>JAVDPK010000519.1:125269-136283 GCA_034780415.1 Cichlasoma orientale | reverse complement strand
CACACACACACACACACACACACACACACACACACACACACACACACACACACACACACACACACACACACAAATCTCTCTCATCTCTGCTGTCCCTTCCTGCCTGCCGGCTCTGATGATGTTGGGACATTTAAACATGAATAAAGAAAGAAACTAAGAGGAGGAGCCTACAGAGAGTCTGTAGAGCTCCTATTGGCACAACAGAGCATGCAGACAATAATTTTGCTTGCTGCCAGACAAGACAGGTGAAAAAAAAGAAAAAGGTTCATTACCAATCAGCTGATTGTGAGGGGTCAGGTGGGAGCAACTGAGTAATTTTAATGGAGCTCAATAATAAAAGCCTGGAACAGCTTCATCACCGATGCCTCTGAGTGGACAAAGCTGCTTTTCCTTCATGAAGAAACTGTTGAAATGTCTGCGGAGGATGAACAGTAACGCTAACAATTCATTAAAGCTACTCTTGTTTTATTATTATTAACCAACAAAAGGTTTTTCAGTTTTAATTATTGCACTGCCTCAAACTCTTAAGATACACGCAAACATTTCTAGAGTTTAATAATTAAAATAAAATGCTTCCGGCTCTCCTCCTGTCACACATGTAGGAACTGTGCTGTGAATCCGGCCCGAGGGGTCCAGCGGAGGGCGCCTTCACCCCTCGTGGGATTTCCAGCCGGTATTCCCCGTCAGTTCCCAGAATCAGAGAGAAAGTGAAATCAAAAGCCCAGCAGGACAACAAGCATGTGGCTCCATTATCCTGCTTCTCCTCACAGCAGGTTCTGCTCAGCTGGGCTCTGAGACCCTCCAGCTTTTTGATTCATCATAACCTCATGAGTCCAGAAGATTTCCTTTCCATTCCTGGATAAATGTCTTTCACTGATTTTCTTTTAGAAATAGAAACACGTGTAGGCTTTAATTTGGTTAAATATTTATTTTGGATTGAAAATAAATCTGCGTCTCAGAGTCAGGACGCCCCACAGCCCCACGGAGGCAGAGCTGGCTGGCTAGTTTAGTGAGGAAGGGGCATTCGTAATGAAATTCAATGGGGAAATTAATTTAGCTCAACATGAATGACTGAAGTAGAATGGGAGGCAGAGCCTCTTCTGTGGAACCAGCTCCCAGTTTGGATTCAGGAGGCAGACTCTATTTTTAAGATTAGGCCTAAAATTTCCTTTATGATCAAGGTCATAGGTCAGTTTGGTTTTAACCCTGAAGGTTGAAGCTTGGTTATACTCCCCATCAGGACAGGATCTGACCCACGTGGGAATGGATGTTCGGCCTGAATTCACTGGCATGTTGGATATTTCTGCTTCCACGTCCCCACAGGCACAGAGCCGGCCTTAGTTCATCAGCAACACATCAGCTGTTCTTCATCTGCAGGAAAACATGCAAAGATGGTCCAAAGGAAAGTTCAGCAGCAGAGCACGTGCCTCTCCGTGCTCCCGGAGAGAAAACTGAAACTCTGGATGCTTCCAGGCTCGTCTGTCTGTGGAAGAAATCAGCCTGCAGGAAAACCAGCAGCTCTCCAAGAACCAAAGCTCATGTGAGCAATAACTCACTTGGTGTTTTAATACTTGGAAATGTTTCAGTTCTTAATATACTGAAGCATGCTTTAGATCCCGGGGGGGGGGGGGGGGGTATTAGTCCAGTCTGACAAAGAAAGGATCACAGATATCAGACTGAGCTCACAGTCAGACTTGGATCGCTCAGTAAAAGATATTTTTCTGAAGGTTTTCTGACCTTTTTTGTCCGACGATGTGAACATGAGGTAAAATAAACCTGCTGCTGTTCATTTAAAACAACACATCTGGTCTCAAAGACGGAGGTCCTGACATCAGCAGTTTACCACCACCTTTTTATAAGCATCTGCTCCAACTGACCATAATTAGACAGGAGGGTGGAGGAGGTGCTGCATCATCAGCTGATGCTAGCTAGCTTTTAGTGCATAGACTGTAAGGGAGCATCACACAGACACTAATCAGTAACATCCTCATAAAATCCCAGAATTTCAGCCAAACTGGAGCTCCGCCTTCTTGGACGGCCTGTTGGTCCAATGAAGCCACAGCAGCACAGACACAGCCCCTCCTATTAGACCTCGGTCGTGCAGGCCTACAGACCGGCCAGTAATCCCACTGGAAACTTTGGGGATTGTGTATCCTCAGACTGGTTGGTGAGTGGTTGCTGGAGGCCTCTGCTAGTCTCTGGGTAAGCAGTACACTGCACTGCAAACCGCCCTGTGATTACCCGGGTTGCTCCAGTTTGTGGAAGATGCCAACTACTCTCCAAGCAGTCGTAAAACTTAAAGGTGAATGTTTGACTTCAGAGCAAATGTGCTTTGCTGCAACTGAATCCAACACATTTCAGAAGTTTTACTTCGTTTCTATTCCTACCACGTGCAGAGTGGTTGGTGCATGTTTGCAGACAGGCTGGCCTCTTGGTGTTGGTGCAGCAACACTTTGTGACCGATTTCATCCAGGAACTGCCAGCTCCCACTCACCAACCAGGTGGTTTCTGTCCAGTCTCTGTAGCTGAGGTGAAGCCTAGCAGACAGCTAGAAGCTACAGCTGCCTGTGCCACCATCCACCTGTCAGTTAAAGAGGCCACACCCCCAATAATGCAAAGTTTGTTTTTATAACTCACCTGTTTAAACATCCTCGCCCGTACAGCTGGTATGAAGGGAAATTATCCACAGAGACTAAAGCAGTTTCTGTATCAGCTGTAAACATGTTTGTTTCTGCTGAACATTTTAACATGGGAGTCTATGAGTACGGACTCACTGTGGCGCCCCTGCTGGACATCAGAGGAACTGCACCCCTAGCTGATAAATCCAGAAAACAGTAAAAGGAGGCAGTCAGAGGCGGGTTTGGTCTTTAAGGTGATTTATTTAGTTTCTCTGATTGTAACACAGCTGCACAAAAAGCTTATGCACAAAGGTTAACAGCTCAGCAGACGGTGGAGGGAAAGATGTCGGCGATTCAGAGCAAGACAAACAGATTCAGCAAATTAAACCACGTTTCCTGTGGTCATCATTACTCGAGGTCCTGCTTGCTTTGGGACGTTTTGTCCCGCCCTCATATTCAGAAGTACTTAATGATGGTGTGGGTGGAGCTTCTGAAATGGTAGAATAAAAGCTGCAGATGAAATCAGAGAAATAATGAAGGCCCCATAAAAAACAGTAAGTGTGGAGAATAAAGAGATTCTATAAGAATCATACACAGAAAATTAAAAAACATGATTAAATGAAAAACATCAAAGCAACAAACAGTCCTGAATCCTTCCTCCACTCAGCAGTTTGAACGCAGCCTCGTCTGCAGGTGAAAAACTAATAAAGTTACAGGAATTTGGATGGCTTCAGATGGTCACATGGTTCTGTTTCTGGAGGCACGTGCAGCTTCAAACTATTTGCATTGGGACTGAAACGGCCCAACATAAAGGCAGGTGACACAAACTCTCTGGATAAACTCATCAACACAAACACCTGTACCTGCAAAGCTCCGCCCACCTTCAACCTCATGTGTATGAGCAATAAGGTGTGATCTGCAGGGCCCATGAGACCCTCTCTGAACCATACAGTCTTTTTTAGGACCAGCAGGTTGGAGAGTTCAGGTGAGTCTGTAATAACGGTCAGAACCGATAGCCTGGTCTTAAGACCGCCTCCTACAGTTCTCAGGTGAATGTTTCAGGTCATCCTCCCTCCGCCCCACACTGCCAGGGTTCTTTGTGGAGGAGTAACAGTTCACATGGTGGTGCAGAAGCCACGGTCCAGTTATTACTGATGATTATTAATGATTGTGATTAAAACAAGTTACTTAGAACTTCTTTATTCCTCAAACAATAACTTTCAATGAACATAATACCACATCAAACAAACTGCCGATCAGCTGAGAGGTCTGTTATAGTTTCACTGCAACACTCAGAACATCAGCTGATGAATAATCCTGAGATTGATGAGAACTAATAACTTTATTCCAGCTAATGTTGGGCTGAATGTCCTAAAGATAGCTCTCTCTGATAAACAGTTTGATTACATTCTCACAGTTTATTTACTGTCCACAACATTAGCTCCGCCTACAGGAAAGCAGCCCGGGCTAACAGCGGCTCTAAAACAGCCGAGAGGTCCAGCTCGCCTCGGCATCGCTGCCATCGGACGGGCGTGAGCGGCTCTCGCTTGGCGACTCGTTTTGGACTCGAAGTGTTCCGACCTCGTCTACAGGAAACTGAACGGTGATCTTACAGATAAACACCGGCCAGAGAGTTTGAGGAGAATCGGGAAGAAAGACGGAAAATATCAGAAATATTTAATGTTTTTACTCCGGATTTTATTTATTATTAAAATGTGAAAATCTAGTGTGTACAAAACAGTTTTTATCCAGTCAGCAGAAACAGTCTGAGGTACAGAGGGTCCAATGACCGTGAGACCCGTGGCTTCTGCTGAACCGTTACTCCTCCAGTTTTAGCCGTACGATTCATCAGGCTCATTATCAGCTGATCATTATGAAGGGGGGCGGGGCTTTCAGCCAGGTGTACTCAGGTAATGAACGACTTCTTGTTTAATGCTAGCACCTGCAGGCTACCTGTGTTAACTAGAGGAAGAGGTGAGAGAGAGACGACACTGATGCAGATTGGAGGTCCGCGTTGGTCCCTCGCAGCACGGCGATGGCGGCTGAAGACGAGGAATGTTTTTGAATCAGCACCAGCAGAACTTCCTGTCTGATCCCACGCAGGATCAGGATCTTCAAACACAAACAGCAGCGAGGCGGTTCCTGTCCAGCATGACGCCGTCCCTTCAGTTTGGGGGGGGGGGGTCGTCCAGCAGTTCGGTTTTTATTTATATTGTTAATAAGAGGCGCGCTCCTCCTTCACAGTGAGGTGGAAAAAAGGAACGCCGCTCATTTCCCACAAACCTGCGGCGTCTTCAGACGCACACGTCCACGACACCCTCGTCCGCGACCACGGGCCGGCTCTTGAGGCCGGCCGGCATCTCCAGCAGGTTCACCCGCTCGGGGTCGAACGAACCCTTAAAGCCGTCCTCGCTCCCCGCGTAGGCGTGCTGAACGGCGGCGAGCTGCCGCGGCGCGGAGCTGCCGCCGGAGGAGTAGACGCCGGAGTCCCCGCTGCTGCTGCTGCCCTGCCGGCTGTGTCTGAAAACACAAAGACATCGTTCAGGACCACCACGTTTAGGGTCTACGTCACCTACATCATCACACCTTTTAAAGTATGTTTCATGTGTGCGGCCTCAGCAAACGAAGGAGACTTTAATGAATTATTGAACAAAGAGTGACGGTGGGATTGGCACCACAGGGCCACCGTAGAGGGGCACCGCAGGACAAACGTTTATTCCCACTGTGCTGTTAGTCAAGGAAATAATTACTGGAAGAATTAACCACAACCCCACATTCAAGGCTCAGAGTCAAAGATCAAAGGCAGCTTTGTTGTACTGATACTCAGGTGTGCAGGACAAACAGACACACACGAGCTTCATGAATCAAACTGACCTGCTGTTTGGATCCAGGCCTGAGGGGGGCGCTGACAGGCCCTCAGGGATGTGGATCTCCAGGACGGCGGGCAGCGGACAGACGGTCACACCTTCGCACAGCAGCTCCGACTCAGAGTCCGGGGTGAGGAGGCGAGGGGCGTCTGAGCTGGGAGCGCTGCAGAGGTACTGCAGGGAGGACAGAGGAGGCGACATGAAATACCTGCACCGCACCTCCACCCTGATCACAACTCACACACCATCAAGTCAACACCCGCTTATTAAAGGCATCGAGGTACCTTCTTCAGGTGTGGGGGCAGCTGGTCAGAGGGGTTCAAACAGTCCTTGATGGTCTTGCAGCACCTGAAGGAGCAATAAAGGACCACCAGCACAAGCAGGAAGAAGAACAGCAGCGAGCTCAGGAAGTACAGGAAGATCTTCCACCAGGGGATCGGACCTGGAAACAAACAGACGCCGTTCAGTCAGCGAGCCAACATGGAGGCCTCGGGCTTCAGACGTCACAGCTCCAAAAACAGCTCACAGCTGCCAACACCAAGAAGTGAAAGAGGAACGTCTGATTTCAGAGCAGCTCATCATGTGACCACCCTCAGAGATCTTTGCCTTTCTCTCATAAACCCTGAACCTCATTTATCACCTCCGGAGGCCGTGATTGGTCGAATTTATGAGCCTTTATAGCCTCTTACAGCTAACAGTTACTTTGCTCAATAGCTGCCATCTCACTGAAATAAAAGCAGCACAGGGTCAGAGGGTGCAGCTGCTGAGGGGCTCGGTGTGTGATGCTGGTGGTCCTCAATCCGAGTGTGGTCACACCAGCTGTGGTTTGCACCGCCTTCCCATCAGACCTTGCTCTGCTCTGTCAGGTCAAAGTAAGGGACTTACCTTCGGTCTGCATGCAGTGTGGCGCCGTGAAGTCGCTGATCTTCTCGTAGAAGTCGTAGCGCGTCTGAATTCTCACACAGTACCAGGTCCAGGCCTTCAGGTCCGGCAGAGTCACCATGGTGGTGTTGATTCTCAGCAGCATACGGGGCGAGGCCTGAAGGAGGAGAAGTAGACTTCAGAGGATCTGAAGGAGCGAGCTACTGCTGCAGTCACAGCTTTAACACCACAAACATCACAGAGATCCTCTGATGGCTCCGAGTGGCTGCGGTGCATCAGCGAGACCGCGAACATGCAGACATCATCATCATCATCATCACCACATCACACTGACTGCAGCTCATTCACTCAGGCTAGACAGAGTAAACAGGAGTGTGAGAGTGTGTGTGAGTGAGAGTGTGTAAACAGGACCGTGTGTGTGTGTGTGTGTGTCCCCACCCATAAAGCCAATATCTGTGCTGCCTGCAATGTAAATACGTGCGGTGCATCACAGGTGTTTGCTCAGAGGGCCAGCCCTCAGTCAGTCACACAAGCTCACTCAGAGAGGTGATGTGAGCATCTCTGCAGGTAAGCACAGCATCTTCATCATCACTGATAACAGAAACCTTCATCATTCAAAGATTATAACCTATTCACTCTACGACCTTTGAGCCCAAAGGTTAAAGAAGCACACGAGCATCGTGTCCGTGATTGTGACCTGTTCTCATCAGCTGCCTATCCCACACGCTGAGACGAGCCCTGAAAGTTTACCCAGAATGCACTCTGAGGTTTCCTGCAGTGAATGAGACCCAGAGTCTTCCGGCCGGGACTCTTCAGCGGGTTTAACACTGATTTGATTCCAGCTTTTAATGGAGTCTAAATGATCTTCAGAGCTGAGAGTTTCATGGAGATCTCTGCAGGGCTCAAAATGCTTTTACAGGTTTTGTCAGGGTTCATTAAATGAAGTGACCCGAGGGGGTCGGTGGGCCTGATTCAGGACACGTCTCTGCTGCTGCTGTCTTTATCTCTGGGTTCTAGTGTGGAGTTCACCCACATCGCCTGACTCGCTCATCACATGTGCGTCAGTACGAGGTTATTTTGGGATGTGCTGCAGTAACCTGCTTCCTCCTGATCAAACCAGTTTTCAGAGGCCTGCTAGCGGCCTTGACTACAAACAGGTGGCAGGAAGTCGAGGACTCGGGTACGCCGTCTTTGTTGTTCTCAGACAGGAAACACCTCTGCACAAGAGAAAACCACCAGGCCGAGTCTCGACTGCGGGGGATCGACTTATTTTATCATCTCCATTGTTTTATGTCCTCGAGCAGGTGAGGAGAAAGCGGGGATCAGCATGTTCTTCACACATAACAGAACAGCCACTTTAGGGAAACACAGAACCCGGGCCGAGCTTCCTACCTGGCCGTCCGCCGGGCGCTCCCAGTACTGGAGGCGGTAGTACAGGTCTGGGACGAGCAGCTTCATGGAGGTGTTGTTGCTGCTCAGAGGGTCGGTGAGGACCACGTCCAGGTCACTTCCAGCAGGAGCGAGGGCCACGTTGCTCGGAGGCCCCAGAGCAGCTAAAGAGGACAGAGAGGAGATCACGTGAGGTTCATAAGAAGTCGACAATTTGCCACCAGTTGAGGCGTCTGTGTGCTGCCCTCATCCAGCACACAGCTGATTCACCCACTCAGCTTCCACCCTGCACCGACTGAGGCCCAGGCAGTTTCTGGGCTTTAACTGTGGCCCCCGTGGGCAGCTCTGTGGAACCGGGACGAGCCTACAAACAGCTCACAAATGTGTGCGTCACACTGCACAGTTACAACAAATCACAAAAAGGTGCATTTCTCTGGTTATTGAGAAATCTGAGGAGTGAGTGCAAAGTGCATTGAAACCTGTAAAGGAAAAAAGTAAAGTAAGTATTGTCTGCTCTCAGATCGGGGGGGTCTCCTGGGTGTGACAGACCCCACCCAGACTGAGCAGCACTTTGATCTGCAGCTCGAGCTTTGATGAGTTCAAATTTAAACCTCCACACCCTCTGATTGCTCCTCCACCTGATCCAGCCTGTTTGCCTTCATCATCAGCACACAGACCAGCAGGTGAGTCTGGAGACGCCCACACTGACCTGAGACCTGCTGCTGCGTCTGCACACACTGCATCGATTTATTGAGAATCCGGAGCTGCAGCGATTCATCGAGCAACTCGATGCTTCCTTTGATCCACGCCTCTGTTCACCGTGTAATTAGTTCAGATTATGCAGTTAGTAAAACAGAGAGCAGCTCGTTAATAAGATTACTTCTGATCTGATGACTGGATTGATCGATGGAATACTCGATTACTAAAATAACCGATGGCTGCCGCTCTACAAGAAGCGTTCACTGTCAGAGACGTGGATCCGGCCTCGAGTACAAGAACAGTACAATCTTTATTTTCTAAGAGGCGGCACGCCAGGATGGCCGGGAGCACCTCGGGGGAGGGGGTGTGCTGTGACCGGACTGTGGACCGGCTGCAGGTGTTGGTGTTGCTGCAGAGGAGCGGCGGTCTAACACAAAGAGCTGAACTGTTAGAAGCAATGAGCAGCACCTGCTCTCTCCATTTCTGGTCTCTTCCCTGCTCCAGCTCGCCTCTCAACCGATCAGCAAACACACAGTGCAGGCTCAGCTTAGGCAAATACCTACACAAATAGACACAACCATGGTAGCATAACACAAATGAGGCCAGCTTATTTACATGGGACCAACAATGTGCCATCTGTGCACAATCAAAGGTGAAATCACAGGTAACTTCCTGCACAGACTAATCCTGGTTTGATGAAGCACAGACGTGGATGCTTCACCAGCGACCCGCCATCATTCAGCGCGCTGCGGTCCGGACTGAAGCCTTGTTAGATGTGCGTTTGTGTCGGAGACCTTTAACGTTACTGAACTCTGCCGTGCAAAGTCTGTGCACTTCCTCACAGCGCTGCTCACGTCTGACTCGCAGCGCCTCGTCTCTGAGGGTTTGTGGTGAACCGCCTGTGCTAACACGCTGCTGCAGGGCACGCTGCATTTCCTGGAAACTCAAACTCGTCTTACCCTCCTTATCAGGGCAGAACTGCAGCTGCACCCATTCAGAGCGTCGCCCGTCAGCGCTGGCCTGTACACGGAGCACAAAGATCCCCAGGTAGTGCAGGTTGAATGGTGTAAGGTCACATGACCGGGCCGCCGTCTCGTTGCACACCGTGATCCATTTCGGGTTCTTGCTGTACTTCAGCTCGTACCGCCTGCAGAGATGAGGAAATAACACATTAACACAAAATACTCATTACAAACATTCTTTGTGTCGCCTCATCAGCGTGACGTGAACTCTGACCTCCACAGTTCAGTCGAGTTTACGCAGAAACTTTAGGCTTCCTTCAGTAACATAAACGTCTGATATTAAAGCATCAGAGTAGAAAAATATCCCAATTAACTGAACTCCTGATTCTTGAGTGCAGCGTGAAGCCACCAGCTGGGTGATTGACAGCTGGGCAAACAGAGAGTAAGGAACGCTGTGAGGAGGAAGGCTGATCCAAAGAGCCGGATGGATTTAGAGTAGGACTGATCATCTCATCTTTAATGAGATGATCAGTGCTGGACCTACATAAACAAGCTCAGCTGGTTAAGAAACTATTCCAGTGAAAACCAGAGAAGGAAATAAGCACTGGGAAGAAATGTGAATTATGCTTCAAGTATGAGGAACTGCTGGCTGTTACTGAAGTCTGGCTCCTGTTTCCAGTAAACGCCTCTGATCTGAAGCGGTTTCCTGCTGCTGGTTTGGATTAACCACATCGAGCTCCTCCAGGGGGAAAGATGAGAGTCTGAGAGCGTCAGCAGAGACCGTCAGGGCCCCGATCCAGAAACGAGTCTGAGCGGGAAACTCGGAGATTCCACTTCCACAAAAGCCGATCGAAGCTCACTCGGTCCTGAGCTAATGAAAGGAAACCATCAGAGGAGCTCTGATACAGCATTACAGCGCTCACATTTATCAGCAGACCATAAAACACCTGACACCTGACACCTGACCATCAGACTGATTTTAAGGTTCAAACGGTCATTTTTTAGATGCTGCTGAGCATCGTTCACTGACCAGAGTTCAAACCCTTTAAACTGCATTCAGTCCAGCCTGATGCTGCGTGGATGTAGCCTGCTGTAGAATCAAGCTTCATGCTGGAGATGATGAGCACCTGGGAGAAGATGAGCCTGAAAGACTAAAACTGGACTAAATGGACCCCAGCACCGGGCCACACCTCTTCACCTTTGAACTCAGATGTTTGAAAACAGGTTGTTGTACAGGTGTAATAGGATGGCGCTGTTGCAACAAGTGAGTGTGTGAAATTTCTTCCCTCCTCAGTGTTCTGTAACCACAGCAGCTCAGCCAGGACGTCAGACTGACTCAGAACCTGCTCTGGCATCAACATCAGCACAAACACCGGAGACCAGCGGCTCCTGCAGGTGTGATGTGCAGGTGACCCGGGCCTGCTGAGCATGTGCAGACAGTCTGAATGAGTCCTCACAGCGTTTCACGCTCAAACATCTTCAACTACAGTCAGTCAGTAACTCCTGGCAACATCTCACACCTAAAAATGAAGAGTCTGAACTTTCAGACCGGTCTGACGTCACAGGTCCATCAGCGAGCTCAGTCTCACGGGGGGGG
>JAVDPK010000519.1:103322-125259 GCA_034780415.1 Cichlasoma orientale | reverse complement strand
CCCCCCCCCCCCCCCCCCCCCCCCCCCCCCCCCCCCCCCCCCCCCCCCCCCCCCCCCCCGGTGTTCTGACACGTACGCTACATACTGCACGGTGAAGGTGACGGCGTGCGGCTCCGCGGCGCTCAGCTCCCAGTCCCAGCTCAGTGCGTAGTGGGTGTTCAAGGTTACCATGGTGACGTTCTGAGGAGGCGGCACCTCGGCTCCACCTGCAGGACAGAGAAACAGATTAAAATACATCGCTCTTCCTCTGTTGATCCAATTCAGGGCTGGAGCCCCTCCCAGCTGTCAGACTGCACCCTGCACAGGTCCCGGTCTGCTGCAGGCCTAACATTCACAATCACACCTACGGCCGGTTCACAAACACCAGTTAGCCTAACCGCAGGTCTCTGGACTGCAGGAGGAGCCTGGAGTGATCATGTGATACATGATCACAGCTCAGGAACACCAGAAATGCCTCAGTTCACTCTAAAGATCAATGTACAACAAACGCAGAAGGTCTTCTTCTTCCTTACAGGGTCTCCATCGGGCCCCGTCCCAGCCGGCAGCCCGGCCAAACCACTACCCGAGTCTCATTCTTTATGAACCACGATTGATCCCCCCCCCCCCTCATTTCTCCAGCCATCGGACCATCGCTGGGTCCCATAACTAAGTTTTATTTTAGAACATCTATCTTTGAAGTGTCACATGACCCTCGTTTGGTTGTAAATCAGTTACAAATATCAGCGATCGAGGTCTCCCAATAATCAGCATCAGCCATGAAAACAATACGCATTTTAATAAACCTCTGCTCGCATCTGCTGAGCAACAGGAAGTGCCGTGACAAACCGTGACCGCACTGAAAGTGAGAGAAATTATTTACCCAGCAGCCCCGGGGGCAGGAACAAACACAGGTGCTTCTGACCATAATAAAAATAGGAGCGAAAGTATTTCTGAGAGCTGAGGGGGAACTGTGGAGACATTTACATGAAAACTGACTGTAAAGCTCAAGCCTCCCTCCACCCCCCCGCCTGCAGCGGAGTGAAACTGATCTGGACGCAGTTTTTAGCAGAGCCTCACTGAGTTTTTCAGGCTGCAGGTGGAAATCTGAAGGACTAATGAAGTTATGAGGGCTCAAACGTGCGTGTAAAATAATGAAAAGCAGCAGATGTAGTTCGAGTTTGTGTAACTGTAAATTCTGCTGGTGCACGTGAGGTCGGATCAGAGCTGTGAGGCCAACGTGTTCACGCTGTGACGAAGACAGAGCTTCAAACTGACGTCAGGAAAGAGGAACAGGAAGAAAACCAGAACAGTTTGATCTGTTTGGCATTCAGACACCTGTGTGTGTGTGTGTGTGTGTGTGTCTGTGTTTGTCTGTGTGTTTGTGTGGCCCCCTGATTGGCCGAGCCTGCCGTGCCTCTGCTTGTTGCTAACAGTTATTCTCAGCCACAGATTACAGATTGCACCGGTTGTGGTTTCAGTGTCTGTAACGACTCTAACGGAGCACCGCCCAAAGGAACAGCAAAGCACTGATGTGCCAGCCTACACCACCACAGGCCCACAGTGTTTGGGCATGTCTCAGTCCCTGAGGGCAGCACCATCCAGTGAAGAAGAGGAGCCTCCTCTGGATGCACTCCGGCTATCAAGGCTCCTTACTCACAGTGAAACTGAACGGGTGAGTCAGAGAGCAGATCCAGTCAGAGTGAAACGAAAGTGAACCAGCACACACCCGTCCAACAGCTCACTGACACCCAGTTTCTGCACTCTTTAAACAAGCAGCCCCCCCCCCCCCCACACACACACACCTTTTAATGACAGAGGACTTTTCCCCTCGTCACAAACTCGTTGGACAGCCTGGCTCTAAATGACTCACTGTAAAACTATTAAAGGCACTATAAAAGCTGGGAGCAGCACAGAGCCTCACACTGACCAGTTACCTTCCAGCACACTGATCCACCGACACCGCTCAGGACACACACTGCTCATTAACAGAAACACAAAAACGGACCCACAGTGTGCGCTCACACTGAAGACTTTGATGCTGATATGATGCACTCACAGTTTGATAAAACATACATCCGCTCCCAGCAATCACCACTACAAAAACATCTACACACACACACACGCGCACACCAAAGACTGGGGCTGAGCCGTGCACGCTAAGCAAACACACGTCACACTGAAGAACCCATGGCGACTGAAAAAAGCTGGCACGACATAAAAACAGGCTTCAAACAGGAGAGAAGAATAACAGGCGTCGACCCGTTTCTATGCGCATCTATTTTAAAACATGTCATTGATTCAGATACGAGCAGTTTGTTAGCAGCTCATCCATATAACCTGCACTCCTCCCACCGTCCAGGCCCAGATCAGCAAACAGTGAGGCCAATAAAAGGGAAAATACACGACAGTAAATAAAGACAACGATCATAGTCTAAATGCTCGGAGGTCAGAGGTCAGAGTGATCTGACAGGACTGTAAGTATCAGCCTGCCGCCTGAGCTGCACGGTGTTCACAATGCTGCAGACTTTCTGTCCTTAGCAGAGAAAACAGAACCAGCAGATAAAAGACCGTCTTTAACTCGAGCTGAAGGTGAAGCCGCTGGCTCAGGTGAAGCATCACAAAGTGCATTCTGGGTAAAGAGTGTGGGGGCTGAGGAGCAGCAGCCTGTCCGAGGACGATCGCTAATTTAAAACCAGACGTCCTGTAAGAGGACGAGCCTGCAGCAGTTCCCTGACTCTGAGGCGTAGGGCTGCTCAGCTTTACTGAACATCTAAAACTTTTGGAAACCTGAAATCGTCGCTGTTGCCGTGTTTTGTGTACGTACAGCCTCCGTACTGCGCCCGTCTGTACGCTCTGGCATCGCCCGGACTCGTTAGAGTACCTGGCTGTTGGTTTGTACTGTAAGTCACGTGACCTTAATAGTGGAAGTGGGTCTTTGTCGTGCGTTTCCGATGCAGCCATACGCACGTGTAGGCACCGCACTGAGTGGGTGGGCCCGTTGCTGTGATGCGTCAGAGCATACATTCAGTTTGTTTACATGTTTTGTTATCTGCACAGAGTACTAGATGTACAGGAGTACACACAGGAGGAAGTACTTGGTGAAGTCTACTTCACTGCAGACTGGCTTTAAAGAATAAGTCAGCTTTTTGCTTTTCTGTTTACATTTTAACAGCACAGCTGAGTTTTGTTATGGAGGAAAACAGCATTCAATTATTTGAGGAGCATTATTATTTAAATATGCCAATAGTTTATTTTTGAGCAATTTCTCATGTGCATCTACAGCTGAACGTTAATAAAGTGAGTGATATTTGGGACATGTAGCTTTGATCAGAAGTGCCTTTTTGTTTTTACCTTTGGGAAGAAAAAATATCAGCTAAAAAATATCGAGATATTATTTTTGGTCCATATCGCCCAACCACAGCGTGCAGACCTGCTCTGATTTTATGGCAACATGTAAAGTGGCATAAATTCCCTTCTTGCATCTGCACCTCTCGCAGGTGCAACTTGACTTGAAAAGCTTTCACTGCGTCGTACATGTGCGTGATCACGCGGTCCGTCCCTGATCTGCAGGTTTAAGATCTTCATTGTGTCGCAGAGAAAGGCTGACTCACAGCCACCTTTCATCCCGAAGCCCTGCTCAGACTCTTCCTTTACTTTCTATGAACTGACAGATTTCCTCAGGTAGCTCATCTCACCTGTGTGATAAGGCACGTCACCACATTCAGAAGCTGTTTCCTCCAAATCTGCAGCTGATTTAAAGCTTTGCCTCGTATAAAGTTCTCTGTGTTACGGTGATTATGGCACATTGTGTCTTCAGGACTTTGCTGCAGCGTTTCCTGCTGTGTGACGCAGTGATGCTGCCAGCTCACCTGTGCAGGTCTCCCTCTGCGTATCTGTCCCACCAATCCGCTCTTTTCCCCGCACACCGCAGGCGAGGAACAGAGACACATGGTTTACCTCCGATGTCAGCGATCAGGTCCTCTGCCTCCACCTGTTTCCCTGTTTCCTCTTTTCATTTGGCCATTTTTGGGGGTCAGGCAGCTTAAATGTTGCTGTAAAAAGTGCTGACCACTGTTTTTATTCGCAGATCACTGATCAGTGTGTAATTGGCAACATTAATAATAGCTATATGAAAAGATCTCACGGGCCGTATACAATTATATCTGGCCTCAAGTCTGACACCTGTTATGTAGAACAAATAAATTCTCACATTTTGGTGCCACAGCATCCTCACAGACCCTGCACGTGTTCGAAGGTTTGGTATTAACGTTGGCAGGGACGGGAGTCCAGTCGGTTTCTGGGATTTTCAGTGGTGAATCGGGGGGTGGTGCTAATTACAAATATTGGTAGGGCCGGTTCCCTCCTGTCCCCGCCTATTTCTATGGCCCTGATTCCAGTCAGGCAGATTCCAGAGCAAACAGGAAACATGTTCAGACTACATTAGAATTATGCAGGCCGACCCAGCAGACGCCGGTTACACTGGCACTGTTCTGTTTGTTCCCTCACGCTCCGACAGTTTCAGCGATCTCCCTACAGGAAGTTAGTGAAACCTGTCGGTCCTTACTTCAATGATGATTATTACTCCAATACTGAGACGATGATTGTCATTCTCTCACTGGGGAAAGTAGTCGGAAGTGCACAGGACGAACGGGCCAATCAGCATTGCTGATAACAAACAAACGTCAGCATAAGCCCCACAAAGACCCGATGCAGACGCAGAACAATTGCAGCCTAAGAGAGTGTGTGTGTGTGTGTGTGTGTGTGTGTGTGTGTATAAATAAACACACATATATATGTGACTTTATTTTAATAATATTAGTTGTTGATTACACAGTTTTGTGATCGTTTGGAGTCAAAGTCAAAATTGGATTAATTGCACAGCCCTACTGAGGCCTCCTCGTTTCAGAGCCGATCTGAGGACTTGCCTTTTAACTCCACAGCTTTATGCTTTTAGACGTGGACAGAGGAGCACGGGCTTCAGGGTCAGACCGAGGACGGAGCCGAGCAGCAGATCATTCAGATGATCTTCACCCTGACAGGAAAAACAGCTCCAGCCATCTCTGACTTTTTATAATCAAACAAAAGCAGAAGAAAGCAGCGCACGGTAACGGGAACAAGGGTTTTTTTTTGTGCTGCTGTTGAAATGATTTTCTCTGAGAAATCCCTGACCTCTTCCCATTTCCATCTAGCAGCAACAGGCTGAATTCTGCAGAAGACTTTATCTCCCGTCAGCGCTTTCACATCCTAACACAAGTTTAGCAGCCGTGAGGAAGGAACTGCAGAGCGGCGGCTCGCGTCGCCACATCAGACATTCCTGAAAACACGGACGTGTTTTTGGTGACAGGATCCGCATTCAGACTCGTCCGTGTAACTGCCCAGTTCTCTCACATATTCATGTTACATTTAAAACACTAACCTGAGTCCATGCCAACTTACTGCAGTACATTTTGAAGTACATGTACTTTAAAGCAGTATTCAGGAGCCTGTGTTAAGTTTACTCTGAGGCTGCAGCTTCCTTTTCCCACAAGCCAAAATGAAACTTCATCAGCCCCACAGGCCGAGGCGCATTTTCATGTCTGTGTACACAAACACCTGAACAGAAGCCAGATCTGCTCAGGGAGACATGATCGCACATTTAATACGGTAAATATAGTGTAAAAATCCCCCTGGGGGGTCTGCCCCGGAGTGAGCACACCTCTGACAGCTTTGACTGCAACAACACACTCACTGCTGTGTGACACATCCTCACGCTGTCCCCACACACACACATTTAACGCACTTTGTCTGCGTTTGGAAACAGCGTGCACCCTTTAATAAACCCGTCCACACGGGTCCGTTTAAAACAGTTTTATCTCAGTTTTAAACCGTTTTAAGTATTTAATCCCGAGACTTGGACAAACTTCCAGAGGAAGTTCACGGTGTCCACAGGAGCTCATTTTAACCGCTTTAAGTGTCTCTTCGTACTCGCACCTCGGGCCTCCACCTGCGTGCGCCCCACTTGTTATTTACACACTCACGGTGAGACCTGCGTGATTTCTAACCGCACACCACGGCCCAAACCGAGATCAAGGCCGTTTTTCATCTTAAACAAAACCCCACAGCGGGCAGGGAGCGAGGCTGGCGGGTCACACCGCAGGTGTGGGTCACACAGGTGAGCTCCGGTCTGTAGTTTCAGAGAAAATGAAGCAAATAAGCAGCACCGACCGGGGCTAGCATAGCATGCTAACGCGGCCAGCTGCGGGACTCACCGCATAAGAAGAGGAGGAGGAGGAGGAGGGCGTGAGGAAGACCGAGGCTGAGGCGGGTGGGCGCGAACATGGCGGCGGCGGCTGCTGTGAAGACCACCTACTGTTAAACTTGCACCACAGACCGTCTGTCAGCCGCACGTCTCCTGGGACGACCGATCCAGCTCTGAGAGTCACGGGGTATAATCCGGCCTGAGTTTCAAAATAAAAGCCTGGGCGGAGACTCTAGCAACATCCGGCGCGTGAGACGCGTCTCTCCCACCGCCATCTTGCTCCGGGGCTGCGCTCTGACCCGCTCTCAAACAAACTGCTGACCCTTGACCCTTCCATAAAAACAAATACAGATCAACCAGGGATCAGATGCAGCCTGTGGGGAGCTGGGTTTTAATATTTCACCGTCATAAATGTGCATAATTTGATGCGCCATAATCAGGGATCCCTCTTTAAGCTGCACTGGAATCAGCAGGATTTCTGAGAATGATGCTTCAGGCATTTGGTGCATTTTTGTTCCATAAAGGTGTTAAAGTGGGTGATCAGAGCTGTGCAGGTGTGACTCCAGTCAGGTGGGAGGAGAGAGAAACTGAAGTCTCCTGAAATCATGAACACTGCCTCTGGATGTTTAGTCTGTATCCTAGCAACAGTTTCATGGAGAACTTCACGTGTTGTTTTGATAGGACTGAATTCTCTCGGTACACAATATGGTCGCACACAAACTGCCAACACTTCAGTATCAGGACAGCACATCCTCTCCCTGACTGCGACATGTGCAGGATTGCACCACCTCTGGTTCACAAATTCAGACCCCCACCTTTATTCTTGCCACTAACTTCAGCATCCGTCTGGCTGTGTGAGAGTGAAACCAGGTAGATCCTCATTAGAGTCTGAGACGTTCAGATTGAACCATGTTTCAGTAAAACACACGAGGCTACGCTCATTGTATACTTTGAGTCTTCACCGATATCTGCAGCTCATCACTTCTGCTGGGCAGAGTTGGCGTTTCCCATGATGCTCTTATGTCTCCACTTCCAGGCCTTCACCTTTGCACCAGCTGGGATAGGGTTTGTTCCATCTCAGTGAAAAAAAGCTGAAAATGAACCCAGAGCTCCCATTCTGTTCCGTGTATGATCCACAGTTTAAGTTCCGGAATGAGTGAGTGCAGATTTATGCAGGCCGGCCAAAGGCCGAGGGTCCGATGTGAAACAGGACGTGTCTGCGCGCACAGACTGAGGCTGCAGCGCCTCCTGCTGGCCTCAAGAGCTAATGACCACAGAGGTGCTGACGTCACACACTTCATCATCATCATCATCATCATCATTATACTATCATAACTGTGCTGCATTTCCTCTGTGTGTAACTCGCCCTGCAGCCAAAAAAAGCCTGGTACATTTATTAAAACAAACGTTCATGATAAAAATGCATTTATAGTAGTGAGTAAGGTGTTATTATTATTTTAGCCAAATCAGACCACGTTTGGTGGAGTTTGGCGAACAGTCGGCGGTCCGTGAGGAGCTCCCAGATGTTTGAAAAGACTTCCTGCTTGTTTTTCAGGATGAGCGTCGCTCCAGTCGAAGTGTGTCATTCAGAATTTGTTTAAACAGAGTGAATGCTGTTTATTTCTTTATCTGATATTAGGCTGATCCTTTCATTGAAATGGGGCCCAGGGTCCTCTGTACCAAAGGGTGTCTCACTGCTGACGTGTCCATCGGGCTTCCCAGGACCTTAACAGTCATCCGTCTCTTTCCACAAATGTTTTTATTCCCTCCATTCATTTCTTTCCAAATTTGTCATTTAGATGTAACACTGCTGGAACGGAGTTCTCTGGACTCGTCAAATATAAAATAATGTCATCAGCATACAGTGAGATTCTGTTGTTAGTGGCTGCCGTATCAATTCCAGATCTCCTGACTGCCTCAGCTAAGGGTTTGATGGCTTGCCAGCATCCTCTATGCAGGCTGAACTTTTAAGAGAGCAGTTTATACATCTGTGGGCGTGCAGGTCAGTGCACGGCTTGACTCGACCCTGTCAAATTTATTTATTTTTGCTTAGCTGGATTAACAGCCCAGTGAGAGGGGACGGATCATCAGCTGTTTGTCTGAGCGTGCTCACAGAGGAGGTGCTGCAGCAGAGGCATCATCAGAGGGCGTGAAGACCACAAACATATAAAAAGGCAACACAACACATGAGAGCAAAGCTGCAGAGGAAGGTTGCCCTGCGTCCACTTCACTCTACACGCTCCTCAGTGCTGACTCACCGCATCCGTTATACTCCGCCTGCAGAAGCACCTGATCAGATTTCTAAGGTGTTCCCGCAGCTTTACATGCCGGTCGGTGAAGCTGCAGCTGCAGCCAAATCTTCTCAGGGGAACAAAGTTTGTGTTTCACACTTTGCTGCTTCAGATTTATTTGAAATGATTTTTTTACATGTTACTGTAGAGAAAAACAACCACAAGCATTTCATACATGTCAAAGATTTTATTGGCCAATAAATCCAATGTATGCGCAGTCAGTATTTACACTTCATTACTTCTGCTGGACGAGCCAAATCCTGACTGATGGAGGTCCATTCCTGCCTTATCAGAGCCCTAAGCTCATGTCAGTTTGTGGGCTGATCACAGATCAGATTAAAACCTGGGGAGATTCCTGGCCATGGATTCTGAGTTCTCACTTGTGCCCTGTGAAGCTGGAATGTGTCAGTGGAGCCAGAAGTGCAGAGCAGGAAGTAGTGGCAAACCTAAGCCAGCTTCAGGCGTGCCTCCATCCACACAGTCATTATTACACCCACGCAGCACTGCCCGTACGGCTGCACCTTCATATCTATTTATAGTGTAATTATTAAACACATAATGAGACAGAACATTAAAACATCCGGACTCTGTCTCACTGTCGCCCAATATGGGATAATCTGGTGTTGATGAGCAGGGACAGCAGAGGCTCCAGTTAAACTCTGGGCTTCTAAACCGCTTAAAAACATTTAAAAAGACTTAAAAAACATTACAAAATATTTAAAAAAACATTTAAAAACATTAAATTTACACTGACAGAAATAAGCTCTTAAACACGCCCGTAAACCAGCAGCTTACGACATAGGGAACAGCTTCAGAGTCCACGCTCCTTCACCTCAGTTTGAGCAGCTTCACCTGGACGAGCACCCGCCCCATTCCTGCTCGTCTTCATCACATCGCTGCTGCGGTCGAACAGGATTCAGTGGCAGCTTCTCCGAGTCTTTAAAGTGCGTCCCACCTCCTCCTCCTATCTCTCCTCCTGTGCAGCATCAGACCATTTGCTGCTCCTTCCTTCCTCCAGAGGGCGCCCTTCATCCTCCGTCTTAGTCCTGTTGTCTGCGATGATGCTGACCCGGTCGCAGACCTCCTCAGAGGGGGGCGAGGCCAGGTACACGGAGGATTTAGGAGGTGGCAGCAGAGACTGAGGGGGCGGGGCAGAGAGTTTGTTGTTAAATTAAAGAGGGGACACACACACACACACACACGCGCACACCTACCTCTTTAAAGTGTGGCGGCAGCACGATTTCTGGACACAGAAACTGGGAGATTCGATTCCAGTAGACCACCATCACCACCACCAGGCCCACCAACACCACCATGACCACGACCGTCACCACGGCCGCCACCCACGGAACCGCATCCTCTGCAAGAAAAGCACACAGGTGAGCTCGTCAGCGCCACCGTGAGCGCCGGGGTTTCTAAAGGTGTCGGACGCCTACCGTCAGCGGTGCTCTCACAGACGACGTCGCTGAGCTCGCTCGGTCCGTTGTTGTGGTTGGTGTTGATTTGGACTTGGACGCAATACTCACTCATGGGTTCCAGGTCATCCAGGACCACCCGGTTCTGGCGTAAATCACTGAGAGTTTTCGCCTGTAGGAGGCAGCAGAGATGTCAGGTGTTTCCGTTAGCTTCTGTTCTTTAAAGTTTTTAGTTTTTATTAAATGTGTTTATTTTTAAAAGTTATTTTTGAGTTTATTTTTCATGTTGGTTTTAATTTTTTAAATGTTGAGAGGCTCAGCTCTGCTGCGTCCTGTTTCAGTGTTCCTGCACGTTCAGGGTCAAAGCTCTAACTGCCAGTTCCCACCTCTGTCTTCTGGCTGCTGTTCCAGTAGGTGATGTTATAGGTGGCAGAGGGGTACACGTCCCTCAGTGATGACGTCTTAAACACCGGATCTGTAATGCTGACTTCCAGAGATGTCCCAGCGGGGTGAAGGGTCACATTGGGCGGACCGATGGAGGCTGAGGAGGACAGCACGAGGAAGAAGGTGATGACACGTTATTTTAGAGGTTCAAAGTTTACGGTTTTTATTGGACACCAAACATCAACCTGAGCAGAGCCGAAGCAGGAAAAAGTTCAACAATCACAAAGTTTCCTCCAAACTCGCTCAGCAGCTTCACTCTGATTGAGTGAGGAAGATGATGAAGAACTCGCTCATGGCTTCATTTCTGATCATCTGCAGTTCAGCGATGCTCTTCAGACTGCCCCTGATGAAGCAGGCGGGGGCTGCTGCTGCTTTCAGTCACTGCTGATGGTTAATTCTGGAAACTCTTTTTCCACATTGTGCGCAAATCCGGTTTAAAACGCAGGAACCTGAACTAGCCATCAAAGTGACCAATCACATCAGGCTCCATAGGCTCCGCCCAAAGTCAGTTTGTTCTGCAGTAGAACCTGCAGCAGCACGCACAGCAGACACTCGTGCGCGCGGCTGCTGAGGTCTACGTTGAATTTTCTCGTGAGGAGTGAACACCTGTTCTCGCCGAATCACGTTATTTGTGCGGATTATATATTTTTTTTGTGTGTGACTTTTGACCTGAATATAATTCCATTCTCGTCTTATCCATAATTGGAATTTGCAGTTTTCTAGCGAACACTACACACATTAAATCGGCGACTCTGTCTTTGGGGGAGGGGCGGGGTCACAGACAGGTCACATGCAGACGGGCAGGTGGAGAAATTTACCTTTATTCCTCCGTTTCATAAGCGAACTGCTCAATCAGATAGCTTTATTTAAAAAACAGTGTTTACAATTTCCAACAGTTTGAAGCACTACATCCAAAATTCCAGCACTTTTCCAACCTTGAAAACACAACATATAAATCCAAGCATTTTCAAGGATTTCCAGCACCTGTACGAACCCTGCTGGGGGTTACTGGGTTACTGTCTGGTTCTCCTTTCCTTTGTAAACAAAGACAATAAGAGTATAAAACAGCCTGTGTGAAGCTAAAGCTCCTGAGACTCACATTCTTTAACAGCCAGCAGGGGGCGTGTGTAAGGCCCCGCCCTCAGTGAACACTTCCCTAACACTACATCAGTTTATTATGGTTATTAGAATCAGGAGTCATGATCCTGGATGATGTGTAACAACTTCTCAATCACAAGTTGTTAGCCAATGAGAGTGCAGCTCCGCCTCTCGCACCTCACAGCAGGTTTCAAAAGATGGAGACCCTGATCCCAGCAGGGGGAGGACACTCCCTCTTTCATCCCGTCTACGCTGACAGCAGAACCCTGCACACGGTCCCAATCGTTTTGGACCTGCCGCGGTCTCAAAGCTCCGCCTTCCCGCTGTGACTGCAGCAGTGATGAGGCGGAGCTGAGGTGAGTGGCTCACAGGTGAGCCTGTTTTTAACGCTCAGCACGTCAGAGACATTTTTAAGACTTTACATCATTTTCAGATTAAGTTAAATGTACATCCAAGTTTCCACTCACTGTCTCTGTCCAGGATCATGTTGTTACTCTCCACCCAGCCGGAGCTCTCGGCCCCCCGATGCACCCGCACTCTGCCCAAGTAGTTCCCATACACGCTGATGAAGGGGGAGGTGAAGTCGCAGTGAAGGGCTGAGATGTTCGTGCAGCCAGCTTTGTATGAAATGGCTGAGCTTCTGTAACAGAGAAACACAGAGGTCAAAGGTTTGAGAGAGCGGAGCAGGAACCCGGCCGGCGGTCAGAAGATCTCACGGCAGTGACATCATCAGAAAATCTGCAGAAAGTCTACAAAGAGCCATCAGGCACATTCATTTTTAAGGTTGTCTTTTGGAGGCTAAAGTGCTGCAGTGTGCAGCACTGATTTTAGGCCTGCGTACATCAAAGCAAACATCAACACGTCTAAGAGCTCGCACGCAAGGTGATGCTGCTGATCAGTCACATCAAAGCGTTGCTGCTGGAACACCATGTTCACAGTTTGTGCGTCAGGACAGACGTGTGCGCCTGCTTTCTAACACGAGTCGGTGCAGGCGCAGCGCCCGCTTCAGCTGCGTTTCCCAGAACAGACGTGCTGCAGGTCAGAAGAAGTTTGTGCTGTGTGAACACCTGGACCGCAACAAACAGCAGCTTCGATTTCACCGCGGTCCTCACAGACCGCACACACCAGCACATTTCCACACATTAACATGACACTCAGAGCGTGAGAACGGCAGGTGCCGTTTCTCCTCTATGTTCTCTGATTGCAGCATTACAGGAAAGTGGAACAGCAGGACCGATGATGCGGATACTGCCTATTTATATGCAAAGCAGCACTGAAGCAACAAAAGGCTGGACAGCGTGTGGTGCTGCTGCAGACAGAGAGGTGGAGGGGTTCAGCTCTCTGAGACCTGTGCACTCAGGGAGCAGCCGCAGGGGCTCGGGAACACACCTGAGAGCAGCTCGTCCACACGGGAAGTTCAAACAAGACCCAGAAACGCCTTTCCCGAGCCCGAGCTCCGACCAATCAGAAACGAGCCTGTTCTCAGTGCACAGGTCAGAGCAGACGTCTAATCCAGGCGTGTCTTTAGGGTTTGTGTCAGCCACACATCATTCCTGCATCTGCACAACAGCTAATGAGTAACATTTAAACACGTGCACATCAGTGTGACCAAGAGCTGACAGCGTCTCAGATTAATGAACACAAATGTGCGCACAGAATCATCGCTTTAGTCTCAGTCTGCGCTTATTAACGCTGAATCACACCCATCAGCTCTGAGGGAGAGTACCGTAACCATGATCATTATTGCCCACCTCAGAGGTGCAGCCTGCTCTCTTACTACAGTCGTCACTTTCTCTGCTTCACCTGGAGGTAACGTGTCTCCCTATATGGAGAAAGGGGGTGTGGCAGTATGCAGATGACACGCCTACAGCCCGCTGGTTCAGAATCATTCGGATTTACTAATGCATGCAAAGGTGGTCCTAGATCAGTGCACACGTTTCATAAATGTGACGGTAAGTTTGTGTATGCACGGGTTTTCTGTGCAGAGTAAGAACGTTTCCACACACGCACACACACACGCACACAGAGCAAATGAGGATGTGCGCATCTTTTTCAGTTGCTTGTTGCAGCAGGACGATGTCAGACCCCATTCTGCACACATTCTGGTTGATTTGCTGATTTTGTTGTTGTTTTGTGGTTTGCGCAGCTGCTGCCTCAGACAGAAACATCTGATTTCCACATTCTCCAAGTATTATCGTCTTTGTTTGGAAACACTTCTTCCTTATTTCTGCAGACTAAACCACTCTTCCATCAGCTGCTCAGAGGACGAGCCACACGCAGCACGACCCGGTGAAGCAGCAGTTTTAAGGCGCAGACGCACAAGTCAACACTGACATTTAAGAAGCCTGAGTTAGTGCGTATTCACTCACTCTTTATGACACGGTTCCTCAGGAGTACTTTACCTGTGCATGCATTTCCCTGCCGCTGCAGTACAGTTAAGATTTTAAAGACTTCATCACAGTTTTCAAATTTTACGAACCATCCAGTGGGCCCGACTGGACCCCGTGGGGACCGGTTCTGATCCCCGGGCCTCATGTTTGACATCCCTGGTTCAGAGCCGAACCTCTACAGAGCGGGCTGTGAACGGCCTCCGGACAGCAGAGACACAGAAGTGCTGGACGTGACTCCCTGTGTTTATTTACATGAGAGCCAGCTGCTCGGAAGCCTGATGTACTTCCCCTCCTCCTCTGACCTTTCACCAACGCTGGAAATCACTCACTCACACATTAGGTTTCGATTCGGGGCTCAAGTGAACTTTCATTTAAAATGAAAGTAACTCGAGCTCTGACATTTAAAGGCCAAATGTTGTCAAGTCACCTGTAGCTTTCACCCCGGGCTGCTGACTCACCTGTACTCAGCTGCGTAATTCAGATCACCGGTCGCCCCTTCAGGTGGGTCCCACCTGAGCACCAGGTCCATGTTGCGGGAGGTCAGGCGGACGTTGGTGGGTGCGCTGAGGACTCCCGACCCCGCTGAGCAGCCCGGACACAAACACACAGATATCAGTGCCGTTCAGTGACACGAAACACACACTGCTGTCTTTTATCCTGGGGTCAAAGTTCACCTGCCCTGCTTCAGTAAACAGAGGTGCCTGCTTTCAGCTCAGAACTTTACAAACTTGCTTTTATTGGCCGCAGTGACGCAACCAGCCGCCCTGCGCCGCTTTGTCTTCTCTAACTGACTCCGGGCTGCCTGGAAGCGCCGGCCGCTCCTCCTCGGCTGCCCTCACACTAACAAGCCGCTGTTAAAGTAAAGGTAGTTTACCTGCGGAGCCGCACAGCGCGAACAGCGTCAGGATGAAGGCGCGCACACCAGCTGCCATGTTCTCCGGCAGGTTCCGCGCCGTCTGTGTGCTGCGATCCGGCTCAGCGCTGCCTCGGTGTGCGTGTGTGTGTGTGTGTGTGTGTGTGTGTGTGTGTGTGTGTGTGTGTGTGGTTCCTGGTAGCGCTCACAGTTAGCAGCGGGGGAAGTACGCGGAAATGAAACTCGTTAGTGCGCAGAAACGCGTCAGGCTTCAAGGAATCTGAGCGCGCTGGAAAAGGTGTGGGTTCAGCCCAGATCACGTGACTTTATTTATTCGTTTATTGACGCGGCAGTGCGCATGTGTGCGGCTCAGTCAGCGTGGAATCAGCGCGGAGTGATTTATAACTCTTTGAGATATATATTTGATTCATTACGTTTCGTGAACAGGAGAAGAGAGTGGATGTTTTCCTAGAACCTGTGAATGTGTTCCGGTACCGCTCAGTCTTTGCAAACAAACAAACAAACAAACAAACAAACAAACAAACAAACAAACTTCGGTACTTTACTTCTATAACAACAACAACAGTCTGGGAAAAATCGTGTACAGAGATGAACACAGGACATAACGGATAAGAAAAGTATAAACATTAAACCCAAAAATAGACAACTGTCAAACCAGAACAGACAGAAAAGAAAAAAAGGATAAATTACATAAATGAATGCGAGTTACAAAGTTATAATATTTACAGATGTTTATC
Organism: Cichlasoma orientale; assembly: GCA_034780415.1. Taxonomy (NCBI): domain Eukaryota; kingdom Metazoa; phylum Chordata; class Actinopteri; order Cichliformes; family Cichlidae; genus Cichlasoma; species Cichlasoma orientale. Next base: position 109,793 of record JAVDPK010000519.1, on the reverse strand, counting down.
ATTTTATAGCCTTTTTGTTATTTGAGTCTGAATCGAGTTGCAGTTTTACAGCTGTGACAAAAACGGCTTCCTGTGCATTATTTTTACTTTGATGAATATGAAACAAGATTAGGTTGATCAGAGTCTTTCATGGTTACATCTATGACACCACACAGAACATTTGGCTGGATATTATTGGATATCAGAGCAACAGTGTCCTTCCCAACGTTCTTCGAGAACGTACAGTTCCAAAAGAGATGAAAGAACAGGAAATAATATCAGCTTTGTATTTCTGTAGAAAGTGCTTAGTTGGATAACATTTGTGAATTCATTAAAAAAAGAGATTTCTTTGACTTTATTAGTGAGAAATAAATTTGTGTGTTAGAGACCAAACTTTACCCAATTAAGATTGTGCACAGAGGAGCTCCATTAGGATACAGCAGATGAAACCAGACTTTCTTGGAATAATGAACGGATTTTGGAATTAATGGCTTTTAGTTGAGTTGAGAAACAGAGCTGACCATCAGCAGGCTGTGTAGGGTCAGTTGGACTCATAGGCTGGATAGAAGAGAGGTCAGCATCCCTGAACAACATGAGCAAACCGGATGGATCGCATCAAAGACGAGACTGTATTCTCTCAGTGACAGGACCCTTGTGCTGGTTCATAGCTATAAAGAAGGCCTTTGTTAGTAAATAGCTGATTAACTTCACTAATGCCATAATTAAACCACCTCTGAGTTGTTCCAGATATAACATCTCTGTGGAGAAAAATATGAAAAATATTTATGTACATAAATAAGAGACCAGGCTAAAGGTAGCTGTTGGTGGAAACTTAGTTTAGTGTGTATTTCTGTAATCACAGAGGAGAACAAACTCTAGGCCGCCTAACTGTGCAAAGACATGCTGTGAGATGAAGCTCCAGATGGAGTTTGGGTTTTTAAGATAACTTCTGATCCATTTTATTGTAAAGGTGTCAAAATCAATAAAATTTAGACCACCAGACTTATCGTTGTTAAGGACAACAGATTTAATGATGGGTTTTGTGTTTCCATAAGAAGCTGGAAAGCATTCTGTGAGCTGATTTATAGACGGGGCAGCGAAGGCCAGCCGGGACAATCCTGCTTTAGTGAGCAGAACTCTACATCTCAGGGACAGCTGTTAAAAACCTTCTCTGACTTTCTGATGGGAATGAAATTAGTGATACTTCTGTTTTTACTGTTCTTACTGATACTGAGACCCAGGTATGTCACAGAACCTTTACAGGGATGCCACAAAGACAGCAGTTCACACTTATTAATATGAGGGGACAGGCCGGAGGCCTTAGTGAAGCTTTGAACAGAGACACCTGCGACACATCCTTTAAAAACTCTGTCCGTGGTTCGGGGCCTGCAGTAATTACAGCTCGCTGTAACAGATCGTTACAGATGCTCTCAGTGGAAACTAAGAATGGAGCCAAACTGACAGAACATTTCCTGTAGAATTCTGATGTGAGCCCGTCTGAGCCCGGAGATTTATCTGACTGCTACCGGCCTAAAGCATGATGACTTCATTTAAAGGAACTGGTCTGTCACAGACGTGGCGGGCGACGTCTGACAGAACCCGGACGTGTATTTCTGTCGGCTCTTCTCCAACCGAACCATTAATTCTTAACCATCTTACAGAGTCATTTTTTGACCGTTGTCTCTCCAGTCTGCAAAAATGTGCAGTCTACGTGACCTAACATGCGCTCCCTCGGCTCTCCTTTTATCCCGTCTATCTGAAGCTGCAGCTCATCGTTCAGGTTTTCACTGATATCCAGAAATCAGCAGATTTTGGAGACAGAAAAGTGATTTTTTGAAACTACTTCGTTCTCTTCTTCTCTCTTTTTTTTTTTTTTAGCTAAATCACTGGAGCATTTCCTGAGAAATTGTGAAATATCATACTTTAGCCGGTCCCAGTTAAGACTAAAAGCGTTTTCCTTCGAGGCTTTGTTCCAGAAATATGGAATGAGGCTTTCTAATTTAAAGCTGTTATCTCGTTTGGAGGCCACCTGTCATTAAGATTACTCGGGACCATATTAAAGTCTCCTCCAATGCTAACATAAGAATTTGGATATTTAGATCAATACTGTAATAAGCGGTCCTCCATATAAGAACAGAGTTCTCCTGCCGATTATTGAATCCATAAATATTTCCCAAGATTAACAAACAGCTGTTTCCATCACAAGTACTGCACACGGTGCCCTTCTGTATCACACTCTGACTACATTTGCATTAAAATGATTTTTGAGAGCACACCAGCTGAGCGCTCTGACCCATGTGACCTCCAGAGGTTTGTCTTGTGATGTGGATTAGGGTGATGATGAGTGATGGGGACTCCTGAACAAAGCCTGTGTTTTCTTGTTTACGGTAAAGAAATATGGCTTTGCTTTTAAATGATTTCCAAGACCTCTCACATTTAAAGAAATAATAGACAAAGACATAGAAATATAAAATTAAAATAAAAAAGACAAGAGTTAGAACAAGAAATAAACAGGAAATATTCAAATCTACCTGCTCTAACAAAGCGAGAGGAGGCTCAAAAACAACCGACAAGAAGAAACGCAGTTAACTTCAAGGAGAAACTTGAGAGCAGTAATAGTACCTTCAGACCTCACTAAGTAAGAACACTGCGATTAGCCTTTTGTTATTAATAGGAGCATTATTAGCAGTGAGGTCGGTGACGGTGAAGTGTGTATGAACCAAAAATAGAAGCTTATACTTCAATTTTAATTATGTTAATGATTAATTATGCTTTAATCAGCTCCATACTGTTCAGCAATGATGGGAAGAAAAACTAAATATTTAATGTAAGCTCAAACTATATATATATATTTTTTTTTGGGGGGGGGGGGGTCTCTCTTTTTAAAATAAATTAAAAAAAACATGTCTTATCTGACCTTTATTTGAAGTCCATGTGCCTATCCTGCTGCTGGGGCAGCACTGCCCCCTATTGGTGTGGCACGGTACTTTCTGCCTCACCCTTGACCTGTAACCTGAGAAACGTGTCAAACATATCTGTCATCAATGATATCAGGTCACTGTGAGTGAGAAACAGCATTTCTATCACAGGGTAGAAGCTGCACTCAATTTTTGGCAAAGTGACTTTTATATTGTTTTTTATGATTGACATTAAAAATGTGTAAACAGAAATGTGGCTCACAACAAATATAAGATCACAGTTCTATAAAGATATTTGAAGTGGCCAGAAAGCACTGATTGATTATAATGTAGGTACAAACACGATATAAAGTTTTTGTATTTATTTTGCAGCTCTTTGCTTCCTACTCTTGCACAGATCTGTGTGTTAGCAACATTAGCAGCAGTTTGTCTCCATCGCGGCTCGGTGTCAGTGTGGCCTTTAGTGAACGAACACGGACTGAGGTCAGCTTTGGACCTCATCATATCACCGTGGTTACAGCGTGAAGCTGAGGGTCACAGACTGTCTCCTGACAGTAAATGATGAAATAAATAAAACATCAAAGGCTTCACACAGGTGAGTCCAAATAACCCAGGATAATACAGCTGCACACCCGACTCGTTACAGACAGCTTCCTTTATTTCAAAGCAATCACATTAAAATTCATTGAGAATATGAGGACAGACACGAGCTTTGATATCATCAGGGCGGAGCTCGGATGGCTCCACCTTTCTGAGCCATCACTTCCCAGAAAACCAGTTGAACTGGGCCCGAGGGCAGTCACAGTGAGAAGGAAAGCATCGCTCGACTTATTAGCAAAGAAAAGAAGGAATGCAGGAGCACTTCACAGTAACACTTCACATAAACACGCAGTAACAGAGTTTTTACACTTATTCCTATTTTCACTTCCTGTCCCTGCTCTGTGTTATAAAACTACTGACAGAAAATGGATCCAGATTTAGAAGAAATGCAAAATATTGTCAGGATTATAACAGGTTACATAGTTACAGTTCAGGAAGGTGGGAACTGATTCTTGTGGGACTTGTTTCCTCGTGTGATCCTGTTCATGTGGGAACAATCTGTGCAGAAGAGAATGAGCCTGTGCACAGATCAGGTCCACGGGTTTTTGGACAGTGACCTGGTTTCTGTAGTTTTGCCTCTGTGCAGCAGCACCGTTCATGGGGGGTTAACTAAAGTACTACAGCAGCTGTTGAGGAATTACAGCCAGATTTAGAGCCAGCTGCTCATTTTCAGAGACTCAGAAGTAACTCGACAACTGAGTGAGAAGCAGGTTCATGACCAGGACAGATGATATCTCTGCTGGTCTGGGAACTCCTCGGTGTCCCCACAGATGAGCTAGAGGAGGTGGCTCTGCTTAGGCTGCTGCCCCCACGACCTGGCCCCGGATCACTGGAAGTGGATGGATGGATGGATGGATGGATGGATGGACGGATGGGAACAATCCTTATATCTACTGATACTCTGAAAATGTGGGCCTGTTCAAAGATGGCTGTAATTCTTAAACACTTCATGGCACATTTTGTTAACTAAAGCAGGAAGTCTGCACTGCAATCACTTCCTGACTGATTTGAAGTCACTGTGGGCGATCTAACTGTATCTTGTGGGAATCACTTATTTTCTTATATCTCCAGCATATTACCTGCTTCCCTGTAACACATTCATTTGCTTGCAGGAGATAAAAAATGACCTTATGGGACTTCAGAGGCTCTGTATCTTCTCCCTCACTAATCCTGAAGCCCTCACACTCACTCAGCCCAGTCGGCTCCAGCTAAATAGGCTCCTCTGGTGTCCAACCTCGCTCCGGCCCCTCTGTGCAGCTCCTCTTCAGCTGGTTGGAGGAGCTGCTATCATTTGAGATTTGATGCAAGAGTCCAGGTGTAGCATTTCCACGGTGGTAGAGGAGGACGTATGACTGGAAGAGAGAGTCAGAGAGTTTATTCACAGGCCTGTAATTCCCTTATAAGATGCAGCAGTCATTACTGGATGTTTCTGATCTCTGAGCGTGAGTATTTATGTTCATTGGTCTTTAAGAGTTCTACATAAAAACACTGCCAACATGAGTAAAAGTTCAAATACGGTTAGACAGTATTTCCAGCACTATCAGTGTTCAGGAAATGAAGAAGAGGCCTGTTTGCATCCGTCAGTGTGTGACTGATAAACTGTTACCGGAGTTTGAGGGCGGCGGCGCCGATTCAGTATGTTCAGGGTCAGCCGACTGCCGTAGACGACCAGCACCGTCAGGAGGAACGCCAGCACGCAGAAGAAACCCAGCAGGCCGAAGACCATGTACACTGAGGAAGAGACGCAACGAGATCCAGGTGTTCAGCTTACACCTGCACATTTACATCTCTGAGAGGAAGTGCTCACTCTCAAATCAAGTTCCTCTTTCAGCCTTCAAACACAGAGTTAAGCTGGGGGGGGGGGTGATGAGCAGTTAGTTTAGACTGTAACCGTACGCTGCACGTTAATAACATCACTGTTCCTGTCAGCTGTGCATGCAGCTGCATGAGCTAAACTGAATCTCAGAGGCGTGTTCTGAGTTCATGCATCACAGGTGATGCTAAAGTTGCCATTAAAGAGCCTTTTTACTTACACACTACATTAAAGTCACATGACTTATTCTCCTTATTACCAGCCCTTCATTTTCTGAGAGAGCCAGTTTATCAGATATTATAGTGCAGTAAAGACAGGAGCTAAAGTAGTCTCTGTGCTGCTGGCACTGTTTACTTAGCAGCTTCCTGGTCACATGGTGGATAAAATTTCATCATGTTAAGTCTTTGATCATACAAATACTGATACATGAGACGTTATTCATTCTTACTCACACTCAGACATGTCTGTTCATTTACAGCTTCATATTCCTTCCTTCTGCTGATTCTGGGCCCCGCCCATCGGTGCATACTCTGTCTCAAACAAGCTGCTTTGACCCCTCCCCCTTTAACCCAAATTTATTTCTGGTTGGCTGCCCCTTATTAAAGGGGTGGGCGGGGCTCTTGATCCCTTTGTGACATCATACAGATCCAGGAGGGGAAAAACCTGTGATAATCTGAGTGTTTAGAGCACATGTACAGTCACACCTGTGAGTGTATGACTCACAGGTGTGACTGTACATGCACTCACCTGATTATTAGAAATGTTTAATGTGCACATCCTGCACAGGAACAGGACATGAAATAAGGAAAAGCAGGTCCACTTTAAAGAGTTTCTCACCAAAACAAGATGAAAGTTTTTGTATGACTACAAGCTCACCACATTAAACGTTTTCATTAATCAGCAGAATGAAGGTGGGTTCACATACGTGAGGTGGTGCTCGGAGGGGGGCTGGTGAAGGCGCAGTGAGGTTCACTCGGGACGGCTGTGGTGTGGAAATGCCTGACGGAGACGGTCACACAGTACTCCACCCCTCTCTGCAGGTACCTGATCACAGTCTCCTCAGAGTACGGCATGTGCAGTGTGAACTGAAACACACACACACACACACACACACACACACACACACACACACACACACACACACACACACACACACACACA
>JAVDPK010000519.1:85551-95732 GCA_034780415.1 Cichlasoma orientale | reverse complement strand
GTCATTTTGAGTGAGAAACAGCATTTCTATCACAGGGTAGAAGCTGCACTCAGTTTTTGGCAAAGTGACTTTTATATCTTCGTCTTTTTATCAAAGTAAAAACTGTCATTGACATTAAAAATGTCTTTTTAAGCAGAAATGTGGCTCAGAAGGCTGCAGAAATCACAACAAATATAACATCACAGTTCTATAAGGATATTTGAAGTGGCCACTGAGCAGGTTTGGTCCTCTATGTACGGGAACTGGCTCAGTCTCTTGGGTGGACTCCACCTTTGTCACTTACCTTGAGGCAGTCTGTGACAAACAGAAGCTCCTCCTAGATTTGAACTGGGAACTTCTTTCACCTGAATCAAGAATTGTGCCTCTGAATCCTGCACAAGCCCCCATTTCTCACAGTTACAAGAGACTTCATCAGGAATAAAACTAACAAAAGCACAAGCTCCATGAAGGGTAAAATAGGGTGGAGGGAAGAGAGTGCCAGCTATGACATCACGACTGTGGGAGGGGTGTGTTTGCAAAAACAGCTCCTAATGGAAACATGCCACCCTTGGATCACCTCCAGACCTTTAACCTGCTTCATCCATGGTGAACATCAGCTGTTCCTTCCAGTTTGAGCTCCTGAAAACATGTGACTGTGTAAAGAAACATGTAGTTCCTCAGTGATTAATAAATCCTTTGAATTAAAGCTGAGAGTCTGCACTTCAGTCACATCTGTGTGTGTGTGTGTGTGTGTGTGTGTGTGTGTGTGTGTGTGTGCTGCCATTGGAGCAGAGCACACACAGAGGAAACTGAAACCTACCTGAGCAATAAACAAGTGCACTTTGGCTACAACATGCAGCAGGTTTTTAGCAGGTTGTTGGAAGAAACATTCATAGGTGACCCCAGAGCCCGAGTTGTGTCAGAGGTAATAATCAGTGAAACAGAACCAGATCAAACGTTCTGTGTGAGCACGGCCTCATGGACGAGGTGAAGCTCTGGAGTGTGTATTTAGGCTCTCTGCAGTGAATCAGGTGAACTCTCTCTGTGTTAGTCAGCAGAGCATGGCTAACTGCAGCCTGAGCTCAGACTCACCTGTTCAGGCCTCAGAGGCTGATCTGCGATCAGCTGGTCAGAAACCACAGCTGCTGCTGCTCTAATGGACAGAACCCAGCTTAAAGGGGATCCACACAGGAAGTGAGGAGACCAGAGAGTCTGTGGCACGCAGGAACGGCCCAAATGTGGCAACACAAAAAGTGGGCGGGCCTCAGAGCGAACCTTTGCTCACAATGATGGCACACTAAATACTTTAACAGGTTACCAGGGCAACCGGAGCTGAAAAGGATGCCTGTAATCCCGCCGACATTTCTATCGCCGACCAGCGGCGGCAGAACGTAACCGTGTAGTCCAGACGGAATATTAGTTACAAATACTGATTTACTGCACTCATTCAATCTGACAAAGACAACAACGGATCCTCCCACTCTGATTCCAACGTTACTGAAACATTACGGACACTTTTACTCTTCACTCAGCTGCTTCCAGCTCTGCAGCAACTTTTCATGTAACACGTCTGCAAACACTCCAAATCCAGCCTGATGTTTCATTCTAAAGCTCTTCATCATCATATCGGCTCATCATCGTCATATCGGCCCTGCGCAGCACCATTATTGAGGCCAAAGAATTTATGATAATGTTATCGGTACATCCACAGAGATTTTACTGTCAGGAAACGTGATTTTCATCTTCTTATAATGATTTTTTTTGACAAATGAACTTAACAACACATTTAGGGAACTGAAGAGAAATGAAACCAGAACTAGAATTTAACTAAAAAACAATAATAATTACAGTTATTTAAAATATTAAACACACAATATTTTATTTTTAACTGTCACAGGGTTTCATCAGTACTCGTATAATTTCCTGAACCCCCCAAAAATCATAGAAACGCCCCAGAGTCGAACTGCAGACCTGCTGCGACCTCCAATCAGACATTTCCTGTAACTCCAGTAATTCAGTGTAAATAACACAATAACTCTTCTGCTAACACACACACACACACACACACACACATCAATGCGAAGGTGTAAAAAAAAACAGATAAAGCAGCACAAAGCCTCATTACCCCCCCACCTTCACCCCAGTGAGCTTTACCCAGGTGTAAATGCAGGAGCAGCAGCAGCATCCACAGCCCCATCGTGCCTCCATGGACTGTGCCAAAGTTAAAGTCAAACTGCCTCAGAGTGGCTGATAAGCCTGTTGTTTGTGGGTTTGAGGACACAACCTATAGCGGGAGTGGAGGCAGCAGAGGGGGCATGTGTTACAGTGCAGCTCAGAGTTTCTGTTTCCACAGAAGCCCCTCCCTGCTCAGACTCCTGCTCGGCAAACAGGACGCTCAGCGGTGCTCATCTCTCACTTTATTGGTACAAAAAGGTCCGAGGCTTGTTGTTGTTGTTGCTTCAGTAACAGACATGAAGTGGCTTAAATACAGACTGAATACATGATGTCACTGTGAGTACAAATACACAGACATGGCGCAGGTATGAATTTGTTCTGATTACACAGTTGGATTAAAGATGTAAGTTGTATGTTTGTGTTACTGAGGTACTTTACATGAATAAAATAAGTTGTGTAACTTTACTGCAGTCACAATTCAGACATGATCGCCTGACAGGAACAGACAGGAACAGACAGGAAGAGTCAGTGGCTTTCAGATCAGCTGTCAGTGAACATTTCTAAAATTCATCATCTGATATGTATCATCATTTAGCTCAGATTCCTTCCAACTGATTACAAATGTGCCCCACAGCGCCCCCCACAGTTCAAAGGAACAAATTTTTAAAAATCAACAGTCCAAAAACGCTCGGCAGCAGTTTCACATGAAACCACACGAGCCAAAAAGCAAAAGTACGACAATTAGTCAGACTCACAACTAAAAGAGAGGCACTAAATGATTGGACAGCTCACAGAGCCACTGAGGCTCTTACAGGAAACTGAAACTGAGCAGAAATTAAACATCAACCAGGAAACGGCTTCAGTTTGTTCAGATTTCTGCGTCTGGGCGCGTTTGTGTTGTGATTCATTTTATTACTGTCACCCATGCAATAATGATGACTAACAATAAAAACAACTAAATGAGCAAACCTGCTCCGGACATGAAAGCAAACATTTCAAAATAAAACTCCACAATCAGAGCGGAGCACAGGTCCTCCAATACAAAAATAGAAACACAGTCCTCGTTCTGTTCTCAGTGCTGATGGAGGACGTCTGCAGATTAAAGACTTTACTGAAATTATTGGAAAAATGTGCAAAAGTCGCTTCACCTTAAGCGTGTCATACTGAAGACAGTCCACCAGGTGGCACTGCAGGACCTTCACAGTAACGTCACTGCTCTTTGTTTACAACCTGCAGCTGGACATGAAAGACTTTGTAACACACCACGTGTGTCTGCATGGCTTTAAATGTTTCATGTTACTGGCCATCATCATCATCCTCATCATCATCCTCATCCTCATCATCATCATCCTCATCATCATCATCATCATCACCCTCATCCTCATCATCATCATCATCCTCCCACATTAATCAAAATATCCATTTAGAAATCGGGATCGTCTCATAACAGAAACCTTCAGCACACCCTGCGTGTTGTTTACTCTCCACCTCAGGTAAACAAAGGTAAGCATCCAGGAATGTCAATATGGTGCTGCACACATAAAGTCACATGACACACAAACACGTCACTGTCACCGTGGTGTCATCCAGCTGTAACCGTAATCAGCTGTTTGGACTCATTGTCCTTTAATTCAAAGACAGCATTTTGGAAGATAACTCGAGTTTCGGCTCAGACCAGGTTCAGGTTTGGGCTCGGCTTAACTCGGCTGGTTACGACAAACACAGCTGTGTGCCTGTAAGCTCCTCCTCCTGACAATGATACAGATCTCTGATCGGAGCTTCCTATTGGTGGAGAGTCTTTTTGTGTTTAGTAGAAACACAAGAAAGGTTAAAAACTGGCCTCAGGTCAGTCTGAATAATCAATGACCACCAATCAGTGTATTAAATATGCAGGAAAAGCCTGTAAACATTATTAAAGTCTGATGTTATTTTTAATCAGACTGTCCCGTATCTTTGCCTCCTGGACTTTGAGACTGCCCACCCTGAGTGGGAGACGCTGATCGTAAACAGGTGAGGAAGGATCTTTGTTCAAGGCTAACAGGAACGTCAGACGGATCCCGAACTCATCTTCATCAAAGCTGCCGGCCTAAACCGGAAAATAAAAATAATTCACGGCTGGAATTTAAACACGTTCAAGCCAAAAAGCAGAACCTCCTCCTGAAGATTAAATCTGATTCAGAGTCAGGCGCTCAGTTCAGTTTTGCTCTTCATCGTCCTGCTGAGCTGCTAAATCTGGGCGCCCCATATATCCACACACCTCCTCCTCATCTTCTGTGGTGTCCTCCGTGGGAAGCGTGGGGTCAAACTCCACCTCCTGCACACTGAGGTCTGATTTTTCCTCTTCCTCTTCCTCCTCATCCTCTTCCACCTGCTGTTCAACCCTGCCAAAAGTTAGCGTGAGGAGGTTCACATCCTGGGCCTCGTCCTCCTTCTCCTTCGCTCTTCCTCCACGGTTGGGCCTCAGCTCCAGGCGAGCTCTGGATGGACTTCCTGTTGAAATCTGGGCGTCACACTGCGAGGATGGCAGCTGATTGGAGGAGAGGTCAGGCAGCGGTTTGGGCTGAGACAGACACGATGATGAAGAGGAGAGGGGGTTAGCGCCCACCCGCTCTGTGTACGCCCCTCCCGTGCTGACGCCGGTGCTCTCCGTCTCGCCGTCCTCGTCGCTCTCGTCCGATGAAGACCGGCTGCTTCTCTTCGAGCCTGCAGAGGGCGCCAGCGGCTCAACACTCAGGAGGGGGGAGATGACGCAGTGATCGTGGACCTGCACCTGGTCCAGGTTATGGATGCTGGTCTGACACACACAGACACACACACAGACACACACACAGATTATTCAGTGAGTCAGAAACAAAAAGCACAGAAGTAGAAAAATCTGAAGCTTTCACACCTTAAAGGTTTCTCCCTCCTGAGGGAAGGTCACACCTGCACACACCTGTTTCTACCACTCCCACAATTCTTCACCTGCACATCGTTCTCACTGTGGACTGTCTGCCATTTATAAAAGTAATGAGTGAAACGGTCTGTGCAGAGCTCAGAGCGCCACCTTCACCTGTCTCCAACAGGAAGTTTAAAAACAGCTAAACTGACTCGTTCCATTTAGTAACATTGTAGCGAGTGTGTGAGATTCCTCAGAGGGACTGCGGCTGTAATTCCTAAACAGTTAATGCAATACTGAGAGTCTGATTTAAAGTCCTCTGTGGTGGTGTAACGGAGCTCATCCACCCACTCATGCTTATGGACGTAGCTGCAGCTCCATCAAACCAAAGGCCTGTGACTAACAGCCACTCAGCTGCACTGTTCCAGGTGATCACTAGAACACAGCAGAGGGACGCTGACTGAAGGTTTTGGTGCTGCTCAGGAAGTTTTTGTCAGACGTGTGATCAGCTGATCAGGCAGCGCTTCGACTGTTTACCCTGGAAGCAGCTCAGAAATCCCCCTTCATGGTTTCTAGGACTTCCTGAGAAGCGTTACTCGCATCAGAGCAGAGTTCTCTTTAACAGTGATGACATCTGCAAACTCTCCTAGAGCTGTGACCTCTGACCTGGCTGCACACAGCAGGGAATTTCTACAGAATTTAGGTTTCAGTTCTGTCCCATCTTACCCAACACCAGTTATGAATAAAATGATAGTTGATGCTGCAGCCCGGTTCAGAAGTACGTGTGCTGCTGCACCAGTCAGTGCATACTTGGAAAGATGAGCTCAGCTGATACATTTATAAAAACAGGAATTGCAGCTTTAAAATGTTTCAGTAAAACTGAAGCGGGCAGCAGGAAGGGTTAGCCACGAGCTCACGGGCAGCGGGGGGAACAGCAGCAGGAGGAGGAGCTAATCTTATACTGATGAAAGCCAAAACTGTCGGGTTCGGCTCCATCAGACCCGCTGACACCAACAGTTCTTGTGTAATGTGGCATCAGCGCGTCCTCCCTGCTTCCTTCCCGACAGCCGCTCTTCCACTCAGAGCTTCAGTGAACAGCAGACGACCAGCTGAAGGTCCAGATGATCTCTGAGGTCCTGTCAGGTCCTTGCTGGGTTTGTTCCTGTTTCTTCAGGACGTGCCTTTCAGATCCTGATCAGAGTGTTTTGGGCCCCACGCTGAGACCTGCTCTGTGGGAACCGGCTCGCTGGGGCAAAGCTCCTGCTTTATGCTGTCAGGCTGCTTTCTGTTTGTCATTTTTCACAGATTCAGCTGAAGAAACGTGAGCAGGAGTTTCTCTCACAGGCTGCGAGTAACCTAAAGATCTCATTTCAAACTGGCTCTGTTTCCTGTTTCCTGTACCGACACAGCGCCGGAGCATCTTTGTGCTTTAGTGATTCACAGGTCAGAGTTCAGAGGCTCAACAAAGAGAAATGCACTGAACGTGAAAAAGCAGCCGATGTCCAAAGAAGAAAGAAAAGCGTGCTCAGGAGCACGTTGGGACAGGCCGGCTGCTTGGAGCAAAACACGAAGAAATGAGAGGGCCGGCTCAAGACTTTTGCACAGTGCTGTACTGGGTAAAAGCATGAATAAACGAAGTCCTGAGAACAGATATGACGAGCAGCTCTGAGCCCGATAATAAGCCTCACAGCGAGCAAACCGGGCCTTCGTGTTTCCCAGCAGTGGAAACGTGGCTGAATCACAGCGGCAGACGTGACGCTGAGCCGGGCACTCGGCGGGCGCCTGCTCTGGAAAAGAAACTGTTGGTGAGCCACCGAATTTCACGATTGGTCACAGAGCAGTCATCCTGGAGGGGAAGCCCCCGTCTCTGTGCCTCTGTTAGCTAAAGCCAGTTAATAACGGAACCTGAAACCGCATCTGTTTCATGGAACGCGTCTTCCATCCCTCTGATTTGCATGCGACACCGTAATTAATAAAAAGGTTAACTGTGAGGACGCCCACGGCTGCTGCATGCCAGCGTCTGAGCGAGGAGATGAGCCTTTCACAGACGGGCTGCCTTCGCTCGCTCGTGGGAACTTAGCAAAAACCCCAGGGTTCAATGATCCCACTCATCCACCCGTGTACACGGCCTGCCAGAGCCCGGAACTCATAATGTTCTTCTCTGAGGTTACTCATAACTGTTACTGTGGATGAACCAGCATCGTTCCCGCTGAGAACCGTTGCACAGGAAGTGTTTTCCCAGCGATCCACAGTCTTTGTTCCGCATCGGAACGTCTCCATATCAACGCCACAGAGGACACGGCCACTCGCTGCTGCTGCTGCTGCTGCTGCTGCAGCCTGAACTCATTAAGGTGGATGAGAAAGAGTAACAGGCCAGGAACACCACCCTGGGGTAGGCAGGGTCACAGACACGGGGCGGAGACGCTACGTCACCACTTTGAGACAAACAACGAGAAACCTGCTCAACAGCATCCTTCGATTTCCAGCGTCCAGTCACACGTGACCCCGCAGATCCTGCCGTGGGGTCACGTGTGATCCACAGACAGGCTGCAGCACGGAGACGGAGAGTCGGCTCGGGGTTTCTCCTGCCTCAGCCCTGTGACCCTGTGACCCTGTGACCCTGTGACCCTGTGAGATAATGTGCACACAGAGTCGATATTATGATGCTAAACGAAGCCCGGCTCGTTTCAGCACTCGCTCTCGTTCACAGAGAGGAAAGACTTCACGAGCACTTTAAACAACAACCTGTGCTCATCTGGAAATATTCAAACTTTCCAGAAGTTTCTGCCCGTGCGGGAATGCTGGCATCCCCACAGCAGGACGTTTCACTGAGGAATGACTCTGCGGCTCGGCCGCGGAGGATCCGACGGGTCCCGGGACGGCGTGAACTGCTGGTTTGTGCAGTGATGAGTGAAATATGTGAGGAGGAAAGAGGATTTCTCTGTGACACCATCAGAAATGATCTCACAGCACGGATCGCTCGGCCCGACTGACGAACCCACAGCAGAACGCGTCCTTCAGGTCCTCTGCTCCGATCCCGTTTCAGGACCTTTGAGGATATTTTGTTGCAGCTGGAGGCTCTGAGAGCAGCGGGTCTGAGGCCGCTCTGCGCTCGGGTACTGCAGAAGAACCGCAGCTTCGCGCCCGCTCTTCTTTCCTGTTTCTCAGAAAGCGCTCGGCGTGCGCTGCTCACCATCCGACCACAAATAACAAACAGCATGTTCACCGCGGGGTCCACGACTCAGAGCTTAACCAAGACCTGATCCTGGTTCAGTTTCACCACATTCGGGTCCACCTACAGCATCTATTCGTGCAGCCTGCACTCGGTTTACTGTGTCTCACACATATCAAAGGATGTGAGATAACCACAGAAACTCACGTGTTCTCGGCACGCACAAAAACATTTCTGCTGCTGTGGGTGTGATGGAAAGAGTTTCAGCTCTAAGAACCTGCGCGCACCTCCTGGAGCTGTTAGCACGAACACTGAGTGACGATGAGAAAACAACTGAACTGCAGGCCGTGTCCGAGGTCATGATGCAGGTCATTGCCATGCCGATGCTGCATGGGGGGACTGGCTGAGCGATCTCCGGCTGAGGGGGGGTCTCACTTGTGTTGCTGGTGGATGGCAAACCCACACCACAGGTTGCGGTGTGGGTTTGCACGCACACATTTTACTGTCTTTGTGACTGAAACGCTGATATCATCAGCTGGCTCTGCAGAGAGTGGCTGGGATTTCAAAATAAGAGCCTGCATGCACTCAGATCGAGGTCACGAATTAACTCGAGTTTAACTCGAGTCCTTTAGTGCATGAATCTGAGGCACAGACGGTTTCAGACAGCACTGACGGCCCAAAATAAACCCAGAACTTACCAGGACCTGGGGCAGCGGCCTCCATCTCAGACAGATGAACCCAGACAAGTTCATGAAGACCACCATGAAGATGATGAAGATCACTATCAAGCACAGCCCTCCTGAGATCAGCGGATCTGCACACAGGAAATAACATGCTGACATACATCCATGAGTCCACCTGAGCCCGGCTCGGAACATCTGCTGAGTCACAGTCTGGACTCGAGGAGCAGGTAGTACAATCAAACCAAACCCAGAAAGAACCGCGGTTCCTCACCTGATCAGTGACTGAAGTCACCTGTGCGTGTGTGTGTGTGCGTGTGTGTGTGTACCTGCAGAGATCTTGCTCGGTATCGCAGCACATTCAGGCCGGCTGAAGTTGGTATAAAGTCCCTCGTTGGCGTCGTTGAATCGCACAGCGACGCAGTACCGCCTGCCCGGCGCCAGGTTCTCCCAGCGGTATCTCAGAGACTGAATCGTTACTTTCTGCACACACAGACACGGGTTAGTGTACAGGAGGCGCCTGCTCACACCCATTTACCCCAAAATCCCACTCCATGCTCTTTATTCCTTTCATGTTAGGCCCGCTCTTAGTTTGCACAGACGACCTTTGACCTTTCCCGACATATTTAATGATTTATGGCAAATAAAACCGCAGAAAGACCCAAGCTGTGGCTGTGAGCCCACACAGGTCAGCCCTTTCTGACTCGCTCCCGGAACCTTCCCCACAGACACAGAAACGTCCTCAGGAAAAACCATCAGCGACACAGAGTGGGCGGGGTCATTTCCAATCACGGTCAGTATGTGGGGAGGAGGTCGGGACCGCAGCACGGCATGCTGGGAAATCTGGATTTTTATCTGCTGTAAAACAGGAACCCACCTGAGTATGGTGTGTGTGTGTGTGTCTGTATGTATGTGTGTGTGTCTGTATGTGTGTGTGTGTGTGGGTGTGTGTATGTATGTGTGTGTGTGTCTGTATGTGTGTGGGTGTGTGTGTGTGTGTATGTATGTGTGTCTGTTTGTCTGTGTGTGTGTCTGTATGTATGTGTGTGTGTGTCTGTATGTGTGTGGGTGTGTGTATGTATGTGTGTGTGTGTGTGTGTGTGTATGTATGTGTGTCTGTTTGTCTCTGTATGTATGTGTGTGTGTGTGTGTGTGTGTGTATGTATATGTGTCTGTTTGTCTCTCTGTGTGTGTGTGTCTGTCAGGTTTAGCTGTGGCAGGCGTAGCAGAGGACCCCAATGCAGGACACAGACGGCGAGGAGCTGAATTTAAGTAATGCTTTAATAGCAAACGTGGC
>JAVDPK010000519.1:56184-71184 GCA_034780415.1 Cichlasoma orientale | reverse complement strand
AGTCTGAATGACAATAAAGCTGAGTCTGAGCCTGAGTCTGAGTCTGAGTCTGAGCCTGATCAGGAGATGCAGCATTGATCCACTTCATGGTGCAGCTCCAAAGATCATGATCCCAAGCTCAGCTGAAGCTCTTCGGCAGCAGACTGACTGAGCTGGGTCTCTGGGCTGATTCTGGTGCCCTCATCAGTTTCCTGATCTGCACATGTGCAAAGATCTTTCCTGAGCCCACAAAGAACCAGCTCACTGCAGTCTTTGAAGCATGAATGTGAGCGTGTGCTTTAGTCCTAGGGTTATATCGATGAGAGGAGCGCTCTGTTTTCTGCTTTATTGCAGATATGAATGTTTTAAACAGTAAAAAGTACCAGCTGTCATTCAGAATGATTTTTTTTAAGAAGAAGAAGAAGAAACAGCCTTTATTGTCCCACAGAGGGGAAATTTAGCAGCAGAAACAGGAAGCCGGGCTGGTGTGAGGTTTGTGGCTCTGAGTGGTTCTCAGCATAAACTGTAAGTTTATTATTGATAAAGTTTTAGCACCCAAAAACCCAAAGTGAGTGTTTTCTGCACTTCTTTAAAGATGTACCTGAAATCTGTGTGTTTAAACCTTCACACCAAAACACTTCAGCTTTGCAGTAAATGTATAAAAACAACCAGAAAAAAATGATTGAATAGAAACCTTTTTTTAATCTATGGAGAGAAGCCGGGAGGAACCTCGGGAACAGCGGCATGTTTCCCAGCTGTCCTCCTGAGCTCTTAATTTGACTTCACTTCCTGTCTCGCTCCTATTGGTGGACGGAGAGCACTTACCAAACGTCACTCGGTGGTTTCCAGCTGCTGTTTGATGGGGGCGGCGGTAGAGGGCGCTGTGGGAGCAGCCTGGGTCTGGCAGAGACGCGCTGAGCTTCAATTCTGAAACTCTGGGCCGTTTCTGCCCCGAGTCCCGTTCAATAATCACACTTTGTGGTTGTTCAGCAGGTTTTGTGTGTCAGTTTTGTGTCTTTGGTGTTTTGTTGCTGTTGTAGTTTTGTGGTTTCTGTCTTTGTCAGTTGTCTGTTTTTAGCTTTTCTTTCTTTGTATTTTGTTCATTTATTTAATTTATTTACTTTTTATATATGTATCAGGTTTTTTTTACATTTATTAATTTATTTTGCACGTTTTTCCTCGTTGGTTCCTTTTCTGTAGAAGAATGAATGAAGGGATTCGTGGCTCGGAGGTGTTGTGTTGTTGTGTGCAGGTGGCAGTTGTCATCGTGTCAGTCTGAGGCTGTAACGGTCTCAGCAGCTGAAGCTCAAACTAACAAATGCTCTCAATTAAAAAGATGAGCGCCTCGTCATCAGAGGAGCCGCTCGGAGCGAAGCTCAGTGCTTCAAAACCATCTGTTTAATCCTGAGACCACATGTGCGTCCACATCTGGGGACATCACGTTTTGGCTTTGCTGCACCTTATACTGCATTGTGTTTTATACTTTGTTAAGTCGTGTTGTTTTTGTTGTGTTATGCTATAAATAATATAATTTTTTTTCTCACAAAAGTATGTAACAAAATACAACTTCCTGTTCAAAGAGGAAGCTTAGTTTATAGGAGAAATTAAAAATGCATCACAAACAGGAGCTCGGCTCTCGGGAGGCTGTTTAACAAAGGAAGATTTATTTATTGGAATAAAATACTTTAAATAACTTGATCTGTTTGAAGTACAGAATGAAAAACTTCCACATGATGACCTGTTTATGATGTTTGCTCCAAATTATATACAAATCAAATACACAACCAAAGTCACCAAACACGGCAAAGAGCAACACTTCTGCCTCAGGGCCACACACAGGGTGACGGTGCTGCAGTGAGGATGAAGGGAGGGAAGGAAAGGAGAGAGGAGGGGAGGAGAGGGAGTGACGTCAAACCCAAAAAACCCGCTGAGCTCATTTTCACCCATTTTGTGGTGGAAAGTTCCAGAGGCTCTGAGCACACAGCTTCCCTGCCTGGCCTCCATGAACTGTCTGAAAACCATCATGGAGGTGTGGAAGCGCCCAGTTTAGCAGACGGGACGTCAGGAAAAGCTGTGGAAAAATCCCAGTCAGAGCGCCGAGCACGGCCTCTGTTTGTGTTTATCAGAGCAGCTGAGCTGCAGCCTGTTGCATAACGACATGTGATTCTGCTCAGGAAGGAGGACGCGGCCCTGCGAGGCTCTGATTGCAGGACGGAGCCTGACAGTCACAGAGCAGGGAGCAGCGCCCACAGTCAGGCTACTGATCACGGGAACTG
Source organism: Cichlasoma orientale (assembly GCA_034780415.1). Lineage (NCBI taxonomy): Eukaryota > Metazoa > Chordata > Actinopteri > Cichliformes > Cichlidae > Cichlasoma > Cichlasoma orientale. Next base: position 68,929 of record JAVDPK010000519.1, on the reverse strand, counting down.
GAACAGACTGTACTTAAAGATGGACTCGGGCCTAGAGACTCTTCAGCGACCGTCAGGAAACCTCCAGGTGGGAAAAAGAAGTGTTCCTCACCTGGCAGGTGAAGTCAGTGATAAAGAGGGTGCACCAAAGCCCTCACTGTGATTGCTTCAGTCACTGACCAAATCCACCCAGCAACTCCCACACGATCTTTCATTATGTTACCAACAGTTGCTTACTTTGGGTGCTTAGCAGAGTTTGGTGTCAGGACACTGGTCCACGGTCACTGTGAAGGTTTTTAACCATCAACCATCATAACATTTTGATACCGACATCCTCGAGCGACGTGCGCGCGACACCGCGGCAGAAACCTGAATATGGCCCGCGTTTGTCTGCATGTTCATTTTCCTGAAAAAGGAAGATTTCAGTTTTCAGACGGTTCCTGTCAGTAATTTAGGCTCTGCTCCACAACAACAGACCTCTGCGGTCACATTTGCACAGGAAATGAAATCATTTTAAGCTTGCGGCTTAAATCAGTTCCATATACGACCACTAGATTGAGACAAACTACCAGGAAACTAAGAAGAAAAGTGACGCGCACATCTTTGCGCACAGATTTGCACGGGCAGCGGCTGATATCCCGCCTCTGCTGCGCGATGCAGCACAGAGACGCCTGCACAGGTCAGTCTGAAGTGCGCAGGTCTCAGAGGGCTTTGCTGCTCCTTTCTTTGGACCTTTTCCTGAACAGAGAAGCGAAACTGCAGGAAAGCGAAACCTCTCTGAACGTGGTCACACCAGATTTTTGTGCACATAATCAAATCCAGTTTGAGAAAAGGGGGACGGCCCTCTGCTGGCTTTGATCATGCTCGCCTGCGTACTGGACTTCCTGCTGTGAAGGAAAATTAGAATCTGGAAAGCAAATCAAAGCATTTTCTGACCAAACAGGAATGATTTAACAGCTGGAGGCTCGTTCTGAACTCCAGTAAACCTGCAGAGCTGCAGCTCTCTCAGACCCACAATGCACTGCGCACAAGTTTCTGTTTGCATGAACATTTGCACAGAGGCACCGAGCAGGGTGCAAACTGTAATTAAGGAAGGGGGCAGTTTGTTGTGGGTGTGGAGCGTCTGCGCTCCTGGTTTCCAGCTTTGATCCAGTTTGAGCGGAACCAATCCGGATCACATGATCCCGTCGTTGCACAGTTTTAATGAGGCTTTTGTTGCTCTGAACTGTTAATGCACGCTGACACGTTCACTGCGACGCTGCGCACACACGCACGCGGACACACCCACATGTTTGTGTGCACGCAGAGAAAGCCAGAGGCCCGGAGCAGCCTGAATGATCTGCAGCGCAAGTGTTGGCCCCAGATCGTGTTTGTGAGAGCAGCTTTCACAGAGGCTCTCACAGGATATGAGCCAGAGAGCTTCAGCCTTACAGCGAGTGAGAAACAAAAACACAGAGTCCTGACAAACAGCTGCAGAGAGCCGCCCGCTCCGCCCTCACGGAGCCTCACGGAGCCCCACGGAGCCCCGCTGCTTAACGGCGGCGCGGCTCGTCCAGCTCGGCAGAGCCGGAGTCACGGTCTCCGTCCGAGCCGAGTGAGACCTGTTGGCTGCTGACAGGAGATTCTAACTCTGTTCATCGGGCGTCCATTTTAACCCGTTTCCAAACAGCTTGTTTTATTAGGCCATCTGCGCTCAATGAGAGCAGCTGGAAACGCGCAGCAGCTCCATAACACGGAGCCCGCGGAGCCTGCAGAGCCGCTCTGTCACATTCTCCTTACATTCTGTTTGCCAAAGGCGTCGTCCTTAAATCTACACAGCCGTTTGCCATAATTCCTGCTTTCAAAGACAAAGCAGCAGACAAAGCTTCCTCCCAGACACAATCATCCAGCCCGGGCTCAGACGCTGACCCCTCTCTGGAAGCGATCCAGCCGGCGTTCACTGCAGCCAGCTGCCGCAGTACGTCTTGTTTTCATCGCGCTCTGTGCCGACAGTATTTCAACATGTGGCAGGTGGAAGCGCAGGCACACAAAGGTTCCTGCACAGTCATTATGTAACAGACTCTACAAAGACTGAGCGGGTCCACAGCAGATGAGCACATGTCTACTTTTTATTATCTGTGACCAGCTCTTCAAAGATGGGCGAAAACTTAGAGCAAAAACCAAAAACCATGAAACCAAAGCAGCTTCAGAGCTTCACTCTCCATCATGATCCGAATCTTATGTCTCATAGCATGGTCTTCATCAGTAAATGGAGCCACGCGTCGTGCTGACTGCTCATGACCCGCCCAAAGAGCTCTGATATGGGGTTCACTGTCCCCATCTCTTTTGAAGAAGGGTCTTTGGACGTGGAGGTCCTCTGTGATGGTTCTCCTTTCATTTTGACATCATCCAGTTCACCTTGGGAACGGTTCCCTCCACAGTTCTATAGGTCTCGACCCCGAGTCAAACTGGGATCCTTGTGTTGGTTCTGGGTGGGTCATGGGCAAACTGAGGAGGAGGATTCCCCTCACCCGCCCCGAGCTCATTAATGTAGGCTCTTCAAGTGTAGGAAACCCATTTTTGTGAAGGATATTCCTGCAGATGAGGCTGTGATGATGCAGAGGCGTTCATCAGATTTAGCAGTGAGCGGCGAGTCCTCGGGTTCTCTGATTTGTGGTTTTGCTTTAAGTTGTCGCCCATTAAATTTCAGAACTTGGAACCATCTACGACCCAACAGACGGCAGGGCCCAGAGTTTCGTGTTACTGCTGTTCTGCTCTGTCTAACACCTGGATTGGATAGAGAGCTAACACCCACTTGGCAGCTGAAGCAGAATCTGGAACATCTCTTCTGTCTCTGGGAACAATCCTGCTGTTTGTCTCTCAGGAGGCCTGCAGACTGTCTGCACAGTAATGACTTTACAGTTACAGTTGTTTAGTCGCTGGATGGCACCTGACCCCACCACAGCGTTCAGTAACAGGTACACAGCACCGCAGAAAGTCTCATAAAGATCTAGAAATCTGTGATGGAGCCTAAACGGCCTGCAGCTGATGGCTGGGAGCAGGAACCTTCACTGGAAAGCTTCAGGAAACTACGATCTGCTGGATTTTGGAGTCGTGATCTTCTAGATAAATGTAAAAGCTGCAGAAACCTCACTGAGACAAAGAGCAGACACCTCTGTGAGTAACAGCTCTGCAGCACTGAGTCATGTTGACACCTCATCCCATTTCATACTGCGAGCAGGACGAGTTTCCATTGAGTCACTCGTACCTAACGGGGCACCTTTAAAGGGGCTGAATTTGGATCATTTACTAATGCTTTACACATCACTTACAAGTCAGTAACAAGCCAAACCTGTGGGGTGCCAGGCTGTAAAAATTCCCCCGGCTGGGGTTACAGCTTCGTTCATTAACGGTGTAAATAAAGCTTTATGAACTCCCAACACCAACGAGTGAGCCCCCAAGTCCACGGTGCACGGGACGGGTCGGGTTATGGGTTCGTTTAGTCACAGGCTAAAGAGGCAAATGATGAGGATGAGTGTGCAGAGTCCTGATGGATAAGGCTAACAGTCAGAGGCAAAAACAAACTGCATGTTATTCTGTCTCATAAAACTCAGCAGTTCCCGGCAGGTCTCAGTGTTGCCTGTAAATTCCCATGAACATGAAGTCCCACGCTTCATGGAACCCAGAACCTCCGCATGGGTTCTTCTTCACCTTGTGAAGGATTATGATGTAACTGGTTGACCATTATAAAGCTATCAGTTTCTACCCTAACTGGCACATTCATTATGGGCGTGTCACATGGTTCAAAAATGACAGAATATGTACATGTGTGCAAAGATGCTCCTCTGAGGCCGTGGGGTCGAACTCAGATCAGCTTCTGTTAGCTCATCAAAATGACAGGTTACGGAGTGATAGCTACAATAATATGACCGCTGTAAACATTCCCAAACCTCATGAGTGCAGAAAATTAGAGGCAGTTCCTCTCCAGGACAGGAAAGCAGCAGCAGGTAGGTAGCACACCTGTACAATGTCAGAGTCAGCAGTTTCATCGGGGAGAGGAAGACGTCCACCTCGTCTGAGACAACGTTTAAAGACAGCAGAAGAAACGTCCCACCGACACGGCGGACCGCTTCCCTTCCAAAGCACAGCTGAAGGAAACTCCCACCTGTCGCACCTTCAGTACACGAAGGTAATGAGCAGGTCCTGCAGGGGGTCTGCAGCCGTCTCACTGGGGTCATCGGAGGGCGGCGGGGAAAAGGGCAGGAGGGGGAAGTGCTGGGAGAGGGCGGGGGCAGGTGGTCCCGCCACGCTGTACGCCTTCAGGGTGGAGAGCCCGTTCAGCACGGCGACATCCAGGAAGGTCACGTGTAGGAAGGAGGCGGAGTCAAAGGAGAGGGCGTCCAGCTCTGCTGTGACACCTGCTGGAGGGGAGATGTTCATTTCCTGGTCGGGGTAAGGAGCTTGGGGCACTGCGCTGTGGATCCCGAGGGTCCGCAGACCCTGCAGAGCCAGGTACCGACTGTCCACAGGATTTGATCCACAGAAGGAAAGCCGCAGGTGGCCCACCGTGCTGCTGTTCAGCAGCTCCTCCAGGACCCAGAGCTCCTTCACCCACACCGTGAGCGGCCCCGGCTCCCGGAGCCCAGCAGGGGGCAGAGCGGAGCGCGGGACGCTGTGGCATCGGCACAGCGAGTTGGCCAGCGCTTCGTTACAGTCTCGGATGGGGACGGAGCAGCTGCAGTTCCGCAGGCTGTGGCTCGTCGCGCCGCCGCTTTCATACAGCAGCGTGGTATTGGCTGACAGAGGAGCGGTGGGGGCGGAGCTCGTCGTCTGGGGGCGGGCGGCGGTCAGGAAGAACAGCAAGCACAGTGACCATGGCAACAGGGCAGAGACTGAGTGTGGAGACATCTCCATGGAGATCAAACACACTACATCTTCATCAGGTGGAGAGAGATGAGGGGAGAGCGGCCGACGAACCTGAGAACACACAGAGGAGGAGGAGAGGAGGGAGAGGAGGAGGAGGAGGAGGAGGGAGAGGAGGAGGAGGAGGAGGAGGAGGAGGAGGGAGAGGAGGAGGAGGAGGAGAGGAGAGGAGGGAGAGGAGGAGGAGGAGGAGAGCGTTAGTGTGGACACACAAACTCGCCCTCCGTGTCCTCCAGTAACCCGCTCTGCATTTCTACAACATGTGGAGACCAACTGAGTCCAGCCCTTTATTTCCATCAACCCCTCTGCCACACACACACACACACACACACACACACACACACACACACACACACACACACACACATAATTGAGCCACTTATTCCTTGCTCTGCAGCTTTATGGGCTGTTTTGCTTCCAGCCTCGGGCTGGCGTTGGGCTGCTGATGAAGGTTTCCTGTGCCACGCTGCGCTGCGGTCAGAGAGGCAGCGGCCAGCCGCATTAAACGCTCAGGAATGATGAAACACTGGCTTCTTTATTCCTCCGTTCAGCAGCCGTGGAAAAGTGGACTGAATAAGCAGTCTGGACCAAACTTTCCCCGCTCCTCTTTCTCTTTGAAGGAGACTTTCCAGAGTTAATGCCGGGCAAAAAATAATAATCTGCATTCAGTAATTTTATATTTTAGGCATTAAAATGGCTTCTTTGCTTCACCAGCAATCCCAGGCTTTAAATGCATGAATCTTAGAACTGAGCTTCCATCAGTCTGCTGCTCCTCAGGCTGATGGAGCTGTGGAGACGTCGGCGCTCCACCTGTGAAGTCTCTCTGCTGAAATAAGGAGCCACAAACCTGACGCGAGCAGCTTCGTGCAGGGACTATGAAGAGGTCACTTTACACTCTCTTCCTGTAAAACCTTTAATGATAATGGGACATATTTAACATTTCCAAACCACGGGCATGGACAGAAGAGATAACCACGATCGTGTGCTCACTTCTCCTGTCAACACTCGAGTAAAGAGGGATCATTTCTGTGCAGCTCTGAAACACTGCAGTCATTGTTCCCACACTGCCAAACGGGCTGAAACTGAGAGCCTGGTTAGAACCAGATGCATGAAGGGAGGTTGCGACATCTTCAAATCTGATTTTATTTTATTCTGAAGGCTGAACCCTCACTCTGCCATTAGAGTGGGATCAGCACTCTGATTGGTCAGACTGACTGACGGCCTTCAGGTTTTTCAGCAATCATAAAAAATGGTCCTGTGGCCAGGTGAACACATACAACTGTGACAACACACCTGGCTGTGCCACATTCAACTTCCTGTTAGTCCAGTTCTTCTGAAAGTGACTGAAAATAGGAGCGAAAGCAGATATTAAATATTTACACCCGATTCCACGTAAAACCATTTTAATTTAGTTTCCACAACTCCAGCACAGCTCACACGTCTGAGCTGAAATACACTCCTGATTTTACCCACAGCAGCATTCTGCTAACGCCTGCTGATTGGTCGGTTAGAGGCTAACGGGACATCCACCCATCCATCCATCCATCCATCCTTCAATCCATCCACCCACCCACCCATCAATCCATCCATCCCTCAATCCATCCATCCATCCATCCTTCAATCCATCCATCCATCCATCCTTCAATCCATCCATCCATCAATCCATCCATCCATCAATCCATCCATCCTTTAATCCATCCATCCATCCATCCATCCATCCTTCAGTCCATCCATCCTTTAATCCATCCATCCATCCATCCATCCATCAATCCATCCATCCTTTAATCCATCCATCCACCCACCCATCAATCCATCCATCCATCCATCCATCCATCCATCCATCCATCCATCCATCCATCCACCCACCTATCAATCCATCCATCCATCCCTCAATCCATCCATCCATCCATCCATCCATCCTTCAATCCATCCATCCATCCTTCAATCCATCCATACATCCATCCACCCACTCATCCACCCATCCACCCACTCATCCACCCAGGACTACTTTACTGAGCCTGGAACCGAGAAAACAGATGAATTAATTAGTGTAAACTGAGTGAATCTCGGAGATTTTTAATAATAATAAAATTGCTGTATCCATGTAGTTATTACTGTTAGCGTGTTTGCTGAAGCTGCACTGAAACCAGTTTGCGGCCTGTCGACTGTCCTTCAGTGTCTGTGCTGTGAGTCGTTGGTGTTTATGTGCTGTGTGGGATTCGGATCTTTGGCCTCGTGTGAAGCTGCGAACAGTCGGGATTTAAAGCGATTAGCAGGTTTACGAGGCGAGCCCCGGCTCATTGTTTCAGGAAACACTTCCCATCCCTGCACAGCCGCTCCAGCAGCCACATGGGACGCTGTTTATAGAAACGTTCCCGGACTTTATTTCTCAGAACGCACAAACTGGTAACCTGCCAGTGTTTTATGGAGTTCAGTGCAGTGTAAACAGTGTGTGTGTGTGTGTGTGTGTGTGTGTGTGTCTGCTGTAAAGTAAAGACAGCCTTTTACGGGTCTCTTTCATGGAGTGTGTATATAAAAGCTGGACAGACTCACAGCTCACGGCCACAGTGTATCAGCTGATGCTCGCTGGCTGAGTGGGAGCGTCTCTCGGATACCTGCTAATCAGTATCATCCAAAGAAAATCCCAGAATTGACTCAGCAAAGCTGGAGCTCCGCCTTCTTGGACGCTGTGATGTTAAAGACATTTAAGCTGTGGGCCTCACTGCTGGAGCCTCTGGTGGGCATTAGAGGAACTGCAGATGGCCGATGATTTGATTTGGATGTTAATTAGCTGTAATTAGCAGGTCACATGGAGTCTTCCTCCATCTATTACATGGAGTGTAAAACTGTGTTTACCATGAAAGTTCCGTTTCCGCTGTGATGACTGTGCAGCTATAAATAAATGTGACTTCAGCGCGGCTGGTTTACAGTAGCAGCTGCCCTCCATCCTCTCCGTCCTCCACCTCCTTACCTCACTGCTAATATTAGTCATCGCCTTTCCAGCTGTTCCCAGCATCTGGCTCTCCCACTCATGATATCAGTCACTTGGTGTGTTCCCTCGCTCTCTCTACCACTCCCTGTCCTGCCGTCTCTCTCTGTCTTTCTCTCCTCCATCTCCGTCTTTAATCCCTGCAACGAGCTGCAGCTGCAGGGCCGGATGCTGGGAGGGAGGGCCGAACCGAGCTGAAAATTGACCACTGGAAGCACATTCCACACACTGACACCACACTTTTATTCATCTCATATGCATCGATGTCATGTTTGTGTTCTTTTAAAGCACTTTTGCTCAGTATGTGTCACACATGATGAACGCATGTTTATTCTGTGTGAGTCTGTGTGAGTCTGTGTGAGTCTGTGTGAGTCTGTGTGAGCAGCAGAGGCCGACCTGAAGGCAGGACAGTGGCGGAGAAACGGGATTGAAGCGTTGGTGTGAGGTGGCCGGCGCTTGTTACAGGAGAGGCTCCGCACATTCCTCTGACATCATGCTGCGCCGCAGACACCACCCTAATCCACCCTTCCTCCATCTCCCTCTGAGCAGCTGCAGCTTTAAAGGCGTCTGCAGGTTTCACTGCACTGAAGACCGAATGCAAACCGATTATCTAACAAGAATTATCGATTTATTCCCGAACGCTTCGCCGTGCTCTCGTGACCCAGTGGGCTACAGCGCGTGATCCTGTAACTGCAAACCAGACTTCATCGGGGTCTCTTCATGGTAACGTCTCTAAAAACAGCTCCTGCTTCATACTCGAGGAGCTCACAGCAGAGAAGAGTTTGCAGATTTGGAGCTCAGCCCTGCGAGGAAGCAGCAGTCTCACCGCGGTTCGCATTCATCGAGCAGCTCGGGCACTTCAGCAGATCTGGTTCCAGACTCCAGCTGTTTGTTTACCACTGCAGAAAATCTTGAAATGTCACACTGTGATATTAACCAGAGAGATGGTACGAGTTTATGAGTTTATGTTCAGCACACAACAAGACGAGCCCAGACACGTCTGAGCGCGAGAGCCTCGTTTGGCCTCAGTGACCATTTAGCACCTAAAAAACGAGCGTCGCTCCAAAAACACACGATACAGGCAAGAAATCTGTAAAAGCAGGCTACGATGGAGGAGATGATGGCAGCCGCCAACTTCCTTTATCTGATCCCAGCACATTTATTCAACCTCAGAGTCACAGAAGCTGTGCTGACAATTAAATATGTGTCAGGATTCATGGAGAGCAGGAAGAGGAAGGCTGAGGAACAGAGTTTACAGGCAGAGAACCAGGAGAACCAGGAGAACACGGGAACACGATTGCTTTGGTCCACTCCGGAGTGAGATTACTGTCACACAGAGAAACACTGAAAACAATGAGCCAGGCTGCAATATTCAAATCAATAATGACCCCGGGACCCTGACTACATCACAGTCTGACAATCACAGAATCCAAATCTTTAATCCAAAAGCTCGGGGAGGCGTGGCAGGCGCTCTGAATGAGGAGCAGGCAAAGCTCATGAAATCATCCATAAATAACAATCTGCCAATTTTGAGGGGCCCGACGGGCCCAGATGTCTATGAGCAACACAGCTGAACGCACACTCACAGCCACGTTAGCATGTCGTTAGCACGTCGTTAGCATGCCATTAGCATTTCATCAGCATGTCGTTAGCATGGAAGCTCATTGCTGTGACTGAAAACAACAAATCCAATGAGACACTAAATCGTTCTGACCCAGCGAACATTTTAAAGAAGGTAACAAAGGAAAAGCTGCTAAAGCTAAAAGCTAGCCAGAGCTCAGAGCCTCGGTATGAGCGGTGAAAGGATCAAAGCAGTCAGGAGGAAAATTACAGAGAAAAAAGAGAAAAGGCTCGATGTCCTGTTATGTTGTGAAGTTATAAACATTGCTGGAAAATGATGGACGTTTGTGTTCTGTAAATGTGCAGCAGGTAGAACCTGTAAAGGTGAGCGTGCAGCAGCTTCAGCAGAGTGCTGCGTTTCAGTGGTTTCAGTGAGAGGAGATGCTGGAGTTTACTGCAGTGTATTGTTACATTTTTAATTATTAGAAAGAAATCATTATGGGTGGGTCACCCTGCAGTCGGAGTCTGGGTGTGTTATGGTTACATGTATTTAGAAAGGCTGAGTGAGCGAGTTTAAATCTATTTCTCTGTGTTTTTACACGCGCAGCAGTTATTCTGCAGCAGCTGATTAATACTAACAGATGTTTGAAACAGATTTGGGGAACTTTTTAGTTCTCTGCTGCAAACAGGAACTCAGCTGCACTTTGGTTTCTCAGCTCAGCACCATCTGTAAAGGCAGCAGAGTGAAGATGAGCAGCCAAGAGAAGACAGGAGATGTTGGAGCAGCGTGAGGCTGTGAGGCTGCTCTCACTGCAGTCCTGCTTCATCGCGCTGTTTAACGGCTCGTCACCAACCCTCCACCAGCCTCTCTCTGGATCTTTGAACCTCTGCTTCCAGCTGCTGCAGACGCCTCTCATGCATTTCTCCTGCATTTAGGCTGCAGCCAGTTTATTTTTATGTACAGTAGAAACGAGTTAGCAGGCTGTAAAACTAAACTCCAGAGTCTCATAAGCGGCCGATCTCTGGATCTCTTCTTATTAGCGCGGCTGGAAAAAAGCAGCTTTTCCCAAACTGTCCGCCTCAGCTCGGAGTTCCAGCACAGCACCAGCGTGATGTTAGTGAATGCAGAGGTGCAGCGCTCTGTGAGAACAGTGTGTTCAGATCCTGAAGCACGTCACAGTGAGTGTGTGTGTGTGTGTGTGTGTGTGTGTGTGTGTGTGTTATTTAACCTGAAACGCTCTGATTTAAAGAGTTCAAACAGCTGCAGCGCGTCAGCCGTCACAGGAAGTCGACTCTGTGATGGATCCATAAACATATTGTTCACTGAATAAACACATAAAATAGAACAGCCACATCCATCCAACCATCACATCCATCCATCACAGCCATCCATCACATCCAACCATCACATCCAACCATCACATCCATCCACAGGACGGGTGGATATGATGTTTCCAGAGGTCCGGCCTTTTAAAGCAAGAATTACTGATCAGATTCTTTCCCGGTGACTGACAATGAATCTGTTTGGGATCTGAAGAGCTGGGAATTGAACCATTGACCTTGTGACACCACACTGAGTCACCTGTCATTAGCTCCCCCCCAGGACCTGTGTCAGCACAAAACATGTTTTTACGTGGTGCAGTAGAGTCTACTGACTTTACTGAAGTAAATTTGTTGCCATCTTGAAACTCGAGCATGAGGTTATCGGCTGTAATGTAGTGTTTCAGTCCAGGAGAGGCGAGGGTCTCGGAGCCCCGAGCTCTGAATGCTAAAACTGTGCTGAATGATTGAAGGTGCCTCCACACAGGCTGGAACATCTGCAGCAGTAAAACACTCCAAACACACTCATCTCTGAAGCTCCTGCGAGTCGTCACAGGGTTTCAGGGAGAAGGTGTTCGGTCCAAGCTCTCCTGACCAATAAGGTGTGAGGAGGCTTCGACAGCACTCAGGTAAACAGTCTTTCTGGGGTTTGATATCTGAATCAAACATGTGAGAAATGAATAGAAAATAAAGTAAAGCTGCTTCTTTGAGCTGACGCGATCAGAACGTCCTGAACAGAAATGGTTTCGCTGTAATCAGCCATCAGATCATGACTCAGCTGGTTCCTGTGATCTCAGCAGCGTCTGCGTCTCATTACTAACCAACCAGTTCCCCTCTGAATCCACAGCTGTGTCCCACCATCAACCTCCATGAAAGGCACGCTCACGGATCAGTGTGTGTGTGTGAGTGTGTGTGTGCGTACTCACATGGACGGCTCAGAGCTGGTTCAGGGAGCAAGGTGCTGCCGTCCGGCTCCGGGCTGATCCGTCCAGCTTCCTCAGGCAGCGAGAGCAGCAGCAGCAGCTTCCACATCTGTGTGCAGGCTGGCAGGAAACAGTCACCCCTCTGCCTGGAAGCAGAGAGGGAGGGAGAGGAGGTCAGGATGGAGGGAGAGCTGGAAGGGAGGAGAGGAGGACGGAGGTGAGGGAGGCCTTACTTTCTGAACACTGTGTGGAAACTTCCTTCATCAGATGGAAGAGCATGGCAAGCTCCCTGTCCATTTTCTCTGCCCGCTTCTTCATCTCCTTCTCCTCATTCTCCTTCTCAGCCTCGCTCTCCTCCTCTTTTGGACCCGCCTCCACGCTGGAGGACACAGAGCTTCTTCTCCAGCAAATGTTTAAGAATGCAGCCATCTAGTGGCTCTGCAGGGTATTACAGGGGCAAAGACGTGTCGGGGAGGGTGGGAGAAGCGAGGAGCACAGGATTTACATCCAGGTATGAGATCATTGCTCATGTTTCATGTTTCTAAGTGTGATTGTCCACTTATTTAAGGCCACAGGTTGTGTTTAGAAAAAAAAGCTGGAATTCATATAAAGTGAATACTGATGCTCAGTCTGCACTTCAGTCACATCCCCTCAGCTTCAGCTCAGAAACATCTGCATTCACTCAGCCTCACAGCTGCTTGTGAAACTTTTTACTACTTTCAGCAGTTTCACTCTGCAGAGCTGAACTTTGCTGTCAATAAAACCCTGTTTGAATGGAAGGTTACAGGGACTCACTGCACCATCTTGTGGAACAAATTGGTATTACATAAAATTGCCAAGTTTCAGCACCAAGATTAATATAAATCAGGCCGGTCTCATATCTGCTGTGCCCATGTGCACAAAGTGAAGATTGACCACCTAAAGCAGCCTCTAGCTGCTTTATATTGTAGGTAAAGACCCTACAATAATACAGAGAAAACCCAACAGTCAGAACGACCTCCTATGAGCAGCACTTGGTGACAGTGGGAAGGAAAAACTCCCTTTTAACAGGAAGAAACCTCCAGCAGAACCA
>JAVDPK010000519.1:3779-22386 GCA_034780415.1 Cichlasoma orientale | reverse complement strand
GGCTTTGCTCAGGAGCCTACAGTGATGCCAGCCAGGGATTCGAACCAGGGTCCTCTCAGTGATGAACCTACTTCTTCCCCTCTAGGGGAGAATCCTGCATTTTAATTTTAGGTTAAAGGTTTTAGGATCAAAGGTTTAAAATGTTTTCAAAATAAGTGAAGAAACCACAGCTGTGACTTCCTGTTCCATGTGTGGTGTTGCAGCGATATCGCCTGCAGCTGTGCTGTGGCTGGGCCGCGCTTTCATGCAATACCAGTTCGTACCATTAGGTGGAGCAGTGAGTGGGTGTTCCTTTTTATTTATCCGCTAAGGTCGGTGTCCGCGGGAAGAGACAAAAGCTGTGTCCCCATTCAGGGGCTGCGTCCTTCGGTCACGTCACAGCGAGCCGACGAAGGCCGTCCAAATTCAAACGTGTCCTTTTCCTCGGATTTGAATGATGGGTCCGGTGTATCCTTCTCGGCCCACCATGTCCCATGATTCATTGTGCATCAAAACTGAAAACGCAGCAGTGGTGGAGGAGAGTCTGAATGTTTCTGTGACACAAAATAAACCTTTAAGGTGTTTCCAGGCGAGAGTGTGTAAGCCTCAAATATCTGCTTGATATCGCTGAATTGTAAAAGAGATCGTTTTATTTAACTTGACGGTCTCGCTGCAGAGCCGTCAGTACATTCAGCACACCCACTGGGGAAATGCTGCCCCCTGGTGGTGATGGATGTAGTTGGCATGTGCAGATGGTCGTTACAAAAGTACCTTTAGCCCTCACGAAGCTGACTGAGCTGAAAGGAAAGAATAACGTGATGGAGGTGTCCGAGTTTATGGCTCTCTGTGTTTCTCGCCTGCTTCCTGATATTCTGAATTTGATGTCAGAGAAGCAGATTCACTCCTGACGGGAACATTTTTATGATTAAAGGCTCACAGAAATGACTGCTCCTGCAGCAGGTGAACTGCAGACACACTCCATGTGAGCGATGGAAGGAGAGCTGGTTTTTCAGGGAGGGAGGGGGAGGGGGGGCTGTGGAGCAATAGATGGAAGAGATGAGGGAGGGAGCAAAACAAAGCAGCCATTTCTCTGGCAGCACCGAGAGGTAAACAGCGACTTCAGAGAGAGCCGAGCGATCGGCGTTCCACATTCCCGCTCGGCCGCAGCAGCATCGCACCATGACAGCAGGAGAAGGTAAGGCTGGGAATACGGGGGGCTCTCAGACCACACACCGTGAAAGGTCTCGGGCGTTCCCGTCGTCCCCGCGGCTCCGCGCTCGAGAAAACAACAGTTTTAATCTTTTTATGTAATGGAGTTTTTGGCTGCACGCTGTGCTGTGACTCAGGCTTTCTGTGGAGAGCTCGGGCCAAAGAGGAGGGAGTGTGTCTCTGCAGCAGCGTGGCGTTATAACAATCAGTGTGAGCGCTGTGAGAAAGCTGCTGCAGCCCTCAGCCGTCACTCTCATTTCTCCATGAAGTGCACGTGCTGGAGGAGCTGGAGGTGGTCTCATCTCCAGCTCCTCTGAGACAGCAGGAGGCTCTTTAATCCCAGTCCAGTGACGCTGAGCAGAGATTCTCTCCCAGTATGGAAACAGTTACATCTGGCTGTGGCTCATTTCTTATGTAAGCCCTTCACTGATCCAGTTTAGTGTGTATCATTTTTATAAGCTGACCTTCAGTTTCGTGGAAGGAGTGTGCAGGAGAGTGGACCTGGGTGCAATGACCCGGCACCGTCACAGGCTGAGAACAGCTCAGCGCTTCGCTTTTGCCGGCCTTCCTTAGAACAGGAGTTACATCAGTCTGCAGCCGTGCAGCAGCAGCTCTGTCACCAATCAGCTGATGTGTCACTAAAGTTGTTGCAGCACTTTGTGAAGGAAGCAGGTCGTCCTCAGAGGGAGGGGCGCCTTTTTAAAGAGGTGCTGAACAAACCCGGCGAGCAGAGCGACCCGGTGATATAACACACGCAGAACCGCGGCTCTCACACGGCCACAGGAACAAGGCGGGGCTAACAGGTGATCCTACCTGAGCCAGAGGGCGGCTCTGCTGTTCCTAATATTTAGGTTTAGTTAACAGCGTGTAGGACTTCAGTATTTACTGTTTGGATTTATGCATTTATTTTCTTCATGTTTCTTTTTTGTTATTGCACTAAAATGTTTGATATTCTCCTGATGGGAGCACGAGCCACTGACAGGCACAGACACACACAGACACACACAGATACACACAGACACACACAGACACACACCTGTGTGCCTGCTGTCAGCACAAAGCTGCAGGTTTGCTAATAGAATCTGCATTTAAAGCTTTAACAGACCAAATGTTGTTAAAATCAGCTGCAGTCTCAGTGAGTCTGATCATTGTGTGTGTGTGTGTGTGTGTGTGTGTGTGTGTGTGTGTGTGTGTGTGAGAGAGAGAACTGGAAGTGTGTATTGTTTCTGCAGCTGTGTGCACACTGAGGCTGATTTTATAACCACAGAGGAGCTGAGGGCGGGACGGCGTGTCAGCCGCTCACTTCTCAGTTTCTTCAACACAATCGCAGCATTTTTGTGACTCGCTCAGTTCCCCCGGCTCTGTGTGTGTGCGTGCGTGCGTGTGTGTGTGTGTTCCTGTTACATAAACCCTGCAGACTCTGCAGGTCTGTGTTTCCTCTGTGTTGGGCTGTGATGAGCAGATCTGCAGCCTCAGCCTGATCCGTTACTTCGCTGAAAAAACACAAACATGTTGATTGAAGTTGTGAAAAAGTGACATCAGTGTGTGAAAGCGGAGCTCGTTCTCTGAGCCTGATTTCAAATATAACTGCAGAGTGTGAGGAGGAGGAAGGAGGCTGAGCTCTTATCCCGAGGAAGCTCTTTGATCGTGACACACACAGAAAGCAGCGCTTTGCAGAGAGCTTAACATGCATCCTTATGGATGTGTGTGTGTGTGTGTGTGTGTGTGTGTATATGTGCTGTGGAACTGCTGCCATTGGCTGTTTGACTGTGGAGGAGGATTTGGCTTTAAAGCACCGCAGAAAGAGCTGTTCTTTAAAGGTCTTTGATTTGTGAGAGTCCGCGGTGATGAAGCAGAAGCTCTGCACTCTGTTCTGTTCACAGCTGGAAGCAGCGCACTGAGGTCACTGAGGTCACGGGTGAAATGTCCAGATGTGGAGCCGATCGCGGCAGGCCGGCACTAAACACTCGTTTTACTGATGTTTGCAAAATCGCTCGGCCCCTCGAGGGAACATTCAGACATGTGCAGATATTATTTCTGCTGTCAGCAAACTTCCACCGCCTGCTTGTGAAGGCCCGCTTTTGTTACAGTCAGCAGTGTGAGTCACACTCATCACACAGGTAGGAGCTCATTAACTGACACAAGCACGAGCAGGCGCACAAAAACAAGAGACGTGAAATCTGTGCAGAGGAGCAGCTGCAGGGTTAAAGGTGCAGACTGACAGCAGCACCCACCCAGAGACACAGAACCCCCCGTCAGTGAGCTCAGAACCATCTGAATGGTGTGCACACTGATTATAATAACTATCAGGTTTGAATAGGTGTGTTTGACGCTGACAGGTAGATGGTGACACAGGCGGGTGTAGCTGCTCGGCTGCTGTGTCATGTTGATATATGTTTACAGATATGATGTCAGGGTTAGAGGCTGTGTGACAGTAATAACTGCGTTAGTCCGGGTCTGTGTTCAGTGCTGCTCTTATTCAGACACTCAGTGCTTTGGGTTTGTTAGTACTCAGAGGCTGTGGGGGTCTGAGGACTCTATATGAGACAAAGGGAGATGGACAGAGATGCAGAGATGATTATGAGCCCACTGAATGATGTGATTGTCTCCCTGACGCTCTCTGCTGGCACTGCTCAGTGTTTGTGGGCTGTAAACGGGGTCTTTGATGGGCACAATAAGAGGCGGCCGCAGCAGTGGCCCCTCTGCAGGGAAACGGGCTCCGGGTTCTTCTGCACTGAGAATCTGTGCACACAGTTTGTAAACGGCTCATTGGAGGGAACACAAAGCTGAGAACAACAAGCACTGAACTCTGGAAGAGACAGATTATGAATCCTGAACAGAAATCTGTGAGATTCATAAAGTTTTACTTCCTTTTAAGTCAGCAAACATCCCACTGAGGCCTCCTCGATGGGTCCCTGTCAGAGCATTCCACTAAGCTCCGTCTGCAGGATTCTGCTGGAAATGCAGCTTTTCCTCAGTGGGCCTCTTTCTGCCATTCTTAAATATAAACATCCATCCATCCATCCACCCGGGGGTGGGGGTGGGAGCTCCTTCCTTCTGTGTCAGGAGAAAGAAGGAAAAATTATGACAACACTGATCACAGGTCAGCTAAACTACTGCAGTGAGTGATGGAGACCCGCCCCATGGCCTCATGGAGATCCCTGTTAGTCCTCTGGGCTCTGAGAGGGGGTCTGAGGGACAAAAGGGTGAAGAAGAAGAAAACAGGAGCAAAGTGATGAAGAAAGGAGGGCTGAAGAGGCCCTCCCTCTGTTAATCCTCCGGGCTTCTTCTGTTTGCAAAGAGAAGATCGTCCCTCTTATATAAATCTGAGCCTCACACAGACTGATGCCAGCTCGATGTGCTGCACCCGCAGCATATCCTGACACCTAGTGGACAGAAGAGGCAGCACATCCTTCAGTCCTGAAGCAGAGGGGGTTAAATGACAGTGACAGGTTATTACAGTGAAATACCTGAACAGACACACCTGTGCACACTTAATGTGCTGCAGTACCTGCTCTGAACCACCCTGGATGTGGGTTTACCAGGTGGCTCTTCTTACGAGGGGCACACACTGAGGCGACGGCCCACATTTTAATCATCGGCATTCAGCCGTCCACAGGCAGGACCGTCCAGCTTTCATCCACAGAAACTGTGTCACCGTGGGCGACGGAGTGGAAGATTAGCAGGAGGCGCTCTTTAGAGTTCTGTTCATTTCCTTTCAGGCAGAAAATAAATGAGGTCAGATAAAATGTGTGCTCAGTGTTTTTGTCCTCGACACGATCAGAGCAGAACCTGCAGAACCTGCAGAACCTCCATCAACCACGCCGGAAACAAACTGAAGCTAACCTGAGTAACGATGAGATCTCCTCATACGGACGCAGCTCTCAGTCACCCTTCGACATCATGTGATCGGTGTTTTTGTGGTTCCTGCAGAAACAGACCTTTTATATTAGGACTGATTTCTCATGTATGATACCTTTATTGGTCCCACAATGGGGACATTACTGTTTCATATGTTTGTTGCTTCACTGTAACTGTAAAGACAACATTCACACCTGTGGGCAGTTTAGAATCAGCAGGTAACCCTGACCCCGGTAACTGCACGCCTGTGGACTGTGGGAGGAACCCGGGGAACCCACGCACACACGGGGGGAGAACATGGTGCTGGATTCAAACCCAGGACCTTCTTGCTGTGAGGCAGCAGTGCTGACCGCTGTGTGTGTTTGTCACCGGTGTGTGTGTGTGTTTGTCACAGTGTGTGCAGACTGATGAGAAACAGAAGGAAGTGAGTCTGTCTCAGACTTCTGTCCCGCGCAGCCTCCACCTGTTGGTGCTGAAGCCTGAGGCCTGCTGCTGCCACCACTCGTTTAGCTTCAGACGCTCTAATGACCCTCCTCAGGCTGTGTGTGTGTGTGTGTGTGTGTGTCTCTCTCTCTAATTGCTCCCGGGATAAATGGCTCCTTGGTGTCAGTGCTGCTCTGACAGCTGTGATCGATGCTCAGGTGAGCTGTCGGCGTTCACGAGGACGTGCTGTCGGTTTCTGTACGTGTGTTTGGTCTCGCGGGCCTGCAGGTGATGTTTGATAACTCATTCAGACCTTCTGACAGCAGAGTGATGATCGAAACGATCACGCCTTATAAAACTGTTCCAGAAACAAAAATAATTATTTATAATTATAAATAATAATATCTGATGGAAGGAGCTGAGGCGGTTCAGGCATCTGATGCCTCCTGGGTGAGGTGGTCCAGACATGTCTAAGCGGGGGGGCAGACTAATATAGGCCGTTCACTGCAAACCTGAATCTGTTGTTCTGTGGCTGATGTGGTTGTGATGGTTTCTCCTGGATGTGTTTGGAGTGAGACGGGCAGCTGATCAGTGTGTAATCGGCTCGGCTGCAGAGCTGCAGGACAGAGTCCGAGTGTTCAGAGCCCCACACGTTTCTGCAGGACTGAACTGGGACATCTGTGGGGGGGTTAGGGTTGTGGGGGTGCAGGCAGCAGAGTGAGGTTTTACAGCTGATGGCTTTTCTTTGTTTCGGGGTCACGCAGAGATGGCTCATAAAGAAAACTGCAGGGCGCACACACTGCACGCCTTTCCTCAGCACACCGAGCTCTCTGTGCATTATTCTGCTTACTTTGTTCTAGAGTGGCTCCGGGATCACAGCCGGGCTCTTAGAGGTGATGATGTGACACGGCTGCGCTCTGGCTGACGTGTCTCTGGCTCGGTGTGAAGCATCAGGATGAGCTCGTCTCAGTCTCCGGGCTCAGGCTGCACTTCTCAGCTGGGAAAGAGCAGCTTGGACCTCCCTTAAGAGAAGGAGTGTGGTGAAGAGCCCATCTACGCTCCTACCCTCACACATGAGCACAGGCTGTGACAAAGAATGAGATCATCCACACGAGCTTCCTCTGAAGGTCGGCCGGGCTCTCCCTCAGAGACGGGGTGAGGAGCTCGGTCAGAGGGGAGGGACTCGGAGCAGAGCTGCTGCTTCTCCACTCCAAAAGGAGCCGGCTCAGGTGGTTTGGGCTTCTGACTGGGACGCCTCCTAGGTGAGATTTTTCAGGCAGGAGGAGACCCCCAGGGGAGACCCGGGACATGCTGGAGAGGTTACATCTCAGCTGGCTTGTGGAGAACTGGAGGAGGAGGAGGCTGGATGAGACCTGAATCTGGATAATCCTCAGGAAAAGGAAGGATGGTCATTTTGTTTCTGAGCCTGTAAAATATCGTTATGGTTCGTGGTTTAGTTCTGCAGGTCTCTGTGAGGACTGGTGCTGCTCGGTAATTACAGAATCCCTCAGACCCCTCCCTGTTGTTAAAGCCTTCAGTCCGGCAGCATCAGCAGTGATGTTACTGTGACACACACAGACTCCTGAACACACACACGCGTCTCAGGGAGAGGGCTGGTTAGCCTGGCGGTGTGTCGGAGCCACACACACCCTGCTGCTCAGCGATGCCTGAAGGAAGCGAGCGTGCGTGTTAGAGGCTGCAGCCGAGATGCTGAGGAAGCTGATGTGCAAGAAAATCTGCCCTCGTAAGAGCGACGCATTCATCTGTGCTCTCCTCGTCCTCGCCTCGCTCTGCACGGCTTCCTGTCTGACTGCTCGCGCCGCTCTCTGCGTCTGCCAACCTGTTGCCTTTTGTCCTCGTCATGTTTTGTGTTTCTGGGTGAGGATGATGATGTTGGTGTGGATGAAGCTGCTGCTGCTTTGTGTTTGTATTTCCTGTGTGTGTTTTGTGGCTGATGAAAGAAACGATTCATTTCTGTGAACGTCCTCAGAGAGCGATCATGATCCAGGCTGCAAACACCGCCTTTATCTCCGTGCCTCAGCTGGCGGACCCCCCCCAGCTAATCCCTCGTGTGAGTGGTCACGTTGGGCAGGTGATGCCGGGGGAGGGGGATGCATGGCTGCCAAACTAGATTAGAGTGGGATGGATGGATTGATTAAAGCGTGCACCACCCGACACCACCTGACAGGCTGCCTGTGTTGCACTTTCCCCCTGAGAGGTCATCCAGCACAGAGATGACTCAGGGCTGAGGATGATGTCAGCACCTGAGCGATGACTGGACGGCGATTTATTGATCCCTACAGGAAGTGATTCTGAGTGTCCGAAGCTTAAAGCAGCTGCAGCCTTTTTCACTTCTTCTTCTTGTTTTGCAGATAAGAACTTTGAGGATGAGGACTCCGTGGACGGAGGCCGGTCCTCCTCCTCCTCCTCCAAAGCGCCTCCCAGTGGCAGGAGGACCGTCGTGAGCTCCGTCAGGAGGCCCAGCTCGGCCACCGCGGCGAAGCCGACAGGTGAGGGATGGGTTCGGTCCAGCTCGGTGTCGGTAATAAATAACCTGCCTGAAACTCACTCTTCAGAGTTCAATGAAGAATAAATCCCATAATAATAAAGTCAGTTTAACCCTCAGGCAGCCGCGCTGTGTCAGCTCTGAGTGGATTTCATACAGAAATCTTAAACAGCAGTTTCAGTTAATTTTTTTGTTTGTTCATGGCTCCCTGCAGTGAACATCACTGTATCCTGCAGTTAGGGTTTAAAAATGCTGCTGAATGTCATTTAAAGTTTCTTATTTTCCCCCGAAGGTAAAGAAGCTGCTGCTGGTGCTGTTGATGAGGAGGATTTCATTAAAGCCTTTGAAGACGTGCCCTCAGTCCAGGTAAGCTGGCCCGTGTTACAGAGGTTAGCCTACCCAGGGGGCGTGGCTTCAGGAGCGGTAGAGGTGATTGGTCCACACCTTTGGCTCATGATTGTCGTGGTCTCAGCACAGCAGCCATATTATGTGTCAGATAAATAATTTAAGCACAAACACAGTTACAGCTGTCTGTCAAAGAGGCCACGCCCCTAATAATGCAAACTTTATTTAAACAGGTGAGTTATAGAAACATCCTCCCCCGTACAGCTGTTATGGAGGTGGAAGTTATCTCCAGAGACCAAAGCGGTTCCTGTATCAGGCTGTAAACATGTTTATTTAACATGGGAGTCTATGGGGACTGACTCACTGCTGCCTCTGCTGGACTCCAGAGGAACTGCACATTACGAAATAAGTCCTGATAATATCGTGGCTTTTGTTCCCATCATGCTGCGCACAGATCTACTCCAACCGAGAGCTCGAGGACCAGCTGACCAAGATCAGAGAAGTGCTGTCTGACGACAAACATGACTGGGAGCACCGAGTGGTGGCGGTGAGGCTCTGGAAGCACATCTGTGCTCGCTCACACACACGCGCGCACACACACACACACACGAAACAGATGATGATGTACTTGAACATGACTTTGTTGTTCCTCTGCAGCTGAAGAAGGTGCGTTCGCTCATGTTGGCGGGGGCCACTGATTATGAAGGGTTCCCTCAGCAGCTTCGACTTCTGGAGGCCTCCTTCAAGCTGTCGGCTAAAGACCTGCGCTCCCAGGTGGTCCGCGAGGCGTGCATCACGCTGGGGTGAGATGAGGAGTCCGCACTGACCGAAATTAAAAAAATAAGCCGGCTTCAAAATGTGTCCTTAAATTATTTAGCATTTACAAAGCTGGCGATGAATCACATGACCTGTGTTCAGAAGTGAAACTGAAGTGAGTCTGCTGTTGTTATACGCACATGATGATTTATGGACCTAAATTGCAGTTGTTGTTGATTGCACAGCCATCCAGTGGATGGGTCAGTTAGGGTCAGCTGACCTCAGGGATTAAAGGGTTGGAATCTGAAGCATTCACCACCAGGGGGCAGAGTTCCAGCAGGGGGCAGAGTTCCAGCCAGGAGTGTGCTTCTGTTTTTCTGTTGACCTTTGGGTTGCTTTTCAGGCCCACCCCCTTCCTTCCTGAGGTTTGACCTTTTTAACCCTTTAACTTCAGGTGATCGCAGCTGAGTCGCCGGTTTCCTGCCGCGAACAGCTGGTTGAGACGTAGCTTATCTCTGAGTGGGCTGATGAAAGGAACTTTGATCAGCTGGCTTTTTACCGTAATTCCGGGACCGTTCGTCCTATCGGAAAAATTCAAACGGTCCCTGAAAGCTCAGAAATTGCACTTCACAGTCGTGTAGGGTGTTACGGTACTTGTTGCTGAAATGGTGGCACTTTTGAAGTACGTTGTGTCACAGCCGACACCCTCACCATTATAGGGTTAACCGGCCTCAAACAAACCTCATCCTCTTCACTCACTGCACCATCTTGTGGTTCGGAATGGTATTACATGACCCTGTTTTAGTCACGGCTGCTGTTTCTTCAGATTTTGTTGAAGCTTTAAGTCATTTTGGAAGATTTTTACCATTTCTAAACACAAGAATTAACAACATGCGCCTTAAAAAAAAAAAGCAAAAATGTTTCCTTCAAGCAAATAACCGAAAAACGGAATTTACTTTTCTTTCTCCTCTTTTAGTCCATCGATGTTTCTATTTGTAGACTTTTGTAGTATTTTTATAATTTTATAATAAAATTTTAAATTAATAAATAAAATAACAGCCTGAGGGTAACGAGTGGTTAACACGTTCACTCGTGAAAGATCCCTGGTTCAAGACCAGGAGGAGACACAAACCGAGCTTCAGCCTAGCGTGGTCCCAGGCCCAGGTGGATCCATCCTCATGTTTTTAAATTAATGAATGTGTTCATCATTATTGTAATTTTGGCTTTTCTTTTCATTTTGATGTATAAATGAAGTATAATTTGGGTGTTAATGTCTCTGTGAAACACTGCCACCTTGTGGCGAGAGCTTTCACTGACGTTTGCAGAGGGTTTTTACGAAAGGGCCCTTTAAATCGTTCCACATCGCCCTGCGTGACTCTCGACGGTCTGTCGTGTGATCTGAAGCGGCGTGTGCGTCGGTTTTTCAGATGTTGCTCTCAGCTGTGTAACTGCATGCGCGACAAACAGGAAGTTAATGTCCTGCGTATATTTTATCATGGGGGCGTGACCACATGTCAGCGCTGATCCATTAAATCACAAATCGATTGCGTTTCGTCTCATTTTCGCGGGTTTTTCTCCGTGACGTTCAGCTTTTACTCATCGTGCTTCTAACGGCTTTGATTAGCAGCGCTGACATTAACGCGCGTCTGTAACTGATGAGGTTATGCAGTGAAAAGCTTAAGCTAATGAAAAGTGCACCTACAAACATCCGTCATCCCGAGTTTAATCCAGTCCTGATGAGGTGGAACAGAGAGGGAGGCTGATGAATGGATGAGACCTACATGCATCCTGCCATCCCTCTTAATGCCAACACAGCAGACGTTTCCCATCATCCCTCACTCACTCCTCCCTGTTTCTGCCCGTCTCAGTTTGTCCTGCAAAGCTTTTGGCATCCTAACTCCTCCCTCTCTCCCCGTCAGACATTTGTCATCGATTCTCGGTAACAAGTTTGACCACGCGGCCGAGAGCGTCATGCCGATCCTGCTGAACCTCGTGCCCAACAGCGCCAAAGTCATGGCCACGTCCGGGATGGCCGCCATCCGCCTCATCCTCAGGGTGAGCGCGCTCAGAGCGTCACTGTGTGCACATAACTGATCCCCGCAGGGCTGTCAGAGGAAATAACCTGCTGACTTCTCTCTTCCAGCACACCCATTACCCGCGGCTCATCCCCATCATCACCAGTAACTGCACCTCCAAATCAGTCGCAGTCAGA
The DNA here is from genome assembly GCA_034780415.1 of Cichlasoma orientale. NCBI lineage: Eukaryota > Metazoa > Chordata > Actinopteri > Cichliformes > Cichlidae > Cichlasoma > Cichlasoma orientale. The sequence goes on along the minus strand of JAVDPK010000519.1, from coordinate 11,095 downwards.
CGGTAAGACTTTCAGAATAAAATACACCGGCTGCAGGTTTAAAATGTTTAATCAGTCCAGCATCACAGAAACACGATGCAAAGTAACTGTTCGATTACACATTGCTTCTATTTTATTTGAAGTAGAATCCACATTAGAGTCTCTGAGTAACTGCACTTCATGCTGATGTTTCTGTGAAATGAACAGGAAGGCTTTAAGCATCATTTACTCACTGAGCCAATAAGAGTGCATATAAATACATTAATAACTGAAAACTAAATTAATAAGAGAAAGGCCCTTTATCTCTGTGTGTGTAATTCAATTTCCTTTATTTTTAAATAATTAAACTATTTAAAAATAAATATATGTAAGAAAATAAAACGGAGGGGCTTTGGTGGATAGTACTTCCATTATCTTTATTAACTGTAATAACATGAATATTAACGTTTTATTATTTGTCTTTTCATTTTATTTAGATTTGTTATTAATTCAGAGCCGTTAAAAGTATTTCTGTAAAACTATAACGTCTCAGTCGGTGAGCTGTGAGGGTTCGAGTCCGGCACGGAGGATCAGCTGCAGGGTCACGGCGAATGTTTCTGGATGAAAGTGCCTGAATGACCTTTTTTTAAGATGCGCTCACGTGACCTTCGTTCTTTCAGACGCTGTTACGAATTCCTCGACCTCATGCTGCAGGAGTGGCACACCAATACACTGGAAAGGTGCGAGTCCGCTGTTTCCTCGTGTGTGTGTGTGAGTGTGTGTGTGCAAATGCGTGTGAGTGCGTGCGCGTGCAAGAGTGCGTGTGTGTGTGTGTGTGTGCGTGTGTGTTGCTGAGGCATCAGTGTGCTGCTTCTTCTTCTCCTCTCTCTTGATGACATTTGAGTTGTTGAACATTTGCAGTTAGCCGAGCGCCGGCTCGGTGAGCCGCTGATGAGGCCCGTTAAATTGATGAGTCCCGAGCGGGCCGTCATCATCGCGAGGACTCTTCCCGTCCCTGTAACCATGGCAACCACAGCGGGGACTTTAAAAGCGGGGAATAGCCCCGCGGGTGGCCACATTCCCCGCGGAGCAGCAGGGGAATCAAACTGTAGGAGAGGAGGGAACTCGTGTTTGTGCCCATCGGTTCTGCTCGTTCCCGTCTTAACCGCCATGTTTCCGTACTATCCCAGGCACGTGGCCGTTCTCACTGAGACCATCAAGAAAGGGATCCACGACGCCGACTCCGAGGCCAGATCCATCGCCAGAAAGTAAGTGCTGCGCTTTCATTCAGTGAGAGAAGTGTTCACCTTTTTTACACCTGCCTCTGCCCCACCCACAGGTGCTACTGGGGCTTCCATGGTCACTACAGCCGGGAGGCGGAGCACCTGTTCCAGGCGCTGGAGGCCACCTATCAGAAGGCCCTGCAGTCTCACCTGAAGAGCTCGGACAGCATCGTGTCTCTGCCGCAGTCGGACCGCTCCTCGTCCTCTTCGCAGGAGAGTCTGAAGTAAGAACCTCCTCCTGCTCCTCCTGCTGGACGCACTCGTGTCCTTTATCTGTGTCCTCAGAGCCGGAGCACACACTGGATTTCACCGGCTGATATGAAACCACTAATGCATGTTTGGAGTGTGGTGGTAAAGATGTTGGTAATTACTGTCAGATGAGAATCGATCCCCATCGTTTATCCAGTTTGTGGAGTCCTCGTGCAGCGTGCTCGGGCAATGACCTCACTCAGACCTGCAGCTCATTTCTCTGCCGGGGTTATCTCCGGTTAGACGCTGATGGGTCAGAACCTGAACCCGGTGGTGCCACGGTGGAGTCCACACGTTTCCATAAAGTCTAAAAAGTGTCTCTTTGTGTTGCAGCCGGCCGCTGTCTGTGAAGAGCGTGATTGGAGGGAGCATAACGAGGAGTAAGTCTGTTTTTATCCTTCGGCCGGGAAACAACGTCCAGTTTGTTCTCAGTGTGACGCTTCAGATAAAGAAATTAAAGCTCCACAAACTGCTCGAGTCCAGAGCAGCTGGGCTCATTTACAGGATACTGAGTGGTGATGATGTAGGATCCACCTGTTCCTGTCCAGTATAACATCGTCCAGCTCGTTGTCATTGCTGTGTTTCCTGCTGGGCAGTTTAATCTCTGATAACGTGGTCGATTTTTAAACGCTCTGCTCGGCTTCTCTGCACGCTGCAGGTCTGAGCTGCCGTCTGCAGAGCTTCTGAGAAATGTGACAAAGTGAAGCTGAAGCAGCCGTTTGTGTGCGCGCAGCTTTAGTTTGAGCAGCAGCAGCTCTTCTTCCCCTTTAAGCTCATCGATCAGCTGCTTCGATAAAGGACTCTGATTGGGGGATTGACCTTGACTTGAGAAAAACATCCCGGTGGCTCCGCCTCTTTCCTGCTCGCTGTGAGGCTGCAGCTCCATCGGAAAGCTACGGCAGTGTCATCTGATTCCTGTGAGCAGACTAACAGGAAAAATGTGTGCGAGCGTTACTGAGGACCTCAGCAGGCAGCAGTAACTAAAGGAGCAGGCTGCTTTAGTGTAAAAGTCTGCAAAGGTTCATGGGAACTTCCTGTTCCAGCAGGAAGCGTTAGTGCAGCTGTCCACCCCAGCCTGCATCCATTCACGTTCTGCTGGTGCGTTTTTATTGCTGCCTGAAGTCTAATTTAATATCTAAAGTTTCTGTGTTCATTATGTTTTTCTGCTGCACGTTCACACGTGATTTTTCAGTGTGTGAAGTGCTGTAAAAACGTGTGTGCAGAATCCTGCAGTGGGCATGGAAATGAAACCTGCTGTGTGAGTGTATTTAGATGTCGCAGAGCTGACTGCACAGAGCAGGCAACAGGAGTTTAGAGGAGGACAAGACTTGAACCAAATGCCAGAATCAGTTTTTGAAGCATCAGAATGAGCAAAGATCGGTGGAGTCAGATCAGCTGGTGAGTGTAAAGGTGTCACGACGTCTCTGTGTCGTTCCAGGTAAGCTCGTTGGATCCAGGGTGTCCAGCACTCCGGGGTCCCTGCAGCGCTCCCGCAGTGACATCGACGTCAACGCCGCCTCCAGCGCCAAGTCCCGCCTGTCCACTGTTCCCGCCTCCTCGCCGTTCAGCTCTGCGGCCGCTCTTCCCCCGGGGTCCTACGCCTCTTTAGGTAACCCTCTGTCCGCCTAACCCGCTCTGAGCAGAGACGAAGACTTTCTGTCGTTAACTTGTTCACACCCAGAATCTTTTAATTTCCTAACCTGAATCTGTCTAACCTCCCGCCTCCATAAATATGCACGAGGAGGCGCGGCTGCCCCATAACAAAGCACCCGATTCAGCCAATGACTGAGCGGGGGAGTAAGGACCGCCTCACTTCCTGTTTGAAGTTTGCACATGAGAGAACAGCCTTCAGCACCTGCCTCTGTTTTATTCAACAGTGTTTAATAGAGACGCACTGATCACATGTTTCTGACCCATTGATGGGGGCGTGATGTTTGAGGGGCAGACTGAGGCTGAGTCTACGTTAGTGTGAGAACTAATTAAGCCAAAGTTTAGAGCCAGTTCTGAGTAAACTGATTAAATGGTGAGCTATTGAAGCATCTCTCCTGTAATCAGTGGCTTTTATGGAGCTGCCCGGGAATATTAATGATGCTCATGCTGTCATTAGACTGTTCTGTCAACAGGAACTGTTTAAGTCCTCCGCTGACACCTCACTCAGATTGATTGGATGAGGCTGAGTGGCCTCCTGCTGCGATGGCAGCCTGTTTGAGCTAATGGGGGAAGTTTAAGCCCCGCCCTCCCAACAGATTAGATATGGACTGTAATCTTTACCTCATGCACAAACTTCTCCTCCAGCGAGTCCCCGTGGCTCCATAATGACCGTTACTAATAATGATGAGGCCCGGGCTCGCCCGCTCACGCCTGTTGCTGCTTCAATTGCTACTAACGTGTTCTCTCCTCCCCCTCGCTGCTGCACCGCCTTTCTTTAATGCCCCATAGATGGCACTCCTGGTAAAAGCGATGGTAAGGACCGTGTGTCTGAGTGTTTCTCCCTGTCAGGTGTCACGATGTTTACATTTCCTCCTCATCGGCTCTCTTTTCCTCTCTTTATCCCTCCAAGTAGTCTTCAGTTTTGTGGGCCTCTGCATGGACTGTGTGCATGGATGTCCTCCTCCTGACTGTGACCCTCACGGCCGGGTCACTGCATGAAAAATCAATCATCTGACCCCCACAATCAGATCAGCCTTTCCCTGCTAGATCTGACCTTCACGCTATCAATATTTTAGTCACCAAAGTCCATAAAGGGGGGTTTAATGTTTATGAGGCGTCCTCGTGAAATTCTGAGAGCTGAGAAACATGTTTAAAAACTGCAGCTGAATCAGTGTCACAGCTGAGAGCTGCAGGGCTTTGATCCCTTTAGCAAACAAATGTGTTACAATCTGATGAATTTGAACCCCGATGACTCGGGGCTGGAAGCTGACCCCAGAACAGTCGGTGTGGGTGTGAAACGGATCTGGTTCAGTTCTTTTAACTGTGCTGAACCTCTGAGGACTCACGGATGCAGTTTGAGGTCCTCACTCAGAAATATTGACAGTGTGAAGGTGTCACTGAGTAACTGAACCTTTCAGAGTTGGTTGATTTTATATGGAATGACCCGGGTGACCCACGAGCAGCAGGTCCGCTGTGACTGTGCTGCTGCGAGGCGTCAGGAACTAAACGGGTTCACGCTTTGATTTCCTGTCAGGTGATCATCTTCAGAGCTGCTGCCCACAGCGCCACTCACAGGTTTGGGCTCACTTTAAAAAGTTGTTTAACGCTAATGAAAAAACACGTCACAACATGAAGGGAGGAGGAAGAGGAGGGAAGTAAAAACAGCCTTCAGAATGAATCAGGAAGTGGAAGAGCAGACTCTCACTGATAAAAGGAAGACACACATTTATTAGCTGCATCCACAGACTGCACAGGAGCATCGCACACACACACACCTGCTAATCACAGCTCATCAAATACCACAAAACCTGCAGCTCACACTTCTTACTTTGGCAGATAGTTGCAGGTATCCACCTGTCAGTCAGAGGCCACGCCCCTAATGATGCAGATGTCAAGCCTTAGGTGGGTTATAAAATCCTCCACCCCGTACAGCTGTGAGGCTGGTGGACCTATCAGTGTGCAGGAGAAGCTGTCACGTGTCAGCAGCTGTAAGCAGCGCAGCTCTGAGACGTACTCAGCGCTGCAGTCGGTCTCTGCTGTGATCGAGTCTGCAGCCACAGCTGGAAGTGCGCTGATGCTCCGCGTGGCAGCGGCGGTCACTGTGTAATAATCAGTCAGCCTTCATCCAGAGCAGAGAGAGGAGGGAGTGCCCAAAAAGGTCCTCTGTGATGTTCCACAGCAGACATCAGTGTAGGTGAGTCTGCAGAGGTTTACAGTCTGCTCTAAAAGGACCTGTGAGCTGAGACTGTTTAGCATCCTGTATCGGGCTGCTCAGCGTCGATGACGCTCAGACCTGAGGCTGAATGCAGCCTGCAGCTCCTGTTGGTTTGAATTATGAAGATGATGGTGATAAAGTTTTTATTGTCACCATGCAGAATGTTTCCTCCTCACTTTGTGGAGTATGTGTGCATATGTCAAACCTCAGAGGATCTTCTTCATCCAACAGCAGCATGAAGGATGTTCATTGTGTGAAATATGACTTTTCTGCTGCCGTAGCTTTGTTAGGTCAGGCAGTGAGGGCCAGGCGTTTCACGGAGGGGTGGATCCCACAGTAGGGACATCACGAGGTAGCCCAGCCTTAAAGCATCCTCTGCTTCCTGAGGGACCACGATGGGATCATCATTTCCAAAATGAAACCAGAGACTGAGACCATAAACTCATCAGGGAAGTGTTTACAGAGCTCAGAGATCAGGCTTATTGTTACAAGCAGAGGAGGCGCCCCCTGCTGGACCAAAGCAAGAGTCCAGGTTCAGTGGATTTTAGAAAATACTGTTTAACACACACACACACACACACACACACACACACACACACACACACACACACACACGAAGCCCTGTCTGCTTCACATCGCTGGGCTGAGTGGACAGATGGCAGTGAGAGGAACTCAGACCCTGAATGAAGGGAACTGAATGCAATCAGGACGGGTTCTTCATGCAGGAAGGAAAACCTTCAGGACTGGAAGGTAATTTGATTACAGCAGAATTACTGAACAAGCAAAGCGAGTTCATGATTCACTGGAGAGACGTGCAGCCTTTTAACACAGGGACCCAAAACATTAGAGACAGAAACCAGTGAGACACCGGTTCACGTGGTGACACTGGGCTCTCCAGCAGCATGAGGCCATCAGGGTGGGAGGGGGCGGGACAGAGAGGAAGCAGAGCTTAGAGGTCTTTCTTACTTCCCTTCATTACTCATGTAAAGAGCAGATTTCCTGAAGAAATCTGGTTTTCCTGAGTTCAGGATTTTAAAGGAAGGTTGGAGTGGTTCTCGTTGGGTGGTAGCTCTGTGCAGAGGCCAGTTCTGGATTCAGGAACATCTGTCCCGTGGGTCACAGCAAACACTGAGAACTCTGCAGATGCTAACAGAACCACGTTTGTCGGTCCCCTTCATGTTTCCCCCCCAGCCAGGTCTGCCTCATTGTGTCTGCTCAGACTTCTCCTCAGCGTCTGTCCACGGCTGCTTCAGCACCCCATCCACTAAAGCTACCCCCCCCCCCCTTTTCTTTTCATCCAGGTCGCGTTCGCACAAGGAGGCAGAGCTCAGGCAGCGTGGGCGGAGCCAGCACATCAGTGGTGGACAGCAGGGGGCGAAGTCGGGCCAAAGTGGTGTCACAGTCCCAGCGTATGTATATATATACACACACACACACACACACACACACACACAGTGCTGTTACAGTGAGATGTGACGCTCATTATCCAGCGTCTGCACGTCCAGCATCACGAAGCTGCAGAGCGCTCGTCTCTGCGCTGCTGTGGCATCACCACACATGCTGCTGCTTCTGTGCACACCTGTACTTCTGTGCACGTGTGCCTCCATGCATGCACCCTTTGTTGCTTTTGTGTTATTTGGGTGTGTGTGTGTGTGTTGTGGTGTCTTTGTGCGTTGCTGAGATCTGCGAGCTCACAGCTAACATGTCCACAGCCACCCAGAGTGCATGCTGGGTACAAATCAGTGAACATAACCCTTCTGTCTCATTCTGACCGTTCTCGATCTCCACCCTGTCCTGCCTATCGCTTCCATCACCCAGGATCCAGATCAGCCAATCCCATCAGTGGTAAGGCCTCAGCTTCATCCAATCACGAGAGACGCCTCACCCATCACGCCTGACTTACAGCACTGCGCTAAATCTACGCTGTAGCCTACCCCCCCCCCCCCCAAACAAGCATTTAG
>JAVDPK010000518.1:1053320-1064595 GCA_034780415.1 Cichlasoma orientale | reverse complement strand
GATTCCCGGGAAATGGGTCGTCTTTTCCCGGGATTTGATTCATGTCATTTTCGGGAAAAATATTAAACCCTACTGCTGAGTTGGTTGCACTCACTGAAGCATGCAAATTGGCTAAAGATAAAAATTTACACTGATCCTAGTTGTGCTTTTGGCATAGTCCAGGATTTTGGTGCATTATGGAAACACAGGAAGGTTTTGAAATCTACTGCTAAACCTATTCTGCTTCATGACAAAGTGGCTGCACTACTAGAAGCTGTGTGTCAGTCTCACACAACAACCCTGACCCAGTTCCTTCAGGGAATTCCAGCGCAGCAGCTGAGCGGGATGGGTCACACACACCTCTGTGCTGAGACTGATATACCTGTCTCACTAGCTGCTAGGCAACAGTTTTCCACTGATGCTGAGAAATAATTTTGGAAGAAAACTTGCTGCACTTAAGATGGAATCTGGTACGGTCCTAGTAACAAACCATGTTTGCCTAAATACTTCTTTCCCTATTAAGCTTAATTGACCCATGGGTTAGACCATGTGTCCAAAAAAAAAAAAAAGGGGGGGGGGTCTGATTTAGCAGAAATGGTTTCGTAAAGGCTTCATTACTTTTGCAGAAAGGTTTTTCCAGTCATGGAATTTTATTGTGATATGGGGCATAAAGAACATTTGTTACCTCTGTGTGGTGATAAAACTGCCATCATGGTATTTTTAGTGTTTGAGGAGCAGGACGGGTCTTATCCTCGGCATGTAAAACAATCTTAAACTGCACTGACCCTTTAAACTTTTAAATTTACTTTGAAGGACCACACAATTCTTCGATCATTAAATAGTAAGACCTCTGGAATTATAACCGTCTGAAATTAAAGATTGAGAAAGTATCCTGTATTTTCTAGTTAAGAAACGTTACTGGGTCATCATATTCCTTTCCTTTGCTTCTCCATCAAAACAGAAAAAAGTGATAAAAATCTGAAAGTGTAAAATTAATGTATTGCATTTTAGTTCTCCTTAGTGATCGCTACACATCTAGTGGCATCTCTCCCCCACAAGCACATGTTCTATGCTTTCTGTATTGTACTGCCTTGATTAAACCTGGTCAGACTTCTGGGTCTGATGTTTACACTTGCGTGATCAATAGATGAACAAAAGAGGGGGATGTGATAGAACGTATTTATTTTACAGGGACAGTAAACATTGATCAGCATTACTTTAAATGTGCCAGTGTTAGCCAGATGGCTAATTTTCAACTGCAGTCTCTGGGCAAGATGTGAATTGCCAACCTATAGAACATACAAGGTTTAAATTAACTGGACAGACAACACAATAATGCAGCAATAACTTAAACAGTAGGCATGCTACTAGAAGGGAAGCAGAATTAGGTCTTGAAGGCAGGTGAGCAGCAGGTCAGGAGGTCAGGAGAGCAGAACATATGTACACAGGAAACCAGCAGACAAGGTTTTGGAAGGAGAACTCAGTGGGAAAGTCAGAGTGTTGACAGATCTGATGAATCTACTGCTTGTATTTAAAAAAAAGAAAGTCTAATGGTGGTGGAGTTAAGTCATGTAGAATTTTAAATACCAAATTCATGTATTATAGTATCCACACTTACGTTTGTCCAAGATACTACAGCAGCGATGCCTGTGGGGTTTCCCCATCTATAAGCAAGCCCTCAAGGTTCTAAACAGAATGAATTGGTTTTAATGTCTTACAGGCCTGCAACCAGCTGGCGGCAAAAGTCCGTCGTAATGGACCCACAGGCCACCTCATTTACGACACTGGAAAAAAAAAATTGGATAAATAAAACAGATTCCAATAAAGTCAGTGGCAGTTGAAGTCTGTATAACTATAAATGGTTTATGAAGATGATCTACAAACAGCATGTAACATTTACACACGGTGAGCCGTTTACACTTCATGTCGCCCCCTCGCCAAAAAAATCTAAAGCTTTGTAAATTTGCCTGTAGATGATCTGTAAATGTAGGAGGTACAATTACCTGTGTTGCTGTGCTTGTCAGTCCAGACTGCTTCTGCAGGGTTAGGGAGGTTAGAGACCGCTGATGCACATCAAGTCTTTACCTGCATTTCAGGAACTTGAGTGGCAGGTCTCACTCAACACAAAACCCAAATACTGGATGAACATGGCAGCATTGCATTAATGGCTCTTTGACTGTGGATCATTTATATATTTGCTTATGGAAGTAAAATCACTTTAGAATTTTTTATAGATTAAAAAGTTAAATATTCATCATTTACAATAGTGATAAGACCGTGAATATTTATGAAATATTTCTCATTTACCACGTGTTTATAAATAACTTGCACATTTGTATTTTAATATAGCACTTATCTACAAATGTATGAAGACTGGTTCAGTTTAAGCCTTCAAGTCTTTGCGCCCTCATCTCTATTCAAATGTTATCTCCAAGATCCAGCTGTGACATTTCAACATGATCATTGATCAGTGTAAAGCTTTACACAATTATTTAACCCCTTCAGTCACTGCATTCATCACTTTCTATAGTTGTACTGCAATATTCATTTAAACTTTTTTTTTTTTTTTTTTTTAAGTAGGCAGAAGAATTTCCCCACCAAAATTCCTGTATTGGGACTAAAGGGTTAAACAGATTCCTAAAGTAACATACAGTAAATGCTTGCAGTGCAAGGAAGCTGACAGCATTACTGCCCACAGAGGCAGAACTCAAGTCACTGTCCTCATCCTTGTAGACCACTGAAGATTACAAAAGCGCTCATGTTACAAACAAAATAGACTAACATCTAACTGGGATTTCAGCACCCATACAAATGTCAACTTCTGCAGATGATTCACTTTGACAAAGACCATGAATGAGGGAACAAATTGGAGTGTCAGCTGGTTCAGGTGAAGCAGGAAGGACAGAATCAAACTCAGTTCAGCAAACCTGCGTTGCCCAGTCAGACCTTTCTGAAAAGAACCCTTGGGGTTCCTCTCATCTCAGGGTTAAACTCAGATGCTAAACCTGCTTTCTGGAATAGGGCCCCATTTGCTGCAACTTACTGTTGCTCACTAGTCCATATAAAACTACTCAGAACTCAAGCCCAGTGAGTACTTTACTATATACACACACACGCCATTGTTCTGTGGATTGTTTAACAAGCTGAAAATAGATTCTGGGGTGATATTTGGGCAGAAGTTAAACCAAAACTACCTTGAATGCATCTCCAACATGTATTTGTTTACAGCTAAAGGACGCACCAGTTTCCTGGTCAGAGAACACGATGGCAGCGTGCCACAATCTAAACTGTTCAAGAGAAAAAGACAACACAGCTGTAGTTTGCTGCAAATCAGTATATATTTGGAAATCCATGTTCAATTTGATTATTCATAACATTTAAAATTTGACTATTAAAAAGCACAGACACCCCCTCTACCTTTTTATATATAAAGGAAAAAAAAAAAAACAAAACTAAAAGCTACACCCAAAAAACCAAACTACAAATTTGTCACAGCTGATTCCACATTGTGATTTTTTTACTCCTGTAAAAAATAATTAAAAAATGGATTCAAGCAATGTTTGGTTGCCCATAACCGAAAGATGGCTACTATATCTGAAGTTCGGAAATTACTTACAGCAGCCATACGGCTGCACTCAGATCCATTAAGTCATAATTAGGCTTAAGGTTTTGCTTAAAATGTTTAAAACATAAAAGCAAATCCTTTTATTCCATCTAGTGTTCCGCTTCAACTGCTGCACTTGTAACTCTTCTGTGTAGCATCCTCATCCTCACATGGCCTTCATTTGTCTCCTAAAAGGAGAATGTATTAGTCCAAGAATTTGTACTGTAACAGGAAGTGAAGCAATATTTGATGAATTCTGCTTTTTAAAATAAAAACTAGGACGTGTGTTTTTACCTCCATCTCATTCCGTTTAGCCCTGCTTGTTCTTTTCTTGATCTAAAGAGGAAAGAAAGTTAATCTCTCCTCTAGCGCTTGAAACCTGTTTCCACAGTACAGGACTTGCCTTGTATTTGATAAGCTTGAACAAATGATAGGAAATTGTGTCCTCTTTCATTAGCATAAGCCTCGGTTCCACTCTCTGGTTCAGTCCACCTGAACACAAAAGGGTCAGTATGCAACAAGATCCAGTTTCTGTGTAATGTACACAACAAAACAGATTTTTACCAGTGTATATGCTGACTATCATTCCCACAATCACAGTTGTTAAGAAGCCAATGAGGGAGAAGTAAAGGTAGGATGGAGAGAGCCAGTTAGATGTCCGATGCCTGAAAGAGAACGGCACTTATAAACTGTGTTGTTAGTTTAATTACAGGTTTTTACTACAGTGCTATTGAAGGAGTCTAATCATATGATTGCACTAATTCAGTGAAGCAGAGTTTCTAAAGAGTACAAGTTGAAATAGGTAATCTCATGAATCCAGCAAACTGGTTAATTTGATTTTACAGTAATTTTGATTTAAAAAAATAAACTTCTACACTTACCTGCTACCATCTTGCACTAGAGACATGGTAGACAAGTTTAGCTGTGGTGGAAGAGCAGTAGTCCAGTTGACACTGCTGGCAGTGGTGACGTTACAGCCCTCGGTGCTTAATGACAGAAGTCGGGTCATCTCAGGATCAGAATAGGACAGCATGTGTCCAAGGGTTACAGTCAGGGTTGCAGCAGACCCAAACGCAAGGCCAAACAAACCTCCCTGTGGTCAGACGAATAGGTACACAGTTAAGCTCACAAGAGGTTAGAATTTGATTGTCATTCTTCCTTATGACAGCTAAGACTGAAATTAACACAAGTATAAAATTACTCATGGTGCAAAAAAGTGGCAGTGCAGTTAAGGTGCTGTATTCCATATGTGAGGATAGCATTTGACAAGCTCCAAATCTTAAATACTGGGCATTGCTTCCAAGTGGATTTTTGCTGCAAATATTAGTTTCCCTTTTAATTTGAGGGTCACTGCCACTCGAAAGCCATTTCACTACAACCCTTTTCTAAACTACGGCAGAAGTGTCAAGGACTTAATGTTCGGTTCACCTTAACATGCAAATCACAAGAGAAAACCACTGCAGACTTACTTTGGAGTTGGCAAACGGACAGAGAATGCCCAAAACAAACAGACCAAACATGGGACCTCCAGTTACCCCACCGATGACAGCTCTCGCCTGTTTGAGACAAGTACAGTTTATATGCATGTTTTACTGAAGTTTAACTGTTTGGTACTAAATATGACAGACTGATGCCATTCACATTGTGACTGTATTAACAGCTATTCTACCTGAACCAGTAGTCCCATAAATGATGCCAGGCCAGCCATTGTAATGCACACAACTCCAAAACAGATGCCTGCAACAAGATTGTGTAACTGACATTTTTTTTTTTTTTTTAATCATGACGAATTTAGACAGTTCTGCTTCATGTACCAATGCACAAGGGCAAGACTGCTAATCAGCCATGTACAGCATGTACTGTGAACAGAGAAAGGCATTTACTTAGCCCTCTGGAGATGTAGAGCAATTGTCTGTCAGTCAGTCTGATGAATGGCTTGATAAGGTCCTCTAGAGTGACTGCAGCCATTGCATTGAGGGTGGAAGACACTGTGCTGGGTTTAAAGATAGTTTAACTCATTTCCTCTATGGGGTACTGGACAGTTGTGAAAGTGTCTAAAAGAAGCACTTAAATGGCAGATTATTAAGTGCTAAATGATGTTCAGAGCTAGGAAACATGGACACAGCACTAAAGTACGCAATCTAGCAAAACAAGGGTATAAAAACCTTAAGGTGCCACTGTATACCGCTGCAAGAAACAGTCCTGGGAGGCCAGGGTGGCCTTTCAAGATGTCCATGACCAAATATGGCATCAACTATAAAGAAACAGGCCTCAACATGAGTGCTTGGAAGATCACAGGACAGTGTGGTATTCTGGCAAGTCCACTGGTGTTTTAAGTGCTATTCTGTTGATGCATAGAAACCCAAATACCTGATCAGGAGAAGAAATTAGTCCAGCTGTCCATGGATCACAGTTCTTATAGAATGAGTAGAGGCACAATCCTGAAAACACTGCAGATGCCAGAAACAAACAGAAACTTGCCAGGTTGATGAACACAGCTCTGAAAGAGACCAGGTAAAACAGAAGGGTAAGTATGTCATCACTACACTGATATTCATCTTTAAAAGATGATTCACCAGATAAGCTCCATTCCTATAGTGCCCAGTTTAAGAATCCGTACACTTGTTTATGGATGCACTGCATCTGGGTCAGTTACAAGAGAGGCTCCTCAAATCAGACCAAGTCTAGAACTTATGAATATAGATCCTGCTTACGAGGACCCGTTGAAAACAGCTTGACAACTGCACTTAACAGATTAGCAAAGCAGACAAGTGATTCAAACACATGTTTAAGAAGCCTCTATATGCAAGTGTGTCACAAAAGTGGAAAGTTCCCCAGTCTAAATGCACACGCCATAAGGGATAAACGGACACTGGGTTTCAGTAACAAAACGTCAGTTTCTAATCATGACTCACATTCTGGCATGAGTGATGCTCTTGCAGGAGTTGTATTTCTGAACCTGACTCTGGTTAGTTCCACTGGCCATGGTCCAGCCAACTGTCCCGCCGATGAGTATGGTCCAAAACGTGTTCCTCCTCAGAGGGTTTAAGTCAAAACTGGGGAAACAGATTAGTATGCCCTATGCGCCATCTCCAAAAATTCAAATCAACTTAAGTCCAAATTGAGGAAAGACCCTATTTAAAATACAAAGTAGCTGTGTGCCCCAGTGATTTCAGCCAACTGTATGCATTATGAAATTACACATAACCACTAGAATGTTTAGGATGACATAGCCCATAGATGCATCAGTGGAGGTTGCCTGGAAAAACTGAACTTTGACCTTTGGCACAAGACAAAACCTTAAGTGACGGCAGATGGATATTTGGAGTATATATTTTACCCAGATGACCAAATTTGACCAATACAATTCTCAAACTCGAGGATTATTGCAGCACTATAACCATAGTAATTCAGCACATCTGGACATCCATCCAAATAAGCTTGGCAACTCCATGAGCTGACATTCCAATTGGTGCCATGTCTGGTCAGAGACTATTGGCTAATTTTGACTTAACATTTTTTAGAGCTTAAAAATATATAAAAGTACACAGAAAAATAATACAAATTAGAACTGTAACACTTGCACTTACTGTACACCTGTGAATATACTGTGAAAGGGCTGTAGTCGTGCCCATTTGCTGCATTAATTCTTCAGTATTTAGGTGCGAGTGTTTGCAAGTTAAATTTTTCCCTCTACTCACTCCACAAAGTTGATTCTTCCACCTTGTTGTGAAATGGACAAGACTGAGAATCCTCCTTCTAAGAGGAGACACTTGCATATGACAGACATGAGGCCTGCAAACATTATTCCAATCTAGAAGATAGAAATTGAATCATTAGGTCATGAGCTTGTCCCCACAACCATATGTAGAATTCATTTAATTTTATGCTTTTATATTGATGTGGCATTGCCTCAGCATGAGAGAAATTTAGCTGCGATTTATAGTTGAAGCTAAAAATGTCTTGGCACTGTAAACTGACTCATTTCCCCCCGTAGGCTGTGCAGCATTAACAGTATGCTCTGCATAATTGTCATAAATGTGACACCTGCATTTTGAAGCCTACCTGGAAAACATTTATCCACACCACTGCCTTCATTCCACCCTGCAACAATGTAGTCAAAACATGAGCTGACCGTTCAGATCCAGGTAGATAAAGAGTTCAGGTTATGGGGTCAAATGTGGCAATGAGAACTGAATTATGCTGATTTTGTTATTACATACCAGTGTGCAGCACACGGTGCAGACCGTTCCCGTCACAGAGATTAGAAGCCACAGATTCCAGCCCGTCACTGCAGAGAGGGGAAAGATTTGGAAAAACTGGTCACTCAGGGAGCTGCAAGTGTCCTCATCCAGTAATGTCTCCAGAATCTGCTTTGGGCTGAACATACCTTGGTTTAAAGCAAGAGCAGGAGCATAAATTACAAGTCCAGTCAGCAAGAACTGGGAAAATAGAACAAAAAAGTATCTGGATACAGACATGCAGGTATATCCACAGAAGTCTTGTATTTATGTTTCCTGCCTTCTTACTCACTGCCTGAATAACCGTGACAAGTGTTGCCAGCAGACGGGTCGCTCTGTTAAAACGCAGCTCCAGATACTTGGCAGAAAAAAAACAGTTACTCACACTACAGCCTGATGGATTTGTTTTTAAGACTGTGCAGCAGTGGTGGTGCATTTAATGTACAAATTTAAGATGCCTGCACTGTAGAACCATTTTTTCCCAACAAATTAAACTACACACCACAAGCTCAATAAGCTGATATCGCTTTGAAATTATGCACACCATGTGGAAACACTTACCTGAAAAGTGCTGGTGATGGCCAGCCTGTAGAAGACTGGGAGAAAGACCTCAGATGTGCACACCTGTGCCAGAAAATAGGCAATGCAAGTGTATCCTATGATGGCTCCATAGCAGTACACCTACAGACAGGGGAAGCTTTCAGTTTGCCAAACTGGATAAAGTAGCAAGCCAATGACAAATGACCCATATGCAGCTTTATAGAGTTTTTTTAACAGCTCTCACAGTCAGGCTAATAAAGCTGTTGCAGTTGACTTGAAATATTAATGCAGTACAACACTGAATGAACCTTTTTACTACTGCATTATCAAGTTGTGGGTCACCACTTTGAGGACATAAATCCGAGGTCAGTTGCCTTTGAGGGTCTTCGATGTCCAACAAAAATATTAAAAGCCAAATGTTCATGGGGGAAATTAAACTCCAGTAACAAATTAAACTGCAGTGACAATTTTAATTTAATTTTAATCAGATGTCAAGCTTGCCACATTACCTCGACCGGCAGGGACAGCAATATGACGGACGACAGAATGCCGGCGGTGAGGGACAGGGAGACGGGCACAGCGGTCATTTTTCGGCCTCCGGTTAAAAAGTCCCGGGAATTAGATTGGCTTCTTCCGATCCTGGCATAGTATAAGCTGATGCCAGTAGACACCAGCAGCATCAACGCAAACACAATATAGTCAGCGATGTGTAAGGGGTCAGCTCCAGGTACGTCCTCATTCATTTTTGTTACAAATCAGATAAAAACTAACAATAACCCAAAACACACAAAAAATAAATAACTAAAACTCCGACCCAGCTAGGCCTTCTCCACCATGTCGAAGCACTTCAGCTTACATATTCCTGAAATACTGGGCTGCCCAACCTGCACAGGTGACGCTGATTAAGACTCCTCACCTGTGGCAGGCGCGGACTGATTGGCACCAGGTGCGTGCCCGCTTCCGGTTCAATGCATATAGAAAGCCCTCGGTGCCAAATATCGCCACTCTCTACCTGTCTGCTTGCATTTTATGAGGTCCTGAGGTCCTTAAATGGCTTTTTTTCTCTCCACATCTTTTCTTTGCCATGTTGAGGGCATTTCTCAAGGTTTAAGATGTTTAAAATTATGTTTTGGAATAAGTATTATTATAAGAACACAATAAATAGTGATGGGCAATACTTTGTGAAACACTGAAACATTTGAAGGAATTGTCCTGGAATTATATCGAAGTTTTGAAACAATCTGAAACTCATCTCCACGGTGACACCTGCTGGCCAATGTGGTTATCTTGATAATGCGGTTCTGTGACACAATGACATGCCCTCCACAATTCCAACCAAAGCTGCTTATTTTACCGGACTATCAATAATTTTGATCAGCAAATGTTTTGGAGAAACAAGGAGATTCTTAAAGACAGTCCAACAACAGCTATACTATTTTCTCTCTGTTAACATTTGAGGTTGTTTCAGTTGCTTAGTAATTCAGTGGAACACACAATAAACCAATGTATAAAATCAAATATACTGAGAAACGACTGCTGCTTTTATTGTGAAAACCACACAGCTGTCTTTGGGCTCAGTTGGCTTTGTCTTTTTGTCATCCTTGCTCCCGGACTTGGAACAAAAAGGTTTGGATGTGTTCGGTTGACTTTTAAGCTTTCTGGGAGATCGTGTCATCAGGCTTGTGAAACAAAGTTTAGGTTTTAGTTACAATTAATTCAAAAATAAATATTTTAATTAAAACAATTATATACAATATATATATATATATATATATATACAATATAAACAGTATAAACAATATATATATATATATATATATATATATTTGCTCTTGTGAAATGTTCCCATAGATTTTGTCAG
The DNA here is from genome assembly GCA_034780415.1 of Cichlasoma orientale. Classification (NCBI taxonomy): domain Eukaryota; kingdom Metazoa; phylum Chordata; class Actinopteri; order Cichliformes; family Cichlidae; genus Cichlasoma; species Cichlasoma orientale. Next base: position 1,054,370 of record JAVDPK010000518.1, on the reverse strand, counting down.
TATCTATGGGTAGTATGGGTAGTCAGAATCAAACTCTTTCCAGAGAGCTCAGTTCAGAATCTCGGGAGATTTAACAAATTGTCAAAGCAACTCTAAACATGTATGGGACTAAACCTTTCATACCAGGGATGTGTGAATAACCCTGTTGCATTTTTTCACAAGGTGTGTTTGACTGATTAAAAATAATTAATTGCTATATATAAGTAATCTCAATTTTCCCATTGCCTTCATCAGGTGATAGCCTCCAGCTAATTTCCTGAAAGGCTTCCCTGAAGGGTGGCTGGCCTCTCCCTTAGAGATAGGGTGAGGAGTGAAGCCATTCGGGAGGGGCTCAAAGTAGAGCCGCTGCTCCTCCACATCAAAAGGAGCCAGTTGAGGTGGTGTGGGATGCCTCCTGGGTGCCTCTTGAGTGAGGTGCTCTGGGCATGTCCTACTGGGTGAAGACCCAGGACACACTGGCCTGGGAACAACTTGGGGTCCTCCTTGAGGTGGCTGGGGAGCAGGAGGTCTGGGCTTCTCTGCTTAGGTCGCTGCCCCCGCAACCCGGCCCCGGATAAATGGAAGACAATGGATGGATGGATGGATGGATGGATGGATGGATGGATGGATGGATGGATGGATGGATGGATGGACGGACGGACTATAGGGGATCCTAAAATAGTTATTTTGTTCTGATGGTACAGAGGAGATTACATGGGAGAGAACTTACCTGCCTTTTCATGCCCCCAAAGAAGCAGCTGGGCTCTACTTTGTTTCCTTGCAATATGTTTATCAGTGCCCACATATATGCCATATGCATGGTGGAGAGAGACAATCATGCCTTGACAGAACGCAAAGAGGGAAGTTATATTAAAATCCAAAATTTCTGAGTGGACACATTATCTCTTCAGCTCCAGGGCACTCAGAAACATATTCTATTAACAGTGTAGGACATGCAAGCATGGTTCTCACATAGACACAGTGGACAGCACAGATACTTTGAAATTCAAAATTTCAGGTATACAGTGTTATTGGGGGACATAACAAAACTTAATTACTGTTGTGACATTT
>JAVDPK010000518.1:1036582-1053220 GCA_034780415.1 Cichlasoma orientale | reverse complement strand
TTAACCTGACTGTGATGCAGTACTGTCATCATTTATAAAGTGTGTGGAAATTACCAAATACGGTAACTTGCCCTATAGGGTCTTGGTCAGCTGTATTGTGGGGCTCGGCCCTTACACAAATGGAATATGTAGGAACGAGTGACCTCCAAGAACTTGGACAATGTAATCTTATGGGATTTTCAGCTAACAGAATTGCAGTACAACTAGCACAAATACTGGGTGTTGAGCTGTTGGTCATTTTCAAAATGCAGCTCAAATTAATTAAAGAAACTGATATACAATAAAATTCACACTGATGTGGACGAACTCGCAAGCTGTTTAGTTAGTACATAATAGTTGCATAATTTTAATTCAAAGCAGTGATAGTTTGCATTTTCAAAAAGTCACATCATAATTCCTCTTCTAAATTGCATTTCTTTTATAAGACCATAGAAAAAAGAGGATTTAATTTAATAATAATAAAAAAACAGCTGCATTTTTATGAGGAATTGCTTCTTTTTGGCAAGTCCAGCTCAACATCACAGAAACCAGGATTAGGATTCCCAAATTTGTTCTCCCTGTCCTTTTTCAGGTCAAACTTTCCTCTTCTTCTCATGGCCTAAAAAGGGAAGAATACAAAGTAAAAACTCAGTAAGTGAATCTATCATATATGATATTTCCTCATTGCAACAGTACTTACTCTGTCTTTGATGAATTTAAAGAAGTAGTAAAGACTCGTGTCTTCTTTCATTAACCTGAATCTGGATTCTACTTTCAGCTTCCAACCTCCTGAAATGTTCATTAAAAACACACATAAAGCATCAATAACTATAAAACAGTGTAACAAAAGTGTGCTGAATAAAATGTTAATTACCTGTGAACATGCTGACTATCAGTCCCACGCATATAGTTATAATGGTTCCTATTGGACTGAAGTAAAGGTAGGAGAGTGAGTACCAGTCTGCCAGCACAGGCCTGTCGATGGGAGTAAAATAGCAAATTTTTAGCAAACGTTGAATGCAAGAAATTAAATCTTGCACATACCAGGGAAAAAAACAAAAACAAAAACGTGTCACCAACATTTTTATTGCTGAAAATACAGAATGTTGATTCAGGGCTGGGTGTTAATATCGTATCATATCACATCTTTCTATTGGCTATTTAGTGTTGCCTCTAGGTTATATGGCAAATAATATAAAACCACACTTACTTGCTATTGATGGGTATTGGGGCTGTTGTGGTGGAGCTCGGATGTATCGGTAGATGAGTGGTGGTCCAGCTGAAGCTGTCCGTCATGGTAGAGTTACAACCTTCAGTGGTCAGTGACAGAGGCCGACTCATTTCAGGAGGGGGAGGGTATATCTGAGCTCCGATGCCCACCCACAGAGACACAGCCAGCCCCAACACGACACCTGACAAAGCTCCCTAAAAGACATTTTAACCCATAAGAGGCCACACCCATTTCTCTTGAAGGAAATTTTATTCAGAATTTTGAAAATCTTTCTAAATAAAAAGCTCATTCAAGAAATTTTCCAGGACATCTTAGTGCAATTTCAATTTTCTGAGAAAAAGGTATACAAAATATGATTATAGATGAAGCCTTAATTAAATAATAGAGATATAGAGTTTGTTACCCAAGAGAAACTCAGATTAATGTTCTTTTTACTATTGACATGGGTTACTGGAATTACAATATCACTAAATCACGACCCCAATTCCAAAAAAGTTGATATGTGTAAAATTTAAATAAAAAGTGCAGTGATTTGTAAATGTCATAAATCTATATTTTGTAGTAAAACATAGAAAACATATTAAAAAATTAAAATTTAGACAATGTACTATTTAAAATAAAATAACAAGGTCATTTTGAATTTGGGCAAAGATGTTAGGACTGGTCTATGTTTAACACTGTGATTCTTTTCAGTAACCCTTATCTTTCCAGCCTTTTGTTGCCCTCATTGCAAATATTTTGAGATGCATTGCTGCCACAAAAGTCAAAATGAGCAGATGTTTTTTATGAAATGATCGAATGTCTGAGTTTAAACATTTGATATGTGTTCTATATTCTATTGTGAGTAAAATCTCGGTTTATGAGTTTTGCAAAACATTGCATTCTGTTTTTACTGATATTCTACACAGTGTCCCAACTTTTTTGGAATTGGGTTTGGACAATTAAATGGGGATATACTTACCTTTGCTGTGGCAAATGGACAGAGAATGCCCAATGTGAACATTCCAAGTAAAGGACCTCCAATGACCCCAAATATACTGATGACTGCCTGTTTACAGGAAAACATATATCTGCTAAGCTGCAGACGTCATTCTCGTAAATGATAAATTTTATCATTAACACATGTATACACGCTGTAGTAGTTTTTCTTATTTGATCAACCAGACTATGAAGTTTACATGCTGCCAGATTTGCTCTACCTGGAAGATCGGTCCTATGAGTGAGGCCAACCCAGCCATCCCAATGCATAAAACCCCATATAGGAGGCCTGTAAACAATAATGGAAAAGAATTTGGAATTTTCATCCTTAATTGCTTCTTAACAATTCCAGTTTTTAACTGAATCTTTTTCAGCTGAAACGCTATGAAGATTCTCCACTTACTCATTCCTTTTGAGATCCACGACAGTTGGTTCTCTGACATGCTAGCATATGGTTTGATAAGGTCCTCCACTGTCACGGCAGCCAGTGCGTTGATGCTGGAAGAGACTGTGCTATGGGTTGAAATAGCAGAAAACCCAAGAACAGTCCAATCAAAGAAGTGCCATCATAAAACTAGCCCATCTCTACAGACAGCAATCACAGCATTGTACTATAAGCTGCTAAACACAAAATTCTCATTGTGTACTACATTTAATCTGCTGAGAGTAATAACTTTAACAATCAACAACCTTAAAGATCCGCTAAACGCTGCTGCCACAAACAGTCCAGGAAGGCCAGGATAGTCTCCCAAGATGTCCATCACCAAATAAGGCATGAGCTACAGAGGGACAGTGATACTGGATTAAAGGAGAGGGCAGCAGGGTAACACTAATAACTGTCAAGTCAAAATTGATATGACTTGTTCACCATGCCAAGATGCACCAGGTCTTGGCATGGTCTGTTTTGGCTCCTTGGAAGTCATTGGGTGGATGCTGGTTGGGGCAGGTGTATGAGACAAACTTTCAATCCTGGTATCTCTCTTGTATGCGAGTGTGTGTTTGTGATTTGTTACGCTGTAATTCTCGGCTATGCCGTGCATCTCTGTCATACCTGATCGTGTGCAGAAATCAGTCCAGATGTCCAAGGGTCACAGCTTTTATAGACGGAGTAAAGACACATGCCCGCAAACACTGCACATAGCAATATGGCCCACAGGCCTAACAGGTTGATGTACAAAGAACTGAAGAAGAAAGACAGAAAATAAATGGATTGAAATATGAAGGAATTGCTATATTTGTCTCTGTGGTGTAATATTATGAGTATGACTGATCACTAACTAGCATTTCCAAAAACACGTTTGTGGTTGAGAAGCTAAAAAAAAATGCCAGGTTTTTCCTTTGTAAATGCTTTTTTCCCCCTCTGTAAATGCATCCTATAATAAAACAGGACTCACAATCTAGCATGAGTGATGCTCTTGCAGGAGATGTATCGCTGAACCTGGGACTGGTTGGTCCCATATATACTGGTCCAAAGAAATGTTCCTCCAATGACAACAGTCCAAAAAGTGTGTCTTCTCAGAGGGTTTGGGTCAAAGCTGATGAAACATAAAAAGTGCCAGAAATCACCGATTGATTCTGAATTCATTAGCTAGGTTAGCTAATCTCCAATGGGCACCATTCACAAAGGTTTGCTTTGAAGCAGTTTACCAAAAGTGAAATCACAAGCAATAAACTATGGATAGATACAGTAAGAGAGATTATATGTCTGCATAAAAGACAGCTGTCTTAACTTGTCATTACCAGCATATATTACATAGATCTTGAGTGGGTCACTAAGTGGTCAAATCGAGTGATATTGTTTGCTGAACACACCCTCTGTGCTACAAAGAATGAACATATCATGACCTCCAAATTCATGTAAGGAACTGCTGTAGTGCTTAGCCACTGTACATGTATATTGCTCTTGATTTAATATTATTATAGCAAATTAACCCGTTATGTGCCTGTTGCAATAGCAGTGTGAAAACTGCCACTGTAAAATATGTTAGTGTTGAGAGTTTTGGGTCAGTACTCACTCCAAAAAGTTGATTCTCCCTCCATGCTGTGAATCTGAAACAATAGTGATGACTCCACCTTGTAAGATCACAGACCTGATGATGACAGACAGGAAACCTGCGAGCATTACACCAAGCTGGAGGGGGAAAAAAATTAGATAATTTTAGTTTGCTTATCAAATATATATGCAAACACTGCTAAATTATTTTACTCATAAGCACGAGCGGGAAATGTTGGGGTTTTTTTTGAATGAAATGTGGCTAAGCAAAGACTCATTTCTTGCTGACGTAGCACACAGTTGCTATTTATGAAACACCAGTGTACAGTGGTCACTCTGTGACCACAAGAAGCATGAGACACTGCAGGTGATCTCTGATTTAGTCAGTACCACACCAACCACATTATTTTTTTTCACTGAGAAGCCTACCTGAAACACATCTGTCCACACCACTGCCTTCAGACCACCCTGTAACAATGCAGACCAAAATCAGATTTGATAAAGGGCCTCTACAGTCAAAGGTAGCTTGTTATTTCCATATGTAACCATTTATACATGGTGGCACGGCTCTGTTCTAGCACCTTCAAGCACCGAACAAACATTAATGACAGCAGATATGATATGATATTGATTACAATTATTGTGTCAGACATAGCTTCAAAAGGTGCTGTTGAAGGTTGCAAAAAAGTGGGTTGCAAAGCAGCTTGCATCCCTACTCCAACTGTGTAACAGTGCATTAGGCTAAAGCAGCTTAAATAGTGCACACTAAATGAGATTTGCCAGATGTGTAGAAGCGCATCAGCTGAGCCATCGTGTAATGTGGTATGACACTGAGATCAGCTGATTGATTGTGATTGGGGCTGAGCTTCACTACCTGAACTAATGCTTTGGTCCATTTAAAAATTCTGGTCAAAAAGCCCGGTGAGATTTTAAAAAAAAAAAAAAAAAGAAGAAGAAGAATAAGAAGGGAAACAAAACATAAAATTTCATTTTAATTTTCTGCACAGTAGAATGAATCCATGCCAGTGGTGTTACATACCACTGTGCAGTAAAAGGTACAGACCACTCCTGTTGAAATCACTGCACCCCACAGATTCATCCCAGTCACTGAGGAATGAAACACTGGTCACTCAACTGGATAAAACGGAGTAGCGGTAAGTGCCTTCATGCAGGAATGTTTTATGAATGTGACCACTGTGGACTGAAAGCAAACATACCTTGACTTAAAGCAAGAGCTGGAACATAAATGACAATTCCACTGTAGAGGATCTGTCACACAAAATATATAAATATCATCAATTCCAAAAAGAATAAGCACCGAGTGACTGATACATGGTTTTAACCCACATAAGCCAAAACGCTGTAATTATGTGCGGACAGGCTTCTTACTCACTGTTTGAACAATGAAGAGCAGCGTGCCCAGCAGACGGGTCGCTCTGTTAAATCGCAGCTCCAGATACTTCAGAGACGTGACACAGGCAGAGATGGAGAGACAAAATAAAAGTATCGGTGAGGTGATGCATTTCTATTATATGGTAACCTGTTATTCATCTCCATTCACCATTGTTCATGCACAACAGATAGACCAGACCACTAAGCAGACCATTCTGTGGACCAGAAACACTCAAGATGTATTTTTAGAGGAGCGATACATCAACTGAGTCATTAATGAGAAATCATGTGATACAGAAGCAAGTTGAAAAAAACCACACTGCACAATTTTACAGCAGCCTCTAGTCTCTTTACAAGCCACTTCAGAGTTGCTTTAACTTTTACTAAGTCCACTTGGACATATTCTGTTTTTGGAGCACAGACATATCTTTCTCAGTCCACAAAAAGAACGTACTCTGTATTATTTGAGAGTCATTTTTACCAACCCTAACACCGACCTTCTTATTTGTACAGTAATGCAACAGCGGTCAAATATCTCTCTATATACACATATCTCATTCCTATATGAATAGAGTCTAGGGGGAATTGCAAAACAGAAGTCAGAAATCCACACAACACATCGCCAGCATGGGGCTGAAAAAAAGAAAATGCACTTATACCTCAAACGTGCTGGTGATTTTCAGCTTGTAGAAGATGGGGAGGAAGACTTCAGATGTGACCAGGATTGCCATTAAATAGGAGAGGCTGTAAAATCCAACATTGGCTCCGTATTGGTATACCTACAGAGGGATTACATGTGTTATTGCAGTCATGAAAAAAAAAAGTCCATCCTCGATTGCCCTCTGCTTTTACCTTACCTCAGCTGGAAAGGACAGCACTGTGATGGCTGACATGAAGCTGGCGGTCAGGGACAGGGAGACAGGCAGGGCCGTCAGTGTGCGGCCCCCAGTTAAGAAGTCTCCGGAGCTTCTCTGGCTCCTGTCCACCCAGGCGTAGTAAATCCCGACAGCAGCGGACACGACCAGCATGAGAGCAAACACCACATAGTCCCCTACTGCGAAGGACGTAGCTACCATTTTAGTTGGAATCAAAGTTTTGGAATTTATTCAGAAAGGTATTCAAACAGGTCGCTGTGAATAAATGGAAGTCCTGGCACATCACCTCCTCACTCAACACTCAGGCTGAAAGCAAAATCACACAAAGACCCTATGAGTGTGTGAGAGGGAGGCAGGGAGGGAGAAGGACAGGTAAACAGAGAGAGAGAGAGAGAGAGAGAAAAGAGAGTATTCCAGGGAATTACACCGGTCAGCAAATGTTTGTGATATCAAGTCTTCGTGACTGCAGTAAAAGTATTTTTTTTTATCAACCCCATGCTTGTGTTTGAAGAGGTTTGTGAGTACAGAACCTTTTATACTTCCGTGTGCTTAAGTGGCCTCTAAAGTATTGAAAATGCATTTAAAGAACAGAAATTAACTAACACAACACAAAGAATCTTGAATTAAAAATCCATTGTGATGTGGCGTGGAAACAATCGTTTCATCCTGTTGTTGTTCCAGCATTGCTGCCCTTTCTGCATAAGACCTAAGATCCCTTCAAATCATACCAAAAACAATACTGGCAACAATGTAACACTAACTGGACGTCTTTTTGAGAACTCTTGAAGTGTGTGCGGGAGCTTTGGATAAGGCATGGATGCCTCAGAATTTGGTAAAGCAGATTAAAAAAAAAGGAAGGAACTGGAGAGTGTGTGTACAATGTGATTTTACTGTTAGTTTTGTGAATGTGGGGAAGGTGAAAGCTGTGGGACTGGAGGTTTCTGGATTTGAAGCTGTGTTGCTGCTGCAGGGTGTGACAATTGGTCTACAGTTTTTCCAAGTTTATCCCGTAATATGAAAACCCTTTTCTGAAGTAAACCCTTGTGCGGTATTCATTATTCATTCATTGTCATTAAACACCGCAGCAGGCAGGTTGAGGACCCCAGCGCAGGACCTGGAATAGGACTGAACCTTTATTTACTGGAACTCAGGACAGAGCTGGACTGGGCTGGCAAAACAAATTACAAAACACACTTGAGCAAACAGGCAGAGCACACAGCGGGCAGGAACTGGCAGCAAGGACGTGACGAGGAACAAAGAGAAGCGCAGACAATATCTACACACACTAGGTAATCAAAGAGATCGGACACACCAGGGAAAAAAACAGCTAAACAGAATCACACACTAACAAATCAAAATTACAACTTATATGTGATTAGATAATAATTTACATGACTGAGGCTTGAATTTCTTATCTGAGGTGTTCTATCAGGTTGAGGTCAGGACTCTGTGCAGGCCAGTCAAGTTCTTCCACACCAAACTCGCTCATTCATGTCTTTATGGAGCTGCTTTGTGCACTGGTGTGCAGTCATGTTGGAACAGGAAGGGGCCATCCCCAAACTGCTCCCACAAAGTCGGGAGCATGAAATTGTCCAAAATGTCTTGGTATGCTGAAGCATTAAGAGTTCTTTTCACTGGAACTAAGGGGCCGAGCCCAGCTCCTGAAAAACACCCCCACACCGTAATCCCCCCTCCACCAAACTTTATACTTGGCACAGTGTAGGGATGCATTTCCATGGAGGGATGTACAGACCTTTAGACAGCTTTGTTTTCACGCTCAGCTCTCTTCACAACAATGGACAAGTGCAATTTCTGCATCGCTGCATCCACAGCTCCAATCCATCTGTCAATCCCCCAATCCCCTCTCCCCTCAAGTATCTTCCATTCATCCATCCACCTTCTTCCACTTATCCTTTTCAGGGTCGCGGGGGGGTGGAGACTATTCCCGAGATGCTTAAACTCCTTCACTTGGGGCAGCAAGTTTTTTTGATGTACAGCTTTCTTGCAGTTTAATATGATTCTGTATTTTATTATTTATTATTTGTTATTATTTATTGAAAAATAAATAAATAAATGGACTTTTCAATAAAGAAGAAAAAACAGTTTTTTTCCTCCAAGGGACCACATCACTTCATTTTCAGTAGGGTGACTCAACCTCGACAGTTCTGTTGTGAAGCTGAACAATGACTTAATTAAAATAATTTACGGAGGAGATTCATGATTCTAGACCAGAATTACTGTTTTACTATAAGCATTCAGGGTATGAATAGACAGGCTACACAGAAAGGTTATAGCTTATGGAAGCTATCACCATGTAACTGTGTTTCAAAGTTCCCTATTTATTTATTATTTTTGCGATGCAACATGTAAACATACTGAGAATCAGCGAGACGGCAGGTCGCAAACGAAACCGGAAGTGCATGGGGGTGTCTTCTCTCGCCTTTTTTCTTCCCCGCTTCTCTTCGTCTAACCACGCGGAGAGAGGAAAACTTCCCATAATGCTTTGTTCAACATGGTTGCGTCCTGGTGTCGGCGTGTGTGTAAACAGTAGCAGCAGCAGCTAAAAGAAAACAAACTAAAGCTAAGTGTAGCTTTCATGAGTCGTTTAAATCGCGCGCAGATCTCTGGAAAAGCGTTATTTTCTAATCAAGCGACGAGGCCAAGATGAAGATTAAATCCAAGTCTTCGTATCACAAATCTGAGAACACCTTCAGGGTGAGAGCCCACAGACACACACTGCAGCGTGATGCTAGTACAGCAGCGAAGACAGAGTGGAGACAAAAGTTAATGTAGTATTACTCTGTCCAACTTTATTAACCCATGACATGTCACGCTGTACAAATAGATACGCGCACGTGATTGTTTAAACATTGTGTCCCACGTGCAGCAATATTAAAATCATCTGATCTCTTTTTTTAGTTTCTCACGTTTGCTGAAAGACTCGCCAACGTCAACATTGATGTGATCCATCGCATTGACAGAACTGGATCTTACGCTGAGGTGTGCAAGCAGCGTGTTACCCCTCTCATTAGGCAGTACTCTCATCTGTTTGCAATGTCTGTCTCTTACTGATTTGTTTTGCTCTCTTTGCAGGAAGTAGAAACCTACTTCTCTGAAGGGCTGACAAAATGGAGGGACCTCAACTTGACAGAACATTTCAGTGTGTATAAAATATACAAGCAATACCTCATACTCAGCTCTAACGTGTGTACCGCTAAACAGGGGGAGAGCTTTGCGTGTGAATCTTGTCCTTTTCCTTCATAGCTACATTTTTGAAAGAGGTTTCCAACAAGAGCCAGTCATTCAACATGCTGGTTTTCCATCAGAAGGCCATCGTGGAATCTCTGAAAACCCACCTGGCCGTCGAGAACAGTCTGGCCTACCAACCCCTGCTAGAGTAAGTGTTTTGCATGCTATTTTTTTTTTTTGCAGCCATAAGTTTAACTTAGCATAGGCTGGTCCAGTAACGCCTCTCTTCCTCCAGCCTGGTGGTGCAGCTGGCCAGAGACCTGCAGACCGACTTTTATCCCCACTTCCCCGACTTCTTCATTCTGATCACCTCACTGCTGGACACAAAGGACACAGAGCGCCTGGAGTGGGGCTTCACCTGCCTTTCCTATCTCTTTAAGTACCTGTGGAGGCTCATGGTGAAGGACATGATGAATATCTACAGGTGAGGCGTAACATGAAGTCAGAGGGGTGACTTTTTTGATCAAATTTTAGATAATCGGAATTTAGGTTTGGAAAACAAAATTTTAATAACTGTATCCTTTGTAATGAAATTGGCCCCACAAGCCCTCACAGGTTATTTATGTTACTGGGAAAGCTGTCAGTAGAAATCACGTATGCTGGTTAAATGTAAAACCTCCTTCCACCCCCCACAGTTTGTATAGCACCCTGCTGGCACACAAGAAGGAGCACATCCGCATCTTTGCAGCAGAGAGCTTCTCCTTTTTGATGCGAAAGGTTGGTGATTGAGTCACGAATTTATGTCCTCGTTTCTTGTTACATTTGACTGTCTTCAGCTGCTGCAGTAGATTTTAATTTAACATTAACTGTTAAGTATTGTTGTAGTAATTTTTGTTTATTTGTTGTTGTTTTCCACGATAAACTGATGTTTGGTTTTGTCCCACAGGTTCCAGATCTCAATGCCCTGCTCACCCACGTGTTCTCCGACCTGGAGGAGCACCCCGACAAGGTGGAGGGAACGGGCCTGCTGCTGTTTGAGATGTGCAAAGGAGTCCGAAACATGTTCCACTCCTGTGCCGCTAATGTGAGTTTGTGGGATCCTGTCTGCATTTACATCGAGTTAAACCCTTTTAACTGTCACCTATATGATTCGATGTGCTACAGCAGACTGCACTGTGAAACAGGAGTTCTTTAAATGATACAGTAAAGAGAAGCAGAGCTCCGAAGCTACCCTTTATATTCTTCTTGTCTTTCCAGGCTTTCTCTGTGGCTTTGCGTAAGCTTGGCCCAACAACCGACTGTGGCGTCTCCCTCCCGTGGACCTCTATTAGGGACGCTCTGGATCACATGGCCCAGGCTGCAGCCAATCATGTTGATAGTGAACACTTGCTGGTTTTGTGGGAGTCCCTCCAGGTAAGGCTGGACGCACGGACAGATTTCTATCTTGCTGATGTTTCTGCGTCCTGTCTTTTCTGCACACTTTCACTCCCTGCCATGTGTTTGATTGTGGGCGTGTCCTTCTGTTAAGGCCGCAATCTCTGAGGTTTTGCTTGTCACGGAGGCGAAGGAGAAAGACGCAGACCTGGCGACGGAGCAGCTGGAGAGGCTTCTGTTCATTCTGCACACCCTGGTGTCCCACAAGGGTGGAGCCAAGGTCACCAAACCAGAGTCTGTGTGCCAGGTAAGAGGAGAAGTTGTGAGATTTTATTAAACGCTTGCGTGTCATTTAAGGCTTGTGTCTCATTGTTGAATCTCACGCTTACAGACGGTGTTGAGGCTGATTCAGAGCTCATCTCTGTCAGCTTCCTGCTGCCGTCTTCTCCTCCAGATCACCTCCTCTCTGCTCCTCGGGGAGAACATCAGCTTGCCGAACGCACTCGTCCAAGAGACTGTGCAAAAGGTGTGTTCTGCATGTGAAGATGGCTCGTTTGTGTCTGGTCTCATACAGTGTGTGTAAGGACTGTAAATGTGACAGGAAAGAGAAAGTTGCCGGTTGCTTACATGCAGGCTCTTTGAATCTCTTCCTCACCAGATATTTCGCAGCACCGTGAGGCAAGATCTGATTCTGGAATTCACCAAAGAGATGTTCACCATGAAACAGTTTGAGCAGGTGAGTTCACTTTTTTACAGAACTATTTTCATGTTTTTAAGTCTCGCAGACTCACAGCTTCCTCCTCCTCTGTCCTCCAGCTCTTCCTCCCCACCCTGCTGCGCTTCACCACAGGGCTGCTCAACCAGGGCGATGCCCTCTCTCGCCACAGCGGGCTGGATGTGCTGGTCAGTCTGATCCTCGCTAAAGCTCCACCCCCTACAGATGGCTCCATGGCCTTTGAAACCTACCCGCTGCTCTTCACTGGCCAGACAACAGGGTGCGATTCTGATCAGTGAATTTTTTTATTTCCTGCTGTTGTCTTAACTGTTGTTGTGTCATTTTCCACCAGGTAAATCTGTTTTCTCCTCCAGCAGAGTGTTTAGCAGTAAGGAGGAAGATCGGGCGAACCACACAGCATCAGAACAACCAGCAGTGCCAGAGCTGGTGCTGTCAATGATTAAAATTCCAGATCAGCCGGACCAGCCCATCAGTGACCTCTCGCTGCCGTGGGCCGCCCTGGTGCTGCTGCCACATCTCAGGTAACCCCTCCCTGCAGTCAGACTCCTGGTGCTGATGTTTGTGGCTAGCACTGGTCAGACGAGTGATGATTGCAAACTGTCATCAAGTACTGTTACGTTCACTATTGTGTTGTAAGTAAAGTCAGATTTTGATCCACCGTGCAGTATCATCTGGAAAGCATCTGATTGGCAGTGGCTTTATTTTTTTAGCATGAAAATGATTGCAAGTGGAACACTGTCAGTCATGGATTGACCTCCCCAGAGCCCGAACCTCAACATTATGGAAGCAGTGTGGGATCATCTTTTATTGTGTGCTTATCTGGAGTCTTTGATGTGCTGGAAGCCTGTAGTTTGGTCAAAGGTCACAGTGAGCTAACAGCGAGTGTGGCTCAACGCTGCCGCTACAGGGGAGCAGAAGTGAGGCACCGAGGCGAGGCGCTCGGGAGCCAGCATAACAGCCTTCCTTTGGATTTTTCTGGCAAACTCCACCCGAGTATTTGAAATAAAAATCAGACCACATGTTAGAGGCAGCCCGGAGAGTTGGGGAAGTTCTATTTTTTTCTTTAAGTCACATTAAAGTGTGTTCTTTCATTGTTTCAGGCCTCTGGCTCCAGCTGGTGTTGTACCTGTTGTGACAGCTTTCCTAAACCACCTGCTGAGTGAGATTGAGGCGGAGAAACTAGGGAAAGGTTTGTGATCGCTTCCTTCTTTTTTTCTTTTTTAATTATTTTCACATTGCTGTCAAGAGTTATTGTACAGTGTGTTCATTCGGCTCAGCGGAGTAACTCATGACAGTCCAAAGCAAATAAAATAAAATAAGAACCAGGACTGATGATCTGTTAATAAGTTACACTGACTGGTTACAGTTTTAGTAACTGTTTAAAACTCAGGTCAGTCTTAACTAATTTAAACTAGTACACCCTGTACAAGTACAAGTACATGTAAATTTGAGATTAAAGTTTGAAAGAACTTGAGTTAATGTCAAACTTCTAAAGGCTTAAATTTGGCCACCTGAACAAAAATGTGTTAAATGTGTCTGAAAAGAGGAAAATTTAAGTACTTGATGTATTAAAGGCCCCATAAATCTCCAGAGCTTTTTCCCCAAAACATGTGTGTGTGTGTGTGTGTGGGAGGGGGGAATGAACATTTTAAATTGCAGCTATAATTTTTAAACCTGAGACTGACGCCTCTCTCTCCTGCCCACTCTCCAGCTGCTCTCTTTGTAGCCAGACAAGCCCTGAGCTGCCTCCTGTCTCTGGACAGCTCTGCCCAGCTTCTCTCTCTTGTCACAGTGGAGAAAGTCAACTCAATCCTACGGTAAGCTCTAAAAGCACATTTAGCGCCGCTTCTCTGTTTTGGTAAACGTCTTTCCACAAGTTAAAAGCGCTGTCGTCACCATCGTCACAGGAAACTTCCCGCAGACCTGTCAGCTCTGCTGCTAGCAGACCTGTACTACACCCGTCTGTCACTCAGCGGTGTTTCGGAGCACCTATCCCACAGCGCATTGCTCGAGCTCTACCAGATGCTGTACTGCAACCTCTCCTCCAACATTTCCAAGGTTGGTGCCGGATCACAGAAAATTTAGGGATGGTTTAAAGATTTTTTTCCCCCTTAAACTTGTGAGATATTTCATAACCTGAAGACTTTGTTTGGTGTTGCTGAAAAAGTTTGGGCATATTTAGACACCAGTTTGACACATCAATTTTTTCTAACTCAGATTCGCCTGCTGACTCTGAGGATCTTCTCTCAGTTTGATGCAGAGCTCGTTCCACAGACTGAGGTACCACACCTGCAGATTCTCATTAAACTCGTTTAAATTTTGCCGTGCAGCAGTTATTAGAAATGATAATCTTTATGCACTTTTGGTGGGATTGTCTTCATCCAGGGTGAGGATAATGTGGAGGTGCAGTCGGTGTTTGCAGTCTGCCTGCAGGCGGAGTTGGTGCCGGCTTCGGTGCACGACTACCGAGAGAAGCTGCTTCACCTCCGGAAGCTGAGACACGACCTGGTGCCACGCAGCCTGCCCCACGGGCCTCCTGGCACTTTCCAGCAGGTATACAGAAGAGCAAGGGGACCACACCAGTTCCCTATTTTTATGTTTAGACTATTGAGCAGCTTTGTATGATTAACACTTTAAAATAATCCTTATTTACATTGTACTGGATCTTGGTGCAGTCACTACTGTTGGAAACAAGGCATTTTAATTCCCTTCCTCCTCCCTTTAAGCCAACTTTCTTGTGATTGGCTTCCCCTCGCAAGCAAAAGCTTCTAACTGCAGGTGGGTGGAGCCTCTGCGCTCATACCCAGCGGTGTAATTCACTGACATCATACCAAAACTTACACTGTAGCCATGTTTAATGTGAACATTCACCACTGTAGCATGTATGAGAACATAAAGCAAAGCTCATCATGACCACTTGAAGATGTGCTTGCTGTGATGCTCGGGCAGATAACCTGGTTCCTCTTGTTTTGCTTCAGGTTCCTCTGCGGTACCTCATTGCAATGCTGTTTGTCAACTTCAGGCCACTGTGGGACGCAGTCATTGAACTTATTGTGTGAGTGTGAAGTAGTCCCGCTAATTTATTACATCTGTATTGATCACATTTATGATATTTTGATGCACTGAGCCATGTACGTTTCATTATTTATGCTTCCTACTTGTAAGCTGGGCATTTCTAAATGAGTACATTACTGTAGCTTGTTGGGATTTTGCTACACCTGGCAAACGACAGAACTTTGTCTGCATTTCCTTTAAAATTACAACAATTGGACATGTTGAGGTGTCCATGAAATACCTTTGGCAAAAACGGGTTTCCTTCTTTCTTCTTTCCAGGAGCCATTCCAGAGGCATGGACAACAAGGACTTCTGGATGGTGTACCATGAACATCTGGAGATGGTGGCAGGGCTCGCTGGTAAGGGTGTTTGGTATTTACTTTCCAATAAATGCCTAAAAACTGCCAAAAAATAAAAAATGAAAAAAGGGAATTCTCCTTTCGGCATGTTACAGAAAAGGAATTACAAGAAGATGATGATGATGACGATGCTGGTGATGAGGAAGTCGACTCTGGTGTTCAGAGCGAGCCGGGCTGTGATGTCATTGAAAGTGGGGAAGTGGGGACTCTTTTCCTAGAGCAGCTGAAGTCGGCCTCCGACCCCAACGAAAGGACGGACTTCACTAACTTCCGCAGTTTACTGTGGCGCGCCATGGCCCAGTTCCCCGACAGGTTGGAGCCACGCAGCCGGGAACTGAGCCCCCTGCTGCTCAGGTTTATCAGGTCAGTGCTGATTTAGAAATTAGACAGACTCAGCTTGACTGACCGTTTTTCTAAATATCTGTCAGGGGAATGCGTGCAGTTATCTCATCTTAATCTTGGTGCTTGTTGGCAGGAACGAGTTTTATCTCACCGACCTGCTGGTGGCGCCCACTCAGGATGTGAGGAAGAAAGGCGATGCTGCCCTGCAGGATAAGTCAGAGATGGTTGAGGACATGGATGAAGGTGAAGAGGAGGAGGAGGAGGAGGAAGAAGGAAGTAAACAGCAGAGAAAGTCACTTCCAAGAAAAGCAACGGCCAAGTAAGAACGATTTGTAATAAAAAAAAAAAGGGCCTGTTATAAAAAGAAATGCCCGTCCAGTCCTTATGGGTTTGAAAATGACCGATTTAGCATAATTTATTTCTGCTCTGAAATTTGGTGTTTTAACATGAAAGTCTATAAGGATTGACTCACCGTTGGATTCAGCCTCAAGTGGCCACTCTGGGAACTGCAGTTTTTTTCCACTATATTATTGTACCATTTGGAATCCCTTTGTTTCTTTGCTGCATATATAATAAATACAATATGACTCTAGTGGTGTGGATCATGCAGTATGAAGAAGAACGTGCAGTAAACTGAATGTGTCTTTTCTCTCTCAGACAGCTCATTGCCCATCTGAAAGTATTCACCAAATTTGCCAACCCCCGGTCTCTCTATCTGGAAAGCAGCCTCCGTGAGCTCTATAACCAGGTTAGTGGTCAAATCTAACCCGTGCACTCGCACGCCCGCGTCCTTAAAAGTTAGTATCGAGTCAGTTGTTTCTGACTGTAGTAATTTTTGCAGCGTTTGCTGTTTTTCTTGTGGTCGTGTGATAGATTTCTTCTCCTCTCTGTCTGTGTTCAGTTGCTCACCCATCAGGACCAGCAGATCCAGCAAGTGGCCCTGGAGTGTGTCCTCACATACAAAGACCCCAACATAGTTCCATACAAGTAAGAAAGTTACCTTAATCACCTTAAGAGATGAAGAGGAAATGAATACAGTGCATTTTGTGTTTGGCAGCAGCAATCTACATTTCTCTCTCTCTCTCTCTCTCTCTCTCTCTCTCTCTCTCTCTCTCTCTCTCTCTGTCTCTCTCTCT
>JAVDPK010000518.1:1000250-1036482 GCA_034780415.1 Cichlasoma orientale | reverse complement strand
CTCTCTCTCTCTCTCTCTCTCTCTCTCTCTCTCTCTCTCTCTCTCTCTCTCTCTCTCTCTCTCTCTCTCTCTCCTTCAGTGGGTTTATTGTTAGAGCTCTCATCATCAGCCCTCTATGGTTACAGATCTAGGAATGCTAAGTTCCACCTCAGTCTGACATTATGTCCTCTGCCGTCTGTTATCAAGCTATCCATTTACCGCACATTCAGCCAGCCCACAGACAGATGAGCTGATTGCTTTGCGTTACAGAGGGTTGCATGTGTGGCGCTTTGTTCAGGATCAGCCTGACACGCTGAACTGCTTTCGGCATGGCGACAGACTCTGATTCATGTTTTACTCGTGGCTACAAGTCTTTCATACAACATGCATGCAACAACATGTATTGTTTACGCTTATGCAATAAATATGAAATCATTACAGTGCCACATATCTTTGAAGAGTGATTAGTGTGTGTGTGTGTGTGTGTGTGTGTGTGTGTGTGTGTGTGTGTTCAGGGAGAATCTCGAGAGGCTGCTGGAGGACAGACACTTCAAAGAAGAGATCGTCCATTTCAACATCTCTGAGGAGACAGGAGTGGTTGATGCTTCCCACAGAAGCAAACTTATTCCGCTGCTCATGAGGTACTGTTTGAGTTCATGTATCGATTATAAAAAATGCCATTCGGGGTACATTTTGCCTTCTCAGTTCACGTAACTCATGTTTCTCTGTGTGAAAGCAGCAGCACGACTTACAAACGAGGATTTCTTTCAGACGATCGTGTGTTTTATGATAAATTTGTAAAGCTCAGTTGCTGTGCTGTGTGCGACACAGGATCCTGTTTGGTCGTCTGCGCTCTAAAGCTGGCAGTAAGTTTCAGGGGAAGACGAGCGCCACCTACCGCTCCTCCATCATTCTACGCTTCCTGGCAGGCTGCCAGGCTGAGGAGCTGGGAATGTTCATCGATCTGCTTTTTGAGCCTGTCAGCCATCACTGCCAAGGTGGGACACACCTGTGGTAGAAAATGAAAGCTTTGCCAGACACAACAAGATACTAAACCTGTTATTCATAAGTTATTATTGACTCTTATGAGCAGCTTATGGCTCAGTCACACATAAACGTAGGATGGTAACCTCCTTGCAGCTAGGAAAAACTTGTTTTTTGTCATTAGGTTCCTGTCTGGCTGCAGTTCAGAGGACGGTAGCAGAGACGGACCTGAGCGCTGTCCTCCCGCTGGGCCGTCAGCACAGCCTGCTGAACACAATTAATGTGGTGATCCAGAAACTGGGCCACCTCATCTACGCCTACCTGCCCAAAGTGCTGCAGATCCTGCTGTGTCTCACAGCCTCTGTGTCCACCGTTTTGGACATCAGGAACCAGGTAATCAGAACTCCTCTTTCAGGGTGGAAACTGATTACTGTTACTGACATTTTTTATTCCTTTGTGTACAACATAAACATAAAGAAGCTCATGTGTGCTCTCTCAGGTGCGAGCAGGCTGCATTAATCCTCTGAAGAACCTGAGGAGACTCTGCATCCTGAGGATCCACGACTTCTTCGATTGCTTTGACTCGTACAGCTTCAGCCCAGATGAGATCGATGCTGTGTTTGAAGCAGCGGTCTGGCCTCAGGTACACGCTGGAGAAAGGTTTTGCATTCTTACTGACTTTTTGTTTTCTTTGTCTCAGCTTTCTGATGAGTGTCTTTTTATATGCAGGTGCGCCGTCTCCCGACAGAGAGCACTTACTCCCCCACCCCTCTGCTGAAACTCATCCATGCGTGGTCCAAAAATGCCAGGTCAGCAACCTTCACAAACATTGCTGAGTCTCTGCTGGTCTCTTCATCCAGGCTCAGTTTACTTTTTTTTTACTGTCTCAGGTACTTAACCCTGCTTGCCAAGCAGAAGGCGGACCACCCAGAGTGTGACATCCTTCTAAACGTCTTCGCCCTCCTCTCAGCTAAGAACGTATCTCCAGCGACCATCGCAGTAGTAGTGGACATAGCCGAGACACTGGCAACAACTGCAGACTTTGTCGCCTCAGACTCCGAGACGGAGCTCAGCGTCAACGGATGTGTGTTCCCGCAGCCTAAAGAGGGCGCTCTCATCACGGCAGGTTAGCGGACCGTGGTGCACATTTGGTTTCGTTTCCCAGCTGTTGCTGTTCAGCACTAAACGCGCACACGTTGTGTCCTCCAGATTCACTTACTCAAGGCGCCAGATTGCTGCTGCCTCACATTCCCGCCCTGCTGCGCTACTTCAGCAGAATTGTACGCAACGCGGACAGACTCAAGAAGAAGAAGTTCAGAACGCAGGTGGCCAAGGAGCTCAACATCCTCTCCAAGTGAGTTTAATGTCAAGTGGCTTCTTTCTGGCTGGAGATGAGGGATAGTTCATGTTCGTTATGCTTTTTGTTTCTGTTTCGCTGCATCCAAGTTGTGCTCTCGCTTGAAAATAACCTTTATTTGAATCTTCCACACCTGACGTTAGGACGTGTCTCTCTCGTTGCCAGGGTCAGCCGATTTGTGAGCGACGAGGAGCAGAGCTCGGTGCTCATCAGCCTGCTGCTTCCTTACCTCCAGAAAGGCAACAAATCTCAAGTAAGACTAAAAACTGAATATTTTATTTAACTGTAATTTTAAGGTTTTGAGCCCCATTTCCAACCATCTGTAGTAATTACATTAATTTATAAAATGTGTTACATAAAATTCAGGGTTTTTTGGTGGTAGCGTGTGTGCGCTCAGGCGGCTCCACTCAAGGTGAACTTTGTTTCAGGAGACGGAAATCGACCTCCTGGCCACCATACAGAACCTGCTGAGGCAATGCGAGAAGCCCTCCGCCTTCCTCCGGCCACTCAGCAAGCTCTTCTCCATCATTCACAACAAGCTGCCGAGGCAGGCCCTCACCAACGCCTTCCAGGTGCAGCGCGTTCTTGAATGTGATGACTGTGTGTCGTGGCCCTTTTAACTGACTGATGTGTGCCGTTTTCAGACTCTCTCAGATCTGGACCCTTCGCTCACATACATCACTGACTTGGCAACAAAGGTGAGGTCGCTTATTGTGTGCACATTAACCATGATGTTATTATTTAGACATCAACGAGGAGCATCAGAGATTCAATATTAGCCGACACTTCCAGAGGTCTGAACCGTAAGCTTCAGCCTCATCGGTGACTTCTGTGTCACGTATTACACGCCCCGCCCCGTTCCCGCAGCAACAAACGAGCTGCTCTGTGCTCGCCTCTGCAGCTAAACGCGTTCGACAGTCGACACTTGGATGAGATCTACTTCGACGTGCGTCTGACGGCTTTCCAAGACGCCACCAGACGAGTCAGAGACATGCAGACTCTGGACCTGGACTACATCAGCATCATCATGCACAATTGTTTCCACACCTATGAGGCAAGTAAATATGCACTATGATGAAGCAGCTAACTTCAGGATAAGAGTTTGATCGGTCAGTTTTTTCCTTCTCTCTCTTTGATGCAGATTGGCGACATGTCACTGGCAGACAACGCCACCTTGTGTCTGTCTGCAGTGATCGCCCAGCTGGCAGCGGTCGGGCCCGGGGAGCAGATCTACAGGGACGTAGTACAGCACACCATCTTAGACGCTGTACACAAGGGGCTCCGCAGCAAAACAGAGGTATGAGTACGCACGGCTGCAATCATGTTCAGCATTTTTAAAACTTCTCTTTTTTTTGTCAAAATCCACAAATGCTTGCTGTGAAGCCATTAAACTCACTCTCTTCCTGTGCTGTCGTCCTTCAAGAGCGTGCAGCACGAGTATACAACCATACTAGCCTGCCTGGTGAAGACCTTTCCTTCCAGAAAAGACTTTAAAGACCTGGTGCAGCTTGCTAACTACAGCGACCCTGAGTCTGACTTCTTTGAACACATGAAGCACATCCAGGTAAAAGAGAAGGCACAAAAACTCACACTTCCTTCCTCCTCCTCCTCCTCCTCCTCTTTCTGACTGATTGCCTTTTCTCTCTGTTTAGATCCACCGTCGGGGTCGTGCCCTGAGGAGGCTCGCCAAACAGCTGAGCGAGGGTACGGTGGTGTTGACGCCCCGTTCCCTCCAGAACTACATCATGCCGTACGCCATGACCGCCCTGCTAGATGAAAAGATGCTCAAGGTTACTTGAAGATCATTTAACTTGAAAGTTCAGGATGTGTTTTGTTTCTTTGTGTCTAACCTCTCTCCTTCTCCTCCAGCATGAGAACATGATATCGGCTTCAGTGGAGGTGGTGGGGGCGGTGTGTCGCAGGCTCACCTGGTCCAAGTACCTCTACCACCTCAAACAGTTCATCCACATCCTGCAGACAGCGCAGGCTGAACAGAAACTGGCTGTCAGGTAAGGTTTTACGCAATGATCCCTCAGACTATCGTTTTTTTGTCTTTTCCTTTTAAACTCTGATATTTCGCTTTAATTCACGAGTCTTGCACTGATTAATGCCCCAGTTTGCTGGTCACTGTCCTGGAGGCTTTCCATTTTGACCACGAGACCCTCAGCAGAGAAATTGAAGCTGCCAAAGCCAGAGAAGGTGAGTGACTCTGTGAGGTGATTTGAATTGTGTGGACAAAGTAATTCTGATAAATGAAGTAAAGAAATATAAATGCATGTCTTTGGCAAGCCGGGAGTGTTGAAATCAGCGCAGGCGACGAAGACGTAGCTGCAGGCGACGAATCGGACGCGAGCGGCGACGAGGAAGCAATGGAGATCGACGGGAAAGTTGCTTCCACTGATGTCCCCATGGAAACTGACACAGCTGATAGAGGAAAGAAAGCTCCTGCCAATAAAGTCAAGGCGCAGGCAGGTCCTAAATTAGCCCCGGCAGCGAGCGGACTGCCGCAGAGCGCGGAGGAGCTGAAGTCTCTGATCGGTTTGATTCACCGGACTGTCAATCAGAGCGTGCTCCCCCGTCTGCACAAGTGTCTCACTGCAAAGGTACGACACACACATACACACAGACGTGCACACACACGCGCACACGCACATGAATATGTCAGGTTTAATGAAAACGGCAGCGTGATGGTGGAAATATGCACGTTTCCTGTAGGTGAAGCGTGATGAAGAGCACAAGGCAGTAAAGTCAAAGGATGTGAAGGATGATGAGGTGGTCCGGATACCAATAGGCTTCGCCATGGTCAAACTAATGCAGACTCTGCCTCCACACATCATGGAGGCCAACCTCCCCGGGTACGCAGCTACGTCCAGAAACACCTTTGAAAAACAAATCTACTGTTTTCAAATTCTAGACAGGATTATGAAATCTGATTGATTATTTATGCGCATTTTCTATTTTTTTCTATTTGTTTTTTACAGGATTCTGATCAAGATTTGTGTTCTGCTGAGGAACCGTTTCCAGGAGATCCGCGATGTGGCGAGAGGAACCCTGGTGAAGATAATTGAGACTTTAGGCTGCAGGTATCTGCAGTACCTGCTCAAAGAGATGCAGGGTGTTCTGGTCAAGGGCTACCAGGTTGGGGCACACATAATTTAATGTCACATTTCATATCACAAAAATGTCATAAAAGCAGGAAAAGTGTACATAAAATGTTGGCAAGAGGCGAACCGGATCAGCCTAATGTTTCCTTCCTCCATCCAGCTGCACGTGTTAACATTCACAGTGTACCAGCTGCTCTCAGCCCTCAGTCCAACCCTAAAGAGTGGAGATTTGGACCCCTGCATGAACATGCTCATTGATGTAAGTGCTATCTCTCCATATAACTTCTATATGCAAACAAAATGGTTCATTATCTGATTTTAAACCTGTTTCAGGAAGATTTTCTCCTTCTTACATTTTCATCCACATTCATCTCTTTTTCCCCGTCACTGCCGGTCCACTGACCAGATCTTCAATAACGAGCTGTTCGGGAAGGTCGCCGAGGAGAAAGAAGTGAAGGGCATCGTTTCCAAGCTGATGGAGGCGCGCCACAGCAAGAGCATGGACTCCTACGAGCTGCTGGCGCGGTTCTGCAGCAAGGAGAGCATCACCAAGCTCATACTGCCACTGAAGGAGGTGAGGGTGGATTTGAATTTGGAAACATTCAACGTTCTCCCAGCAGCTATTTTGACAAGAAATATTAGATAAACCTGCTGTTACTAATTATATAAATCAAGTTTCTTGACTTAATGAAGGTCTTAATTAATGTAATTATTAACACCTGTGTTTATCTACTGTTTACCTCAGAATGACTCTTTTTGAAAAAGGTTCAAAAGCAAGATTAATGATGGATTTTATTTTTTGCTATCACTGGCTGTAACAATAACAAATATTTATTTTATTTTTATTTTTTTGGGAAAGAAAATCCCCTGAACTTCCTATTGTCATCATATTTTTAGTTTTAAAAACTTTATTTTCTTGTATTTATTATCAACCTGTTAATTTTCCCGACCAGATCTTGGAGACTTCATCCAGTTTGAAGGTGTGTAACCGGGTGGCTGCAGTACTGCGGCGACTGGTCTCAGGTCTGCTTGTCAACAGTGGCATGACTTCACAAGACATCCTGCTGCTGAGCCACGGCCTTGTCAGCCAGAGCCTTCCACTTCTCACGAAAAGAGACCGGTACACACACACTCACACACACACACACACACACACACACTCAGAGTAATTTCAGGGTGTAATAAATTACTTTGCTAATTTTTTTTCCATTCCATTGTTTGCTTGTAGAGAGAAGGCATCCGCTAAGCCTCCCCCAGATCCCAGACTGCCCCCTCCCAGCTGCCTGCTCCTGCCTCCAACTCCAAAAAGAGGAGGTCGGAAAGCTCCCGTCAGCAGCCGCACCAACATGCACATCCTGGTGGACGCCGGCCTCAAGGTGCACATTCTCCAACAACACGAATAATTTTCTGGCACCTGTACTTTTATCTCAAGATAGAATAAAGTGTGTCAATCTGTGTGTGTGTGTCTGATGCTCAGCTGCTCCACCTGAGTTTAAAGAAATCCAAAGTGACATCGTCCGACCCCT
Source organism: Cichlasoma orientale (assembly GCA_034780415.1). Lineage (NCBI taxonomy): Eukaryota > Metazoa > Chordata > Actinopteri > Cichliformes > Cichlidae > Cichlasoma > Cichlasoma orientale. The sequence continues at coordinate 1,029,532 of JAVDPK010000518.1, read as the reverse complement.
CAGCGCTGGAAATGCTGGATCCTTTTGTGCAGTTGCTCCTCACCTGCCTCGACTCCATGCACGTTAAGGTACCAACACTCACATGGGCATCTTTATTATGTTTATCATTGGTTGAGCAAATAAATCAAATTATCCTCCACCGTCACCCTCTTCTTCTATCCCTCTCAGGTGATCACAGAGGCTCTGATAGCATTCACTTTGCTGTTGAAGTTCCCTCTGCCAGCAGTGGAGAAGAATGCCGGCCAGCTGACCAAGCAGCTCTTTGTCCTGCTAAAGGATTACTCCAAGGCTGGAGCTGCCCGCGGGGAGAACTATCACCTGGTCCAGAACTGCTTCAAGGTATGAATAAAAGTAAAATACACGCATTATAAGTGGGACCTTAGGGGGTCAGTTTGGCTACTTTAAAGATGCGCTAACTTGTTTTCTTTGTCCGTCAGGCCATGACTGTTTTAGTGAAGAATATCAAAAGCAACAAAATCTCTGAGACACAACTGCAGGTGCTTCTGGGATACGCTGAGGAGGACATCTACGACCAGTCGCGCCAGGCGACTGCCTTCGGTCTGCTGAAGGTGAAGCAGTGGAGCTGTAGGCAAAAATATTTCTCTCATAATGTGCAGTGTGTTTACGTGTGTGTGTTTGTGTGTGTGTACACTACAGGCAATTCTTTCCAGGAAGCTGGTTGTCCCCGAGATGGAGGAGGTGATGAAAAAAGTGGCCAAGTTGTCGGTCACCGGCAGCAACACTATGATCAGAGTCCACTGCCGACAGGTGCAGACTCCTTTTCTGCTTTCACGGCGACTGATATTTGAAAAATGTCCGCTTCAGCTTATAGATGAAGATGTTTTTGTGTGGTGCAGATTTATCTGAAGTACCTGCTGGACTACCCGCTGGGGAAGAAGCTCAAACTGAACCTGGAATTTGTGGTGGCCCAGCTGCACTACGAGCAAGACACAGGCAGGGAGTCGGTGCTGGAGATGCTGGCGTACATCTTCCAGACGTTCCCTCAGGTGCGTAAAAAATGTACAAAATAATAGAAACACCAGAAATGAATCCCTCAAACATTCAGGTCTATCCTATTATGACACTTTGCTTTTGTTTCCCATGTTCAGGCAGTGCTCTTGGGGCACAGCGCTCTGTTCTTCGCCCCTCTCGCTTTTGTCGTGGTCAACGACGACTCTGCGCGGTGCAAAAAAATGGCCGCCATGGCCATCAAGACTCTGCTCACACAGCTGGACTCGAACCACCAGAACACCCTGTTCTCTGTTGTCAACACTTGGCTGAATGCAGAGAAGGTACATTAGCTAAAATATGCTGTATAGTTTCAACAAGGTGCTGGAAACATTCCTTAGAGGTGCTGCTCATGTGTTGGTTGTACACCCGTGATGCGACTCTCCTGTTCAAAGAAAATATCCTCCACGCCATTACACCACCACCACCACCAACTCAAGCTGGTGGTGGTGGTGATATGAGGCAGGATGGATCCAAATTCTGACCCTAAATGTCGCTGCAGAAATGGAGACTCATCAGACAAGTCACCGTTTTACCCCAATCTGCATATTGGTTGTAATGAGTGGTTTTGTTTTTTTTTTTCTGTTTAGTTTAAATTTGGGGGATTTTACAAGTTGGTGATGTCACATTTATGGAGGCCAAAAGGGCCAAAATTGACTAATTATTGGGTCAACTTCATTTATTTGCTACATACAACTAGGAGATGGTTAATGCAGCTGAGAATAAGAGTCATTCAAGACTTTTGAATTTCTAATACGAATAATTATGGTTAAGTATGCATGCGGTGGCTTGGACTGGATTGCTGCTGCCACATGTTGCAGGACTTTGTAAAACTTTGGTGTATACAGCTGAAGAAAAGGCAGACATTAATAAGCTTTGGAAAGTAAAAAGTTGAATTTTTTTTTAATTTATTTACTTCGTTTCATTCATTTAGTTTTAATTTGGCAGTTTTGGTCCTCCATACATGTCTAATGTCTAATATTAAATTTCAAAATGTCCTTCCCAGGTCAGCCTGCGGCGTCTCGGGGCACAGATTTGTGGTCTGTTTGTGGAGGTGGAGGAGGAGAAATTCACCCGTCGAATGGACGACCTGCTGCCGCTGCTGGAGAGAGAGATCAACCCTGACAACTATGAAAATGTGGGTCGCCACACAGGGAGGAACTAAAGTGTGATTAGAGGCAGTGAGTTCAGAATGAACTATCAATTTGTATACTTTCTCTTTCAGATTGAAGAGGAGCAGGAGGAGAAAGGAGCTGACAGGCTGCTCTTCAGTTATCTGACTCTCCTCACTAAACTGAGCAAACACTGTGGCTTCCTGGAGCTCAGCAAGCCTCACGACACGCTCCGTAACATCTGGGGTAAAGAGCCGACACATGTGACCTCTGTTACTGACATACGTATTCTACACATGCTCTTTCAAATATTTCCTTCCCTTATTTCTTAATTACTAGGTCACATTGAAGCCCACTTGCGGTACCCTCACTGCTGGGTGTGGCTCACAGCCTCACAGCTTTTTGGTCAGCTGTTTGCAGCTCACCAGGCAGAGCAGCTGGTCGCTGTTTGGAGAGGCGAGGGGGAAGATTCATCTCAGCTGACAGCCACTGACTTTATCACCAGCAAACTGGACAAGAAGGTAGGGAATTGTTTTCCTTGGAGCAGTCTTAATTTTTGCAGCTCATCTTTTAAATTATGTCTCCTTCTTTCCCCTTGTTTTCGACCTCTAGATGAGAGAGTTGGCGCTGTCTTTTTGCTATCAGCTGCAGTCAAAGTTCCTGGATATTGCATCAGGAGAGCAGGTACACGAACCCACCCAAAGCACACCTGCCTCGCTGCATCTCAGACATTTAACAGTCAAGTCATACAGATGTTTTTGGCTAATGCCTTCTACTTCATCCACAGGTGATCAAGAACCTGCTGTTCGTTGGCAAGGTGATCTACCTCATTTCCCCTGAGTCCCAAATCACAAATCCTCAGGAGGAAGTGAAAGAGGAGGAGGAACAAATTGAGAATGGTGATGATGGAGATGAAGAAGAGGGGGAGGACAAAGAAAAGGAGGAGGAGGAAAAGGCTGATAAGGAAGACAGACCTCCTTCCCTTCTGTGGCTGATGAAAAAGCTGTCTCTGATGGCAAAGAGAGAGGCTGCAAACAGTCCCAAAGTTCCTCTCAAGGTACGCATATCAACCTTTTTTCAACCCACTGATGACTTTGAAGTGCCCAAGCTGTAACACTGTTTGACTTTTAATGTTCCCTCCTTGTGGTTTCTCTCAGAGAACATGTGTGTTTAAATTCCTGGGAGCAATGGCCATGGACTTGGGGAAAGAACGGCTCGGCCCCTATTTGACTACAATCATCTCGCCTCTGTACAGAGAGCTGGACAGCACATACGCAGAGCAAGGTAACTGCCCTGAACCTATCTTACAAAGAATTAAAAAAAACCCTGACAATAATAATGACCCCTGTTCTCTGTCTCTGTATCCAGATCCCACATTGAAGAACCTGGCCCAGGAGCTTATCGAGCTGCTGAAGAAGCAAGTAGGGCTGGAGAGGTTCTCCCTGGCCTTCTCTGCCGTCCAGAAGGAATTCTCACAGAGGCGAGCAGCACGCAAACAACACAGAGCCATGCAGGTATGATGGACATCAGAAGTACGCACACACACACACAAGACCCAGCTTCAATTTCCAATCGATCATCTTTATAATTTCTCTGCAGGCGGTTGCAAACCCAGACATCGCTGCCAAGAAGAAGCTGAAGAAGCACAAGAACAAAATCGAAGCAAAAAAGAGGAAGATCGAGTTCCTCCGGCCTGGATATAAAGCCAAGAAGCAGCGGAGCCACGCGCTCAAAGACCTGGCCATGGTGCAGTGAGGCAAGGACACTAGGAAGGAATGAAAGCTGACGCTGTACGGAGAGTCAGAGGTGGCAGGGTCAAGGACATACCCCGACTCCTGTGGGCTTCGGATTCAATAAGTCGCACCACGTGTCTTAGCTAAATATGAAAACCCAAAAAGATGTTTGGACAAGTGTGTATAGAAGAGAGTGCTGTGAAAAACCCACATTGTCTGTTACACAGCGCTTCGCTTATTCAAACGAGTTGCAGACAGAATCTAGTTTATATCTTCCTGCTGTGAACAGACTACAGTTTTGCTCCGATTTCTATCCTGTGCAGTTAAATGTGCACGTTTTTGTAATAAAAGATGCAGCTGATTATCTGTCGTCAGTGTCAGTCATATCTGATGCCACACTATAAAAGTCATAAAAGTCTCAGCACTGCTACAATCATTGATAGCAATCTTTACTGAGAATTAGTTTCACTGTACAAGCAGATATCAATATGCAACCATAAAACCTTGAGCATACAGTTAGTGTTCAGTTGCTGAAAGACATGCCAAAGCTGCACCCAAAGATTTTAAATGGAAAAAAAGTTTTAACCACTAAATTATTTAAAACACAAACCAACAGAAGGAAAAAATAGAAAGCAGTGACATACCATCTGCCTGCTATATGGTACAAAAAATGGTCAGGCTGCAGTAACAGTTGGCTAGAGGACAGCTGATGCACAGAAACATCTTTTTTTTTTCCCCTTCAGCATTCTGAGTCAAAGTTATTGTTCTGCAATTTAGTGAATCAGACAGCAATGAATGGCAAATCAATGTTGTAAGCCAGTTCAGTGCACTATAAACATTGTGTATTGAGGTGGACGTTCACACCCTCTGTGGTGCAGGACTGTTATGGTCAAACGCTGCCTCCTGGTGGATCTTCACTGCATCGTTTGACTGTAGTGCCCATCACATGGTCTCTAGTTGCAAAGCATCCTTCAAGATTAAAAAGCTGAAGCTGACTGAATCTTTTTAATTCACGATGACTTCAAAAAAAGGATTAATAAAGTTAGCAACATTTATTTATGTATGTTACAGCTATCATCTGTCACTTTGTGTTTCCAAAATATAAGAAAATGTTGACACCACATTTAAACTGTTGCCCATCCATCACTGCAGTCGTACAGTTCTCCAAAACCTTTGTGTGTTTGTGTCCAGTCCACATGTTACTGCAGCCTCTGCTTTTCAGTCCCAGGCTTCAAAGGCGTTCGGCATGGGGAGGACTTGGCCAAAGGCTTCAGGTGGCTGTAATTTAGGAAAGATGACAGGGGAGGGTAGGAGTGGAATCACTTGTCCGAAGGAAAAAGGGACAGGGGGAGCAGTCCATCACAATGCTTCATACAGAAGGGTCAAAAGGTCGGGGGGTATGTACAGAATAGGTGCCAGCCTTTTACTGCCGACTCTTCAGGGAATCCACCAACCTACGAGCAGAGACAGCAAATGTAAGTCAGTAAACACAAAGAAGAGAACGTCTAAACTGATATCCTTCCATTACTCTTATTTCTCTATATGGTTAGTGGCCTACCATTCCATAGCCTCGTCCAGGCCTGTGCCCTTCGTGGCTGAAGTCTTAAAGATCTGCCATTTTCTGTCTTTGAGGGCAGGGAGGCCCAGGGCGTTAGCCACCTCAGTCGGTGTCATGGCCTGGTCCATGTCCTGTTTGTTCGCAAACACGACAAGGATCGCCTTCTTCAGCTCCTCCTCCTGGAAAACACGAGGTCACAAAATGACAGCATGAAAAACTGACCTTTTTGTTCTAGCAAAGTCAGTTTCAATAAGCAGCTGTTCATTGTCACCTGCTAGCCAATAATTAGCACACTTACCTCCAACATAGCAACCAGTTCAGACTTTGAGATGCCCATTCTGTCACGGTCACTGCTGTCGACGACGTAGATGACCGCATCTGTGTTAGAGTAATAACACCGCCAGTAGGGCCTGTGAGGCAGAAAATTAAACAAATGAGCTCAGCCAAAGAGCGAGTGAGAGGTGGTGATGGAGTGCAACCATCCAAAAATAAAGATGAAGGCGAAGCGCTCAGACATGTAGAAGGTGAAAATACTGTGAGAACAGAACGAAAGTGAACGGTACTGAGATAAAAACACACCAAGTTCTTACAGTGGTAATCTCTGGATTGTGTCTAGACCAGCGATTCACTAAAAAACGTAAATGAACAATTTAACACACACACACGCGCAAGCCTCAATTATCTCCAAGAGGCTGTGTTCTTGTTCCACGTGCATGCATTTCCTCACATCCACACCTGGGAGCACTGTTGCTCACACCTACCTGATACTCGTCTGTCCTCCCAGATCCCACACCTGGAACTTCAGGTTCTTGTATGTGACTGTCTCAACATTGAAGCCGATTGCTGCAGACAGAAAAATATAAATTGGTACAATGAAGTCAGAGAACATGAGCCGGACTATTATTTTCTCAGCCTTAACTGGATGTACAGAGAATTTGTGAAAATGATGATTATAATTATTATAATACACACACAGAGCATTTAAAAAAATGTAATTCATATTTTCAAGCTACAGGCTAATAAAGACACAGTGGGGGAAAGCACAAACTGAAAAAGTATTTGTGGTGTAACGATGGCATAGGAAGAAAAATAATACACAATATTAAAACACTTTATTTAGGAAGTCTATAAATAAAAAAAAATGGTACGTGAAAGCAGCCACTCACTTCAGGTGTATTTATGTTTATTTATTGTAACGTTTGATCCGGCTGTTTCCTCTGGGAGACAATAAAGTAACCTTATCCTTAAAACTAATAATTCAGGTTAATTACAATTAATAAGTTAAAAATAGTAAAGTCCACAAAGATTTTCACGTCAACAAAACCTCACTGATGCAACGTGCTTTTGAGGGAAGTTTGGTTGTAAATCTGATTAGTACTCACAAAAATATCATGCAAAACTGCTAAAAAGATAAACAATTGTTGTGAAGTGAACTGCACACAGAAGTAGTGGTGTGCGATACTGCAAATTTTGGTATTGATCCGATCCAAGTAAATACAGGGCCAGTATTGCCAATATCAATACCGATACCGATACTATTGACTCATAAAGGTTGCTTATGTAGCGGAGAGCAGTGTGTCATGATTTATGAGATGAATAATCATCACTTTGCCAAAATAAACACAATTAAACACATATCTCAGCTTTTCATGCATTTTGAAATGGGATTTTCTTTGGAAACCAGGGACCTGCACTACGAAGAGAGTTCAGCATACCCAGGGTATCTTTTGGTTATCTGGATTCACTTACCCTAACACTGGCAATCAGGATAAACAATCAAATTAAATTAATCGGTTACGTTAACTTAGTAAATTGCTAGTTTGTCCTGCAGGTTAACATGAAAGGATGGTGTTGGACACTGTTTTCCATCAGTGTCAAACAGGCTCAGCAGCAGATCAAGTAGAAAATTTTATAAATTTGCTAAATCCCTAAATTAATACACACACATTCCCGCGACAAGGGACACACAGTTTGTACTTCATTGAGGGTTTTGCAGATCAATAAGCAGCACATGTGACTGAGTCATGTGACCGCAGACAACTAATCACAGCAGTGCAGGGAGGAGGGGGCAGAGCAAAGAGTGCCTACATGAGAGGAGGGGTACTTGCACAGACATGTCCGCTTTCTGATGAACAGAAGGAATGCGGTGAACGTACAGGAGACAAATGAACTCAAGTATCGATATTATCACGCTAGTATTGTTGATATCAATACCAGCATTGGATCAATACTATCAATATTTTGGATCGATCCGCCCACCAGTACACAGACGGCTGTTTGGGTTCTTAATACAAACTAAATTAAACCAAAATCAGTTTAAAACCAGTCTGCAGGTAAGCGGAACATCTTTTGATATTTATGGTGTTGATCTGGATTGATTTATACAGGCATCCATGTGTCTATATCAGTAGTTTTTTTAAAGCATTTTTTGCCCTAGACACATCTGTATCCATCCATTTTCTTACGCTTATCTTTTTCAGGGTTGCGGGGGGGACTGGAGCCTATCCTAGCTATCATAGGGTGAGAGGCAGAGTACACTCTGGACAGGTTGCCAGGCTGACACGGGGCTAATAGAGAGAGACAACCATTCACACTCACATTCACACCTATGGGCAATTTAGAATCACCAATTAACCTAACCCCACTAAATGCATGTCTTTGGACTGGAGAAAACCCACGCAGACACGGGGAGAACATGCAAACTCCACACAGAAAGGTGCAGGCCAAGGTGGATTCAAACCCAGACCTTCTTTCACACAATTTTATTTCCTTGGTTCAAATCAAAGTTTATTGTGAAGTAAACCAGGTTTCTTATGGAAGGGATGGATGATTTCAGAGTGCCTTGTTAGTTTGCTCAGCTCCATGTTCACATGAGCCAGCTTCTCGCAGCAGATGGCGCACTCATATTGAGGGCTGCTGACATACTCAGTCGAAGTGAAGCCATAAAACTGGTAGCTTTCACAGTACCATCTACTAACATTTTTTTTCTTTCCATCAGGTGGGAGATCGTCTGCTCCACAAAAGAAAGTGATCTGACAAGCCATTATTTGCTAAAAGCCTTGATTTTATATGTGAAAGCCTCTTGCTCTGGGCGTGGATCCGATTAGGTCATCTCTGCTGGAGATGGGGTTGGCATCTCATGAAACAGATCAATCCGCTCATAATCTCTCACCACTTTTCCACCATCACAGTACAGGTGATGGTTCTTGGAGTGGTTCATGCAAGTCCACCGGCACAGCACCATATAATTGCTGAGCCCAAAATTGGAACAACTGAGGTCAGTGACGCAATGCTTTGCTGCATGGAAATTAAAACTACTTCTGCTAGAAAAACTATGTAATCATTCTCAAACTGGTCAAAATATGGGCTGGATTTCAAGAGGCACCAAGGCAGAGCTGACTTTGCCCCAACACCACACTGGTGGAAAACAAGTATGTCTAAGCTGGGTACAAGTGTAACGGGCACTGCAGCATTTTTCTTTACAACAATGACTAGTGACTCTGTTCACTTTGAATTACCGGAATGTGCTAAGGTTCAAGGTACAGGTGTGTGTGGTTTCACTTATACACACATTCCTTGCAGCAGAGTAGGAGTAGGACTTTGCAGGGTGTGTGAGTGGATATTTTGTGTGTAAGGCGTATGTGCTAACCGCCACACTACGGAGCCAATGACCGTGTGATACAGATAGAGACAAAGCAAATACGTACTGGGGATTGTGGTCACCACCTCTCCAACCTGCAGCCTGTACAGAATAGTAGTTTTTCCTGCACCGTCCAAACCCAGGATCAAAATCCTCATCTCCCTGGTGCCAAACAGGCCAGAGAAGAGACTAGAGAAGAAACCGCCTGAAGAAGAAAAAGAAAACAGTACTGAGAAAAACTGATGAATCGGCAGAAAACGTACATTTGATCAGACATTTACTTGATTTAGCTTAATTAGAAACTTAATTTTAGAGGTATTTTTCCCTTTTTTTACATTGACAGAATGCTGGCTAAAATAAAATATGAACCTCCATTGACGGCGACCAAGCTAGAAGTTTGCAAAGTCCTAGATTAATTTCAGAAATATAAACAAAGAAGTGACGAAATAAAAGGGAGAATATGATGGATATATTCAGGTGTCCATGCGCTCTTCCTGATTTGCACAACAGTTAGGGGCTCAATCCCATGCCACCGTCAACCAACTTAGCCACACACACTGGTGTTATGGAATATTAATATTAGCAAAAAACAATGTAGATGTTGTAATTACAGTAGAGCTGCGTGGTTGGAAAATGTTAACAACAGGCCACTTTAAATAGCTAATGTTAGCAGGCAGGCTAGGTGGCTACAGACGCACTTTAAATTAAACAAGCACAAAGGAAACAAGAATATACCTGGATATTATTATTAATAAGCATGGAGGTTATATAGAACTACACCAAAACACGTTTTACTGAGCAGTAGTTAGAATACTCACCCATTTTGCTTGCTAATTTCACCAGTAATACGCCAGACTGCCTAGATGTAGACCTTCTTCCGTCTGGTTGACGTGTCGCTGAACGGCGTCATCAACTCTCGCTTGCATTTCCGTTAGCAACATTCGTCACAAATAAAAAAGAGCGTTGAAAAATAAAATAAAAAAGAGATTATTTTGGCTATGAATTGACCAATTATTCACTTTTCCCCAGTATTTACGTAAAATGCGTAGCAGTGGCCGCACTGCTTTATAAAAACGTAATCGTATTGATCGAAAGTGCGGCGTGTGAAAAGAGGATTCATCGCGACGCTTGCGCGAGGGTACATTCAAGAAGCCAAAACGGATTCGCGTTCCCAAATGTTTCGAAGCCACTCTCGGTCAAGGGATTGTGACAAATAAAACCGTGAATAGTTTTGAACGCAGCTCGCAGTAGATGAAGGAGTTGCCCTCTCTGAACAGCATCAAATTTATGATCATCAGAGACTAGAAAGATTTTAAAGCTAGGCGTGCAAGCTGCTCTGCGTAGCGTTAATTCAAAGCGAGATGCAGCCGTTCTGAATAGTTAGGAGTAACTTCAGTGTGTAGAAATTGCTCTGAGTTGTAAATTATCCACGAATGGACCTGGCGACTGTCGGCTGAGACATCGTTTACAATCCGCGGTGAGACTGAGACGGGACCGCCAGGATGGTGGAGAGGTCGGACCGAGCCCCTCTGCTGGACTGGGAGGAGGTTCCGTCCGCGGAGAAGCCTGGCGGGACTTCTCCGACCAAGGACCGACTGTCGAGCCCCTCCAACAGCCGTGCCTTAGGATGCTCCGCGCCCGGGTTTGGGTGGAGCAGCGAACCGGGGGGTCCCATTGCCAGCAGGTCTGTCTCCAACGCAGACGGCTGCAGCGCCCCGCCCGCGACCTCCGGCGCTCCGGCGGGCACAGAAGAAGCGCTGTCCCCCGACAAGGAAGAGCATCTCTCGGATACAGGACCGAGGAAGGTGTCGCTAGAAGACAGGATGGTGAAATGGGAGGAAAAGGACCAGATTGTGTCGGTGTTTGTGGTCACATTCAATACGAGATCAGGTGGGACATAAAATGTGGTAATGTGGAGTCCCTTTAACAATATAAAAGAAAACCCAGACAGGTTTACAGAACAGGGGGATGATCAGAATAAACAGATGCAGCCCCAAGTGATGTGTCTGACGCCCAGCCTGCAGACCCTTCTACTACAGGTGTGGCTTTTTCTGACCTGGACAATCATTTAGAGACATTATCTACAGGCACGACATCTTCTGCAAGCCTGGTGGCAGAATAGCCATAACAAAATGTCAGGAAGAGTGCTGAGGTCGAAAATCAATCAGCTGGTGCTTTATGCACAGTAGAGCCATGCATTTTTAATGAGGGGTATGTTAAAGGCAGGGCGAGCCCCTGTGAAACAGTTACTTGGGGGGAGGAGGAGGAGGAGGAGGATCAGGTTAAGAATCACTGAATTTAAGGCTTCACGATGATGCTTTGGATGCATGCAGTGCAGGAGATTCCTGACAGGGTGGAGCTGGCCACTTTATGACTTTGCAGTATGTCAGGTTGAGTCAAGACCAGGAACACGGTGTGATGAGCAGCTCTAATTTCTAGATTTGTTCACTGAAAGTATCATCGATATCCGTGTTACAGGGGCTTCGCAGGAAAGACCTCAATTAGAACCCAACAAACAAAAGACTCCACTAGATAAGCTGAAGCAGTTACACAATCATATGACACGTACAGGACAACAGCAAAGCTGTTCATTTGTAGAATTTGAAAGAAACCTGAGATAAAACAAGCAGAAACACATCACACAAAGTCTTCTTTAACAAACACGCAGGAGTATCAGCAGCTTTTTTTTTTTTTTGTTTTATAAAGGAAGGATACATGTCTGCTGGAACAGCATATCAATATCAAGGTATATTATTTTATAACTGTGGGGTAGGGCTGTGATGATGACATGAGGGTATTGACGATAACCGTGGTATGTGAAAAATGATATATTGATAGCACGTTATTTATGCATACATATGTTGTTAATTAGTTATTGATTCTGTCACCGCCTTCCTACCCTCACATTTTGAGTGTATTTGCCAAAAAGAGACAAAACACGACAGTAAACAAAGTGACTGGTGAAATTATTACTAGCATTATTTTTTCATTTAAAAATTTCTATGCACATTACAAAAACAAGTGCCTAATTTTATTACTTCATTTTTGGCTGTTTTGGGGAAAATAAAAGAAAAATGGAAAGTAGACACATGAATAAAACCATAATTACTTGTTACTTGATAAAACGCTCTCTTCCTGTTGCAGTTCACTAACAAATATGCTTATGAATATGAATTTAAATGATTATCATGCAGCGTGTTGAGCATCACAGAATCACTGTATCATTATTGTGTACTTGTGGGTCTTATTGTCTTATATTTGTGTCCGGTATGTAACATTTACCTTTGAGGATGTGTGATTTTGGCAAATGTGTTTCTGGTAGCATATTTTGGTGAAGCTTTTTGAAACCTTTTTATTAGAAAGTATAGCTGTCAGTGTCCTAAAGTGCACTGGCTCCTAGACAGAGATCAATTCATTTGAATTCAAATTAATTTGATGGATGGATGGATTTATTTATTTATAGCGCTAAATCAAAACACCCTACAAGCAAGCACTTGGCAACAGTGGGAAGGAAAAACTCTCTTTTAACAGGAAGAGGGGGTGAGGGGAAAAGAAGTGTACAGGGATTTGATTATTCCACCTATAATATTGCTTCCTAAAATCTGGATTTTTAGGATAATCCTTCTTAGACTTCAGTTGTGCATCAGCAGACGCATGCAAATCAAAATCAAAACCAGATTTTATGAAATTAGTAAGACCCCTCAGTAACATCTGGTCTACTTGCAGATGTGCCTAGCACTGCACGAGAGTTGAAGTTACGCACTTGAAGTCGCTACCAGCTGTCAAAGTGCCAATAAAGCATCTTTCCTCGTGGATGACAGACACCTGCAGCTTTGGTTTAAGGACTGATCAGCTCATATTTCTGCAGAGATGTATCACATGATGAGACTGAATGGCACACTGGCTGAGTCACCTTCAGTTTCTCAGCTGCTATCAGCTCATGTTTGCTCAGCTGCTGCTCAGTGCTCGACCAACAAGTAATGAATTCCAAGGAATACAGTCGGACCGCTGAAAATACACTTCCTGTTCCTGTATCAGCCTTTGTCTGCTTATCCGTGTGTCTCTGTGTCGTTTGGATGTGACAGGAAACATGCTGGAGTGGTGTCTGCCCAAAGACATGGACCTGGAGGGCGTGGAGTTCAAAGCCATAGCCAGCGGCTCCCACCGAGTCAGCACAGACTTCATGTAAGTGCGTGCATGCAGGATCAGTATCTGCACCACTGAGAAGTTGTTTGTGTGCCGTTGCACAGCCAAGCAACCAAGTCGCTAATTTTAAGTATTAGGATGCACCCCCATGTCCTCATCCTGGCAGGACACAGCTGAGGAAAGTGTTGCCTGGCAAAAAAAAAAAAAGAAAGAAAGGCACAGCCATCTGGCAGTGTCTGTGCTTTTCATGACTCACGGCCTCATCTGTGTCCCTCTTCCCTCCTTCCACAGCTACTTCCGTAAGGGCTGCTACTTTGGCCTCGCCTGCTTTGCCAACATGGCGGTGGAGAGCACGGTGGAGAGGGGGGCGAGGATGAAGTCAGTTGGGATCCTGTCTCCCTCCTACACCCTGCTCTACCGCTACATGAGCTTCCTGGAGCACCAGGTCAGGTAAGAGGAGCGAGTTTGTACAACAGAGTGCCTCCTGCTCGTGTGCACGCAGCAGGAGGCACAACTTTAAATCAACTGGAGATTTAGCATCAGAGCTGCACCTGTGTATTATTTTCATTCCTGATCAGCTCACAGATCCATAAAAACACATCATCACATCTTCCCCGAGCTGAATTTGTTCTGTCGAGTCATTTGTATTTATGTAGCTCATTTAAAAACAACAGGAGCACATGAACCACAGTGCACATGAATTAACAATACAAGTATCCCTGCAGTGTGCAAGCTGTCCAATTGTTTGTTTTGTTGGCTGAATTTGGCCCAGCACCTGCCCTCTTTGCTGGTATGGATGTGCCTGTATTTTTGTAGTTTGGAAAGCGGAATACTTACAGATAAATAAAACAGACAACACAGAGAGACGGACACTGTCCAGGGTGCGCCCCGCCTCTCGCCCTGTGACAGCTGGGATGGGCTCCAGCCCCCCCCGCGACCCTGAACAGGATAAGCAGAAGCGAATGGATGGATGGAAAACAGAAAACCAGAGCAATGCCAACAACATTAGATACAAAATCAAGCTAACATGACACGTGATGCTTTCTGCTAAATTTTGAACTAATTCCAGGTGAGCGACTTTTTTTTGTTTGTGCTAAAAAGGAGGGAATTGCACTCATCGCTCATCAAGCTTATTCCTTTTTTCGTCTTGAACTCAGAGATTTGGTGTTATTCTGGAGATTTCTCTGATTTGGAGGAAGCAGCAATGTTTTTGAGACTTCTGCTCCCAACTTTCTGGTAGCAGGTTTTGCATTAGCAGTCGAAGGTCCGAGGGCACTGATGTCACCAGAGAAAAAAAAAACCTTCGGTGAGCAGCAAGTGTGCAAATATTTCGGCTGTGCCCTCTGTCCGTGTTACCCATCTTGTGCTGAGAAGAGGCTGAAAGGATGCAATCTAAAGACATTTCCGCCTGATGTGGGTGTGCAAACTTGCCTTGCGAGAACACCCTTAGCACACAGACACACCTGGCGCAGACTGCTCTGTTTGCCTCTGAGCAGCTGCACTGGGAGCAGTTTGCTCAAGGACAACATGGAGGAGCAGGCGGTACCATTTTCCTGCCACCGCTCAGACTGATCTCTTCAGTACAGCCACACAGATGAGTGAGAGCTCCGTGCAGCTCTACACGGCACAGAAGACACCGCATTGCTCACAATAACAGCTCACACTATCCATGTTTCCTGTTTTCTCTTTTTAAGGAGCACAGCCCTTCAGACAACACTTTGCTTCCCATTAATATTATTAGTTCAGTGTCTCATCCCAAGCTGTGCCACACTTCCTCCTCAGCAGCTCCATGAACACAGCTCTCTCTGTACTCACACTCTCTTTCTCCCTGCTTTCCCTGACAGTCCTCTCTTCCCCTTTCCTCGGTTCCCACACTCTGGCCTCTCCTGGCCTTCAGTCATGCAGCGGTCATGCTCCTTACTCATCAATTCCCCCATAGCTCGCACCGCATTCCCCGTCTGCTGACTGCTATGGCAGTCGTCTGTTTCTTACATAAAGGCCTCGCTTGGCGGTCACAAGGCAATTAAGACTTTCTCCTGTTTTTCCCCCTCGCTCGCTCGATCGCACTGCTTTTTCTGATTATTTGTTTTCTCCTTGCGCTTACAGCTTGTGGAACTCATTAGTTTTGCGGGGAATGCTAATAATAGAAAGGGTTGATGAATGGATAACTGCAGCCTGAAAACTCTAAACAACCCCGTAGTGCAACAGAAAACGCATTAAAAAGTTTACCGGTGATAAATGTGACCCTTTATCGTGTAGTAAAAGCTTGAAATGGATCCACAGCAACTAGAAATCTACCTTTTATTTGAGCCTCACAGTCAAACAGATGCAGATCCACATACGGAGCTTTAAGAACACACAGCTCTGAATCTTTAATAAATAAATCTTTAATAAATAAATACATTCTGATCCTCTGGAATAAAGAAACATGCTAAACCTAAAGTTTAGCTTGAGTCCATAAGGAGCAAGCTGCATATGAGGAAAAAAGAAAGAAGCTAGCTTTCAATTCCTCATTTCTTACAATTGCACGTGAACAGGGTTTAATGCCATTTATTAATGTTAAAACTGAATATATTGCATTGAAATTCATTGACTGTATATAAAAGATGGACGCAGTCACGCAGTGGTGAGCACTGTTTTAAAGCTCCAGCATTAGCATTTTGGCTGCTGCATCCATAAACCGTATGAGTACACGATAAAGACAAAGGTACCTGCTAATTAGTGCTAACAGCTGGAACACATGTTGGACAGGCTGTTAGCATAGTTAATCACAAGTGCAGAAGCCATGTTATTTTTCAGACAGGTGTATTCAAGCACCTGTGCCCCTAACTTTAAGCCTTGGTGGTAGAGGTGGTGGGTGGGATAAAAAAAAAAATCCTCTTAAAGTTGTTATAAAGAGCTAAATTAGCTATGATAGCTAAGCTGTTTTGACTATCAGTCTGTAAACGTGCTGTTTTTCTGTTGTAAATTTGGCCATTTTCATAGGAATGGACTTGCTTTTTCAGCCAGCCTCAAGTGGCCAGTAGAGGAACTGCAGTTCTACAGTGATTTCGTTTTTCGGCCACAGGCGTTGGGCTGCTGCTTGTTGAGACTAAACAATAACACATATTAATTAACTGTGGATCTATATTTAAAGCCTGACCGATCTATGAGCGGGCCGATATTAGCTTTTTATGTCTTGATGTTTGTTTTAGTTTGTAATATAACTGGAAAGCTATAAATAAATCAAAAAGACATTTAAGTAATTCACTTCAGGCTCTATTTTCAATACTTTTTCAGACTTTAAACAAATCTGTTATCATCTGATGAAAACAGATTGATCTCCAGTGAATATAAAAGCAAATTCAGCCATGACCACCAAGTGTAGCAGATACACAAATACTCATAAAGTCCTGAACATTATAGCTTACCATATTTCACAAGGTTTAGATTAAATATATCTGGCAGCTTCAGGTCGGACGGTGAGACATTTTTTTGGTCAGACTGATAATGCCGTCCACTGGATACTGATGGGAATTTGACCCAGTTTGTAGTGAACAAACGATGGTTTCACGGACAAATTCATTTGCGTAACAAAGACCTGCAGACGATCATTTGTTTACCAAAACCGCCGCACTAATGAGTGACATGCTCTGCATTTTATTTTGAAATCAGAGTGGCTCGCTGTGGTGAACAAGTCCACTCATTGTTGTATTTATGTATGAGAGAAGTGCAGGTGCACATTCACAGGCAGTGTTTGCCCTCTAACTTAATTAGCTGATGGCCTGAGCAGCACCGTCTGCACAGACACTGAGCAGTGTGCTCATCTGAAGACTGTACATCAGCGCTGGCAGTGTGCAGATTTGTTTGTGGGCTGATTGTTTGATTATATGGTATCTGCGTTTGTTTTTTTAATCAGCTAATTTGAAGTGATTGCTTTTTGATTGCTTTAATATTTCTTGTGACATTTTTCGGGTGCAATTTTTGACCCTTCTCCAGGCTCCAGCTTCAGTCCCCCGGCCACTACTCTCCCCTTGAGGCCTTCTATGAGGACAAGAGAGCACTTCTGCCCCCTAGTGGAGATGGTGTTGTTACTGCGTTACCAGCCAATGCTTGGAGTGCAGTCATCAACCACAGCATGCACCCTGAGATGAAGGTGGGATGGCCCATTTCATTCCTAAAACAGTTTAAATGGTGATTATAATATTTACTTGTTCATCAATAATCCAAATGCATCTTTGTTTGGATACATTTGGAGCAGATCACCCACCCGGCTGGCTGCATGTCCCAGTTCATCCGCTTCTTTGGGGAACAGATCATGGTGCTGTGGAAACTGGCTCTCCTCCGCAGACGCATTCTCATCTTCTCTCCTCCACCTGTGGGCGTGGTCTGCTACAGAGGTGAGAAACACCTGGATTCCTGAGTTTCAGCAAGGGAGTGAAGATGTCTCTTTCCCAAAATGCCTAACTAGCCCTTTAATTTAAAAATCATCCCATCTTTGTGGTGTGCTTCAGTGTCACAGTGTGGGGATTGCACGTCACAGTACATGCAGTTCCTCTCCAGCTGTAGCAGTGTTTCCACAGCCCACACATCATGCGCGCATTACCTGCTGTGCTCCTCTCGTTCTCCCACTCACGCATCATTTTTCTAATTTTTCTCCCTCCACCCCATCAGTGTACTGCTGCTGTTGCCTGGCAAACATCTCTATCCCCGGGGTGGGTGTGGCTGTGCCCGAGTTCAGGCCCTTTTTCTATGTTAACGTCGCTGATATCAGCGCCCTGGAGAACGAGCTCTCCTACGTCGCGTGTAAGTAGATGCTCAAAATAAGTCAACATTTGTTTTTTAAAGAAAGCCCCACTAAGAGAATGAAACTTTTCTTTTTAGGCACCACTGAGAAGATCTTTGAGGAGAAGAAGGATCTGTATGACGTGTACGTAGATAACCAGAATGTAAAGACCTACAGGGACGGGCTGAAGCCTCTGCTCCGCCTCAGCACTGCTGACAGAGAAAAGTATCGCAAGCTCACCGAGCAGAGGTAGGCTAAAGCCTGCTTTTAAAACCATTAACAGGCTCAAAGAATGATGTTGTCCTGCTAGAAGATGGGTACACTGTGGTCATAAAGTCAGCAACAATATTCAGGTAGGCTTAAGCGATGCTCAGCGTGTACTAAAAGGCCCAAAGTGTGTCCTGCAGTATTACACCGCTACCAAATTCTGACCCCGCCATCTGAATGCTGCAGCAGAAATTGAGACACCGTTTGTGTGGGAAAATCCCAGCAGATCAGCTGTTTCTGAAACTCAGACCCGCCCCTCTGGCACCAACAACCATGCCACACTCAAAGTCACTTAAATCACCTTTCTTCCCCATTCAGATGTTCAGTTTGAACTTCAGCAGGTTGTACTGACTATGTCTAGACGCCTAAATGCACTGAGGTGCTGGAATGTGATTGGCTGATTAGATATTTGTGTTAATGAGCAGTTGAGTTTAAAGAAGTGTGTGTGTGTTTGTGTGTGCGCGTGCAGACAGATGTTGCTGTATTCCCAGGAGGAGAATGGCGACTGTGTGTCCAGTGAAGAGGATCTCTTTATTCTGTGAGTACAGAGCAGTTCATTTAGTCGGTCCAGTGATTGAGTGCAGAGCTCAGAGCAGACACAGCTCCGTTTTTATGAAAATTGTGGAAAGCACAATCAGGCAGTGAGCTCTCTCATCCTCGTGGTAGCTATTGCATGTCACAAAGGGCAGTTTTGTGCTGGTTTTGTGATTTCGCCACTGCTGCTAATGTGAGGGGGGAAATGAGCTAAATTCTTAAAAATAAACAGAATTTAGTAACCAACTCATCTGCCTTGTCGGCCTTATCTTCCTGAGGTTTTTCCTGGAGCAGAACAACAGGATTTTCCAGACCCTGAGCGAGGTGGCAGGGAGCCCTGACCCCACTGTAACCCAGGAGAGTGTGAGGGCCATGGGCCTGGATCCACACGGAGACAGGCTCTTCCTGCTCCACCTGCTGGAGATCTATGGCTACGACACCCTGCTGGTGTCGGAGCAGCTGTGCTGCAGCTGAGAGTCGCCGGGCGGCTGGCTTTTCTTGCCTGTCATCACCGCTGGTTTTAAAAGGTGGGCCTTGGGCCATCTGTGAGTGCTGCACTTCATGGAGTCTTCAGGACAGTTTGAGTCTCCAGAAAATTCTCTGGAGTATTTTTTTTGTTTTGTTTTTTTCTCTCTCCATGCACTTCTTTTGTTTGCTGTAGTTGTGCTCCCTCATAACTTGATGGTAGGATCAGCTGTAAGTCAACAGCAGTGGTACAAATGAAGGTAATGCGTTCAGTTTTACTCAGCGGAGCTTCACGGAGGAGATAAACTCACTATTAGAATGGATTTCTCAAACTTGGCTGACAAAAGCGATGCTTCGGTTCGGATCCAGCTGCCGTATTTTAATACTGAGCCGTGTTTGAACACCACAGGCGGGCTCTCCGAACCCGGGATCGATCATATCAATGATAAACTGGAACAACCAGAACTGGAGTGGAAGATGGAACCAGAGAGATGGAAACTTTTGGTTAAAACGTGCGCTGAAAATTAATGTATCTAAGTGAAAGAGGTAGACTTGTTGTAAATAATTCCTTTATGTACTGTGTGTCAGCATATGTGTGACTCGAGGGCCGACTTTGCTCTCCTTGTATCAAGTGCTGGATTTAAACATCCAATTAAGAAGCCTCTATGTCGATATCAGGGCCTCCATTTTTTGTATCTTCACTAACAGGTCAAACTGCCTTCTTCTCCGAGTCTGTAAGCATCACTGTTTAAGTGCTTAAGTGGCATTTAAAGCAGCTAATGACGGACGCTGCTGAGTAATTCCATTTATATCCACCAGGCAAAGCTGAGACTACAGATCGTTTGTCTCTGTGCACACAGAGGAATGTTGGCTTGTTTGCTCCCAAAGTACCGGATAGTTTCTTTCATTTTTTTTATTTAAATTTATCTCCAATGTCAAGAGAAAGCAAAGAAGGGAATGAACTCAAGATAAATTTTAAGCTCCAGCAAATCAGGCAGTCTAGTCGGGCAGCTGTCGAGTTAAGTGTTCAGAATCCATTTCCTGCTTTAGCTTTTTAAAGTGGACCTATTACCTCCTTTTCTGTCATACTGTTGGGCAAAGGATGCTGAACATGGAGCTGGCAGGCAGGAGGAAAAGAGGAAGACCACAGGGAAGATTCATGCAGAGGGTTGGTGTGACAGGATGCGAGGGGAGGGGATGGGGTGAGTTGGAGGCAGATGATCGGCTGTGGCGACCCCTAAAGGCAGCAGCCGAAAGAAGAAGATACTGTGAAATATTGAGGTCAGTGTATGTGCACAAAAAAAAAAAAAAATCTCTTTACACAAAAGCTCAGGTTTTAGACTGCTCTAAACGCTCTTGGCTCTGTATGACGTCAGTAAGAGAGGATATTCCTAATATGGTAGCAGAAGCCCCACCCACCTGCTGTTCTTTTCTGTTTGCAAAGGGGCAGCCAATCAGGAGACATTTGGCTCAAAGGGAGGGGAAAGTGAGCTAAAACAGCTGGTTTCACACTGAATGGCCACACCAAGGCCCTCTACAAGACAAATAAAGATCCTTCTTTAACTAAATCATGCAAAGCTGCTCTGTAGAGTCCTAGAATCGAACCATTTAGCTGGAAATGAGAATAATAGGTTCACTTTAAGTATTTAAATGACTAATGCATTTAAATTTACAGTTGTGCTGTGCTGACTGTTCAGGTTAGGTTTATTTTTTGTTTTTTTTTCCATCTTCACAAACTCACCGTTAACAGAGCAAATGAGTTGCTTTTTTAAGCACATAGCCGTTTGAGCCTTTACACCAGCTAGCTGCCAGCTTTGTAGATCTACTGTAGAGCGTGCCGTACAGTGGCTTTATCGCTTTATGCTCGAGACAGCTGTTAATTGTGGATAAATGGTTGATTAATAGTGAGTTTCTACATGCATACATGCATGGCCAACATGTATAAAAAAGAGAGAATTACCACCGGAGCTCTTAAGAGGAAAACCTTCTCACGTCACAAGTGTTTAAACTACCAACGCAGCTTTAAATCAGATTTCCTTCTTGTGGGATATTTTCAAGTTTATCCTGCAAATCTCCGCGCATCAGGTAGAATTAGCATCAAACCCTACAGTGAGTGTTTTAAACATTTTTATCGAGCATCTCAGTGACTGAAACATACCACACAGCGAGTTAACCTGGTGCTTCTGGTTGCCAAGTGCTGCAGACACGACAGGATGTAAACTAATAATTCACTTTAAAAAAAAAAAGAAGTGATTATTCCTTTTCCATTTCTTTTTGTGTTTATGTTGCTTCGCTGTAAAGTGTTGAGTGTAAATATCCACTTGCTGTAATATAATGTGAAGAAATGGGATCAGCTGAATGTGTTTTATAAGGCGATTGTGATCCCGCGGAGCCTCTGTGTACTGTGTGTTCTACTGTCTGCTGTATGAAAATAACCCTGAGCACATTTTCTCTCCACATCACTGGGCACCTTAACACTTGTACAGAGCTTTGTAGTCGAAGGGATAGTCTGACTCTCATTAAAACACCTTCACTTTATTTATTTTACTGTAAACCATTTCTGAAATAAAGTGCACCACCACCACTTTTAAGAGTTTTCAGAGCATTGTAACTTTTATGTTCCTGAACGTCACCTCTGGATTTCATTCATTTAACAACAATAATGGATACTTTTGACACGCACAAACATTCAAGAGTGATTTTCCTTGTTGCCACTGACTGCAGACTCGTCAGTACCGAGGCTGCCGTTAACACCAGATCTGATTCCACTGCTGCCGTCACACGCAGCCAGCGCTGTGCTCCATCCCGTCACAGCAAACCCAAGAGCACTCAGCCAGCTCCGTTTGAGGTCCAGAGAATCGCAGGTGAAAATGTGGCTGGTTTTGGACTGGGTCACACAGAAGCAGGACTGACCCTGATGCGCCTGCGGGAAAGCCTCTATGCTGCAGCCCAGCAGCGGAATGGTGAACAGGGGCTTCAAATCCTGGGCAAAACAAAGGGAACGGCTGAATCTCTGCCTGGCAACATTTTACATGGATTAAAATAAAATTACAAGATCCAAAGCAGGGCTGCAACATAACAGTGTGAGCTGACCCATTTACCACAGGACGCCATCCTTCACCTGTGGGAGGGGCAGCACACCAACCAGTGGTACATTTGTTAACAAGAAACAAGGAGAGAAAGAAAAACTTTAATAGGGGGCCATAATATTTTTGGAGGGATGCACTCCAAAAAAAAGCTTGGCATAGCTTTGCTTTAATAGCTTTAGCTGGCTTGATAATAACCCCAAACCCCAATCAGACATGAAGGATGTGTGTAATCATGTACAGTAAGAGGAAGTCTTTGACCCATCATCCAACTCCTCCTCTGCATGCCGCCTACTTGGAGTGCCGCCTACTTCCCTCAGGAGGGTGTAAAAAACTACGACAACACAAAGCAACACTGTTCCAACAAACAATGACAGCTGCACGAGAGCTCTGAAAGGTTTAACATGGTGCTGCGTGGACCTCATGTTAGATTTGGGCGCATAATCTCAGTGTACTCACTCTCAAAATCCCTTCAACATGATTACTCCTGAGTTTTTCACAGAGCTGTTTACCTGTTGAACGGAGTACAGGTGAAAGACTGGAGGCTCGGTCTTGGCGAGGACGGACCACACTCGTTGCCAGGTCTGGGGGTTGTCACCGTACTGCAGGAAACCACTCATTATTGTGTCACTGGGCCATGGAGATGCTTCTGACTGGGATAACACATACTAGTTCATTAGGGGAAAAGAAGAAATAACATACATAGCAATTACAGGTAATCAGTGTAATTTACTACAGAGTACACAAGGCTCACCTCCAGCATTCTTCTCTTTTTGCCATCTAAGTCCTCTCCTCTCTGGCCAGTCAGGATGGAATAACAGGATTTACACACTTTGTTCAGCTTGTAACCGTCGTACTCCAAAGCCACTTTATTGTCCGAACACTTCCAGCACACCACCTGCAGGAGCAGAGAAACCATCATCTCTGAACTGTCCTCACGTAAAGTTCGGTTTCGTGCGGTACAAAGCTGCAGTTCATCGTGTCACTCACAAAACCGCAGGCACGGCAGTGATGTCTTCTTCTGGTGAAGGCGTTAAAAGGCTCCATGCATGACATACACAGGGTCACCTCGTTATCCCTGATCCAGCGAGGGGCTCGTCGGCCAAGTTCCTCTGTCTGTAAAACACGTGTAGGTCACAACTGGACTGTTTTCTGACTTTTAAAATGGTCTAACGAGCCCTTCTTTACTCCATGTTCCTGGAATTGATTCAACTTACTGGTTCTGATACTGTCAGCTCCTTCGAAGCCACTCTGAAGGTTTCATTTTTCTTCTGAAACACATCAATGGCTTCCCGAATCACCTGGAGATAAAACTCGCTTTAGAAAATGAGAAAACAGAATTTTTTTTTCTAATCTGCATCGTTTACTGTGCAGAAACTTAAAAACTGGTGTACCTTTATCCACTCATCCCGCTCTTGTTTGGAGCTTGGAAAAACAAAATTGAACACATTTACATACATAATCATGCTTAATATACAAAATACTTTAACAGCACAGGATAAGGTATATGGAGGAGTTGAATAAAAAAAAAAAATCTTCAAAGTTGCTCGTGCACCTCAAGCTCTAAATTTCATTCAAATCCATATTTAAACATTCAGGATAAAGACCAAGTTAAAACATTTATGGCATCCACCTGGCCTGCAGCTCAAGGGCCCTTTCCCTTCCAGATATTTGGAAGGTGTATGGGTAGTCCTCATTGGTGGTTTCCTGCACCTGCATGCCATCCATCCCGATCCTGCAACGCACGGTGAAACGCTGCCCGACTAGGCTGAACTTTGGAGAGCAGCACAGCAGGAAGTTGTTAAACTGTGGATAAAAGTTACAAAGCAGTAAACTGTGGAGCTAAATTAGATTTACAATTTAGACTGGTGGCAGCTGGTCCGTTTAAGCTTAAAGATATTACGAACTTTATGACAGGGAAGTAAAAGGAACTCGGGCACAGATGTAGCTTGCATGTGTTTCTATGTACCAACCAGGAACAGGTGTCTCTCCATGGCTGATGCGTTCCTGGCAGCAAGCTTGAGCAGACGACCTTCCCTGAGAAACTCGCTGGTTGGATTGATGACCTCAGCCTCTCCAACCATCTCATAGATCTCCAGGAGCCGCTTCAGGCCCTCCTGTTTAGGAAATGCACACAGATAAAATGCTGGAACAGCTCAAAACCACACGATCAGGGTCACTTCAGAACAATGGTATACAATATTGTTAAGGTAACATACGGCTCTTTGGATGGCACTGTTTGAGTGTGTGGCTGCCATGGAAATAGTCTGCAAGGACTCTGTCGGAGGAGGCAGATGAAGCATTTCTGCTGATCATTTTTTATTTATATATTTATATATATATATATATATATTTTTTTTTTGGCATTTTTGCCTTTATTAGATAGGACAGTGCAGAGAGCAGACAGGAAAATGTGGGGGGGCAGTGATTATGACTTAACGAGGTGTCAAAAATTGGGCATAAACAGCTGTTGCTGATGGTGTGCCAAGACCATCAGCAACAAGACAAACAGATCAATGGATGTATAAATACACAGAATACTTGCTCTGAGCAAGCTCATAGTCTGGGTCATCTTCAGGCAGCTTCTTCAGGTAATCCTTCAGCAGCATCTCGTAGCGTGGAACCCTCTGGACTGGCTCCAGCATGTGGTGCTGCAGGGTGAGCATGCCACAGATCCCCTGACTCTAAAACAGGTCAGTACATACAAACATTGTTATGAGGCGGTGATAGGAATTAGCAATGATCTAAATCCTGCTGAATATTTCGTACCTGGATCTCCTGGATGATGTTTCTGAAAGCAGAGGAGCGTTCAGTCCAGGTCCTCACCAGCTCCATCGCATGGTCAAAGTTTCTGACGTAGTCGGCATACATCCTCAGGAAGGGTGCGTGCTGCAGAAGCACTTTACCCAGGCCTGGGCTCTCACACCTACATTTGGCCAGATTTTCAAGGATCAGAAGGCAAAAGTAGTGACTGGGGAGCAAATTTTGTTGGCTCTCACTGGCTCTAAAATAAAACAATGCTTTAATACGAAGGTTATACTTTCATACAGAACGTCCCAGTTCAACTGTAGAAAAATAAATTATAGTAATATGTACATAACTTTGTATTTGGGTTGCATTTATGTAGTGTACCGACTGTGTGACAGGCCTACCAGTGTCTGATGCAGTTTTCCAGGTCAGGTAGCAGGAACTGGCTGTGGAAGGAGTAGATTGAGGAAATGTTGGAAAAGATGCTTCTTATCACCTCGGGAGGAAATGAGCCTCGACCCGCTTCTTCTGTTAGGCGCGAGCGGAACACCTGAGGGGGGAGGAAGAGAGGTGAGACATCCTCATTAGTTTTACAGCTACTGATCTCCTGCACGGGAAATGAACAAGTATCTTCCACATCAGTGAAAACATAACTAAAGAATTAAACAGATTTTAGTTTCATTTCATTAATGCCTCGTAAGCACCGTGTACATATTGCTCTTATAGAAGCAAACTCACCTGGTCTAGCAGGTGGAGGCGGGTCACGTAGGCCTCCTCTGTCTGCAGGAGTTCATTGGCTATGTTAAATAATTTCTCCTCTGTGCTCTCTTTATTTTTTGGCTCGTCTCCTCCTCTTTCCTCTTGCCTCTGCTTCTCCTCCTCATTTTGTTCACCTCTGGTCTCATCGTGAGTCTTCTCGTCTTCTGTGGTTGCCACCGTCCACTGGCAGGAAAACTTGGAGCCATATCTTGTGGGTTCATTGCTTTCTTCATGTTTGTCATTTAGTCTTTTCCCATTTGCTGCTGGCCATTCTTTCTCCTGCACAGCGCCAGTCATTTGTCGTGGAGAATGGTCTAGGCCACTGCTTGAACGGTGGTCTTCATTTGCGGTAAGACTGCGTCTACGGTTAGCTGATGCTTTGATGGTGATGGCAGGTGTGTTAAAGTTGGGTGAGTGCAGCAGTCTCAGGGGAGAGCGTTCAGCTTTTTCTGAGGGAATCCTGGAGGGGGGAAAAAAACCTCT
Organism: Cichlasoma orientale; assembly: GCA_034780415.1. NCBI lineage: Eukaryota > Metazoa > Chordata > Actinopteri > Cichliformes > Cichlidae > Cichlasoma > Cichlasoma orientale. Next base: position 1,003,228 of record JAVDPK010000518.1, on the reverse strand, counting down.
TGAAATAAATGTAATCAATTAAATAAATTAAAAAAAAACAAACAAAAAAAACTTCTACATTGTGCAACACACGCTACAAGAAAATACCACAAACTGACCAAAAAAAACCCCAAAAACAAAAACCTACCTGCTCTCGTCCAAGTACACAATCAGGTCAGGCACACTCAGAGATTTCCCGGCTCTCGTCTCCCGTCTTTCCATCTTCTCACTTGAGATTCTGTGCAGTCCCAGCAAGGATTTAGAACTCTTGGCAGGACTATAGCTTCTCATCTTCCCTTGAACAGGGCTCGGAGTCCGCAGTTTTCCCGTGAGAGCTCTGTGGTTTCTTGGGGACAGCTTACCGGGGCTGTGGCCTCTCAGAGAGCTGCAGCTCTGAATGCCTCTTTTGCCTGGGCTTGGAGATCCTGAAATTGACCTGCTTGTAAGATTTGGAATCCCCTGAGCATTCAAACAGCTTCCCCCTCCTTCAACTAGGGAGTCTTGACAAGTCTGCGGGCTGACACAGGAAACAGAAATCCCATTACTTCTGTTAGGACTCTGTTTCTCTTCGGTTCCATTAATTTGCTGGGGCAGAACTTTTCCTGGAGTGGGATTGCAGGCTTGATCTGGTCCTACCCTCGGAGGGCTCTGGAGGTGAGCAGATTTACGAGGCCCCGTGGTCTTTGCGGGGCTTTTCTCATTATTCGTTTCTGCTCCAGGTTTTGCGATTGGTTGTGGTCCAGAAATTCGGTCACAAGCACGGCCACTGCTGTATGAGCCACACACACTACTGCTCACATCTAAAAAACAAGCAGCAGGAAATTATATAAATATCTTGGAAAATCATCGGGATACAATTTCCTGATTGTGAACTTTTCCCTAATCTCAGCTGCAGCCATTTGAAATGGAGGAACTGCCTCACAGACGGGTCTTTGTGCTTTTGGGGAACTACATGTAACATTTACAAACTCAATTTTGAGAGTATGATTCAAGGATTGTTTTCCTTAATTGAGACTTCAACTATTAACTCCCTGGTTGCGCTATTAAAAACTTTGATTTTCTTTTTTAAAATATTGTTATGGTCAGTTTTTATGTACGTAGTCACTGAAAATGCATCTTTCTTGGTCATTTCCCCTTCAGCTGCTAAAGATAATCGAACTGGTATCAGCTTTGAGTACCAACAGTTTACCTGATGTTACAGTCGCGCCAATAAAACATCTGACTGAAACGTATCGCAACATAGTGTCCGCTCCCTCTTTAATTACACCTTTATAAAGCAGTAGAGTCTAAAGATGTTCATCTTATTCATTCAAGTCACTGAAGTTTAATTTGGATGCATCCTGATTCTCACACACACACACACACACACACACACACTAAAGTCATACAGTTGAACAGCGTCTATGACTTCTAATAGATGAATATTAACTATATCTGTTTATTTTGCTAAGACCTGCTGCCTTCCTTTTAAATTTAAATTTTTTTTTCCAAGTTCAATTTAGGTAGAATTTTTATTTGTTTCCAACTCCGAGTTATTTTCTCATTTCTGAAAGTGTTTTGCATTTTGCAGCGTTTGCCTTTATTGCGGCTGTTGGGTACTAATCCATTTCACGCTTTAAATCAGGTGGTGATTTTCCCACAACGACAGCATTATTCAAAACACTGCTCATATTTACAGTAACCCAATTCAAGAGAAGACTTTAAAACTCCCTCCCGATGCATGTAAATGCAGTGACGATTACTTCTTTTACTTTCCAAATGCGCCACATGCACATGAACATTATTAGTTTAAAGTACTTGTAGTATTTGATCTAATAAGAACTTTTTAAATCTGACCTCTAATTGTCTCGACTGGCTTCCTAACCCCAGAACAGCGACGTGCTAATTTCAGACTGTGTAACTGATTGTTTTCTTACCTCCATCCAAACTTATGTAAGATTGTTTGTAGCTTGTATAAGAGCATGAAGCTTTCCAGCTCACGCCCGGCTTTGCTGAAGTTTGCCCGATTTGTCGGTCATGTGCAAAGGGCTAAAGCCTACTTTCTCTATGTAACACTTCCTCTTCTGGGTATTTCACCACACAGTCTAACGTTTGCCAGTCTTATAAGTTACGCCAGCGTCTACAAGACAACATGCACCAGCTGTCAGGAACCACAATGAAAAAAGAAACACATTGACAGTGGTTTTTTTTTCTTTTTGCAGTGATGTCTCTACAGTTTTTAAAGGGTATATGTCCAAATGTTTAGATGCATCATTTAAAATGATAATTTTTAAGATCAATAAATAGCTTATTTGTGAAATTTGCTACTTATTTTCTTGTTTGTCAGTTGGAAGATACTGTTGCTATTAAGGATAAACTACCAGCTTGTTTTTGTACACACGTGTGAGCTTTAAAGGCACTTGAACATCTTTTTTTTTTTTTTTAACCTTTACATAGAGCCAGGTTAGGCGTTTCCAGCTTCATATTGAGCAGACAGATGTGAGTGGGTTTTTCTGTCACGCACTGAGCATAATTGCATCATAGAGCAAAGGCTGTGTTAAGTTATCTGCAGGAAATCTTTGCATTTTCTTGTTATTTCTGAATATGCAGTAAACAAATGCATCCATTGTGCTGGTGTAAATTTATTTATTTTTTTTTTTAAAAAAAAGCTGTGTTCTTATTATTGCACTGGAAAGTTGGGGGCATTTCCTCTGAGACAGGCTAAAGCTCTCATTTACAGTATGTATGCAAATTTACCAAAATGCAATCCTGAAGTTTTAAAATCCTAAAATGCATTTTCTACATTTTTTAATTAATACTTTGTCCAAAATCCTAAAAAAGGACCTAAAGAATCATTTGCATTCAGTAACCTTGCATGTGACAGTACCATTGACACCAACATACTTCTGAACAGATAATCCTGTCTCAGTGATGAAACAGTAAGACTTTGTGTGTGTGTGTGTGTGTGTGTGTGTGTGTGTGTGTGTGTGTGTGTGTGTGTGTGTGTGTGTGTGTGTGTG
>JAVDPK010000518.1:944461-1000150 GCA_034780415.1 Cichlasoma orientale | reverse complement strand
TGGCTCTCTTCCACAGTGTGTCTTTTCTCCTCTCTCTCTCTCTCTCCCCTCACCCCTCACCGGTCGCAGCAGATGGCTGCCCCTCCCTGAGCCTGACTCTGCTGGAAGTGTCTTCCTGTTAAAAGGGAGTTTTTCCTTCCCAGCTGGTTTAGTACTTTGACAATTTCAATGACGGTAAAATCAGAGACAGGAGAAAGTTATGTACAAGGAAATGAACTCTATCAATGAAGTTACAGTACCTGCTGTTGGCCAGAGGAGGTCGCTGTAAGCTAATCTTTCTTGATGCAACTTTAAAAATCTAATAACGCACAGAAGCCGCCATGATTTGTAACATAAGGAACCAGAGGGAAACAAAAGTGTTTTAGTTGTTGAGCTCGGGTTTAGAATCGCTGGTGTACAATCATTTTCTCCTTTGTGTTGCACAGGTCACACTTTCACAGAGATACTGACCTTCAGGCCACACAAGGACTCGAAGGAGACGTCACTTTAAGAGCGCACACACATTCTCACGAATAAAATTGCACCTACTCGCACCTACACCCAGAAATATCCTTTTCTCGTGACCTTTAGTATTTGTGTAGGAGTATTGTATGTTATTAGTTTGTCATATTTTTTTACCTTCAATAAATATTGTTTTACTGTGTACTCTGCAGTGGTGTTTTTGATTCAGCATGTTGCGTTATATTTTGTTGTATGCGTATGTGTCGTTCAGCATGAAATCCTAATTAGTGTGTGTGTGTGTGTGTGTGTGTGTGTGTGTGTGTGTGTGTGTGTGTATAAAGTAAGACTGTATAAGTGCCAGTCTATGTAAATATTCTCCCTTCCGAGTGGTCAGACCTGTGACATTTCCTTGTTGGGCTACTCTCTGAAACCATCACCACCCCTAAATTCAAAGCACTCCCTTAATCTGGCTCTGAGCCTGAAGCCCAAAGATGGGAGCAGTGCTGCTCTGTAAGCCTGCACACTTACAACTGTGCTTCTGGTAAACTAACTCAATATGCACAAGCTCATCCATCTGAATCAGTTATTTGCAGCTAAATGTGAAACCTTTTTGTAACCACTGTGGGTCGCAGTGTGCTGTTAAATAAAGGCAATGGATTTTAGTGACTAAGAAGGCAAATTTCTTTTCAGCTCTCACTGATAAGAGCTGTTTGCTTGCTCATGCTGACTGGCTGTGTGACTGCGTTGTGTCGGTCGGCTGTTTCCCGGTGATACACTTTGTGCAGTAAAATGGAGAATACCTACACATCCAAACCAAAAGGAAGACACTCAAATCTCAGCAGGCTTTGGTTACTTCTGTTTCTGGCAGGTAATGAAATTCTTTTGAACTAAAAACGTAGCTGTGATAGAACAGTTAATGTGACACAGTGTACAGAGGGGAAACGCACAGGTTTTTATTGACAGTTAAACTTTTTCTGCTATAATTTTCCCAGAATGAACAAAGGTACAATTTTGCTGGATATATTTATTTTTTCATCTCAGGTTTTTATGCAGCTGGCATAGGCTCCAGCCCCCCCCAACAGTTTAATTACAAATACAGAAGAACTGAAAAGGGGGGATATTAATGCTAAGTTACACAGTTTGCTAATAGTAGCTTACTAAATATACTGGACTAAATAAAACTCTTGCAATGTGTCATTCTGTTTCTGTTATATATATATATATATTTTTTTTAATTGATTTATATATATATATTTTTTTTTTAATTTATTTATATATATATATATTTATATTTATTTTTCCCCTCTGGAATCCAGCACTGATCATCCTTTGATGACCAATAAAATGCTCTTGCTGGTTCATGAGGGTGCATAAGTCTTATTATGAAGTCACCAAATTCCTCTAAAACTTCTTCCACAAGTCCAATCCATGGAAAGTCATCATAGATGCAGCACACAAAGTTCTGTGCATGAGCACCTAAGGGTCATGATGTTCCCCTAGAATCATCCGACGCTGAGGATGAATGTGATAAATATGAACCGCCAGATTTTTTGTGAACTTGTGTTGGATTCTAGAAACTGATGAACATTGTGTTATAAGTGCTCCATATCTGACATCATCTTCCACAAGAAACTCCCGGCAGGACCGTGTCAGAATCTCCAGTCGCTATTCAGAATGGCCTGTTGACATGGACAAAGATGGCTACTGCAGGAGTCTCATCGACAGACTTTATGATTGTACAAAATCTGAGGGGGTGGGGTTTAACCCATTGGGTGAACTGGGAATGACTCCAATCTCTGTATGAGTAAAGCTTGAAAGCCAAAACTTTCCCAAGAAAAACAGGGAGAACATAACAGTCCATGAACTTGAAATACACTAGAAACCTGAGAAAAAACATGTGTTAGCAGCAAAAAAAGTGTGCCCCAGTAGATCCACAAGACCATCTTACTATTAACCATCTGTTCCTGATGAAGACCTTGTATGACTAAAAACTTCAAAAATAGCTGCTAAGTGAACCTCAGTTTAGGCCTGCATTTCCTTATAAACTTTAAAGCTTGCATGTTTTATGTAGTACGTTTTTTTGCTTGTTAGACTTTCAGCCAGTACTGTCTTCAGATGGAAAGAACACGCAGCTTGATGCTGATGGTAAGTGATTTTACATTTCATCAAATATAAATGCTAAAGGTGTCCTCTGCATCATTGCAAACAGCACAATAATTTAACTGTAACTGTAAAGAAATCTGAACATTATGTGTATTATAGTGGTATTTTTTTGTGATATTTTCAGGCGGCTTGAAAGCAGTAATAATTGGCCCGAACTATGTGACGATGGGTGTGCCCAGCAGCATTGAGTGTGGTTCCAATTGCTATACATGTACCTACTCCATGTCTCTGGATGGACAGAGCGCCATGGGTCAAAGCAATTTGCTAGCCTTTACTGTTGATAGTTGGAGAGAGGCTTTAATGGTGACGTGTATGGTCACTAATGACCAAGGGCTGAGTGCTACGACTACAAAGAACCTCCAGGTGTTAGGTATGAGTTTGTTCAAAACTAGCAGCAGTTCACTGAGTGATTGTTATATGAAAAAAATCTGTACTCCAGCCCATACTTGCCCCACTAATGATAAATATTTTGTTCCATCTTAGCTGGACCAAGCAATGTTTCAATTTCAGGCCCCAATGTGATGAATCCCACAGTGAGCCACACCTACAGCTGCTACGCCTACTGTCGGCCATCTTGCAACTACACCTGGAGGACAGAAAAAGGCCCGTGGATCCGCAGTCAAGGAAATGTTATTTCGATCACTCCTGGGGAGATGGACAGCTCCAAAACAGTTACCTGCAAAGCCACCAATAGCGTGTCAGGGCTGTTTGTCACTGCTACACAAAACATAGCTGTGACATGTAAGTCAAGCATACATCTTTCCTCAAAGATTATTTTACTGATAACAGAGGGCTAATCATATTTACCGCCATACATGTTAGCTTACAGTATGTTTTTTTTATATTTTTTTTCGAGAAAATTTGGCAATCGCATGCTTAGAAGAGAAGATTTTCACTTTTAATGAAGAGACAATTAGCTTGGCCAGACAGAAATACTAGTCTTTGTTCCAAAGTGACACTTTGTTAGCCCTAAAGCTAGCTTAGATGTTATGTACAATATTTATTTTTCTGTAACAACGTAAGAGTCTAAAGGAAGTGTTTTATGAAGCACCAATTGAAATTTTCTTGGCTGATTCCAATTTCTGATTTTTGTCAGATTTTTCACCTTGGTTACGTTAGTACAGCGACTAGCGACAAATCTAATGAGTTTTTCCGGTGACCTCTGCAACTTTTGGAGACCGTGAAAGGCGAAATCCTCCGCCGTCACCACAAACTAGCAGAAACCACTGGCGCCACCATTTGTTTGCTGTAATCTTTACTCTGCTACATGTGCTGCAGACAGAGTAGACCAGTGGTTCCCATAGTCAAGAGTGCTGCGGCCCCTTTAGAATTCCCTTTTTATATAAATAAATACACATATGTGACTATGCATACTTGTGAGTAATTTTATGTTTATAAATGAGAACTGGTTCTCAAACATTTTACCTGGTAAAATAAAGGTTTAAAAAAAAAAATTCTGTTATCGTCGGGGCCCCCTGCAGTAACTTCGCGGCCCACCAGGGGGCTGTGGACCACACTTTGAGAAACACAAACTAACTGGATGACTAATGAATGAAGTTAGCTAATGAACCCCCAGCACACAAAATACAGATTATTTCCAGCCACCAGCTGCTGATTTGAATACACCTTCCTAAATGAACATACACCATCAGTCTCGACATTTTCTTGATTTGTGCTTAGGGACACACCACAAAAATGTCACATTTGCATTTTTTAAATTTTTTTTTATCAAGTGCAGTTCCTGATCTTTTTCTTAGTAGTGATTTATCCTTATCTTTTTTTCAGCTGGTCCATCAGAGGTTCAGATTGAAGGGCCAGACATTATAGAAATGGCAGAAACGTATAAATACGTGTGCACTGCTGAATGTCACCCTTCTTGTCGCTTCCTGTCGTCTGTGGACAGTCAGACCACGAGGGGCAATGTGATCGAGATGACAGTGGATCATCCACTTAAATCAGTCACCCTCAAGTGTGAAGCACAAAATACTGCCTCAAAGAAGACAGCTACAGCCTTAAAAACTGTACAGATAAAAGGTAGATAGGCTATAAAAATGGTCTGAATGATGTAACGCTTACGACATATTAACTGATAGTTTTAGTGATATTGGACGCAGATTTTTACCTCTTCCTTGTGTTCGGGAGCAGATGCCAGCCTGGCCACTCGTCCTGAAGACACTTCAGCTGTGCTGCTGCTGGCCTTCATCATTTCTGCTGCCTTCACACTGTGATTGAATACAGACAGGTGAGGCTCTTCGTGCTGTGTGGGAGATGACGTAATTTGCTCAGTTTTTTAATATTATTTTATTAATGAGGTATTTTGTTTTGAGTATTTCTTTAAGTATTGTTTTTGTCTGTTTTTTAATAATATTTATTATTTGGTACCATCCTTTTAGCTGGAATAAAGATAAAGATTTTTCTTTTCTTTCCATAAATATAAATAATTTCACTTTTTGTCTCTGTGGTTTTCTCTGTCAGATCTTTTTCAGGTACCTTGCATCCATTTTATGGAGAAATGACTTTGAATTGCTGACTCACCTGTAATCTTAAATTGTGTATTAATTAAATGGGCGGAGCTCTGTATGTACTTTGTAATAGATGACGTTAAAAGTGACTTTAATATCACAGTGTGCAAAGGGAGTGTGCACACATGAAGATACTGCACTGATACAGATTAGATGTGTACGAAGGCGACTTAGACACAACAACACATTTTCTTCTGCTACATGATGTATGCAAACTGATCATCTTAATAAATAAACCTGACTGTGCTGTGATTTCTGTTCTTGAGGAACAGAAAGGTGTTTTCCATTAGGCTCAGGAGCTCTCTTGGCAATTACCAATATTACCAATTGATAAACTTAATGAATTCTTAAAACTACTCTGGTAACAGTAACCATTCATAAATATACACTGCTAATCCTTCTGTGGTCCTATCAGCTTTACTGCATGGAGGGGGAGTCTTTGGAAAATTAAAAGATCTCATCAAGCTGTTTAAATCATAAAGATATAAAATATTATTGTTTAGTTGCAGAAGTTGAACCAAAGTGGAAAAACCGAGTTAAATAATTGAAATTGCGCACACTTAAGTCATCTCAAGCTGTTCATCATCTGATTCCTACTAAATGGGTCTCTTATTAAAAAAGAAAAATGATTTTATTTACTTATTAAAGTGCTTTTACTGATTTGGCCCACTTGAATTAGGCGTTATGTGGCCCATGAGCTAAAATGAGTTTTACACTCCTGCTTTATCAGAAGCGCAGTGAAAAGTTTCCTGCTGACAAGAATCTGCACTTAACAAGTGAACAGCAGGTTTCATTTCACAATGTTTGCAGTCTCAGGGAAAATATGATCACGTGTTTCATAAATCTTACCAGGTTTCATACACTTACAATTTTTACTTATGGACGAGACTTCAGACAGAAGGACACAGGAAGGTCAGTGCTACAATCTGGCCACATATGCTGCCTGACTTGAATCTAACAGAGGATCAGTTATTTATTTAGAGATATGTTTTGGCCTTTTTAGATAGTGTACAGTGGAGAGAGAAAGATGGGGCAAGGCGTGCAGAAAAGGGCCACAGGTCGAACCCGAACCCAGGCCGTCTGCACCAAAGCCATGTGGCATACACTGCTGCCTGCTCCCAATTACAAAATTTCTGTGAGGTTATCATAAAATTCTAGTTTATTTCCCAGAGTAGATTGATCTGCATATTCTTACACTAGCTTGTGACTTTCACTTACATTGGTCCTGTTCTTTGGAACAAACTGCCTGCTGACCTGAGATCAGTTACATCTGTGCTGACATTCAAAAACAATTGTAGCAACACAAACATCCTTGAAGGGTTCATGTATTCTGATAGTGTAGGGGTTAGCATGTTTACCCAACACACAAAAGGTTCCAGTTTGCTACGAGGAAACACAACTCCGACCTCCTGCAGGGAAGTCACAAGCTAGAGCATTCCCACTGCCAGTCCCAAGCCTGGAGAAATGGGAGGATTGTATCAGGAAGGGTGTCTGGTGTGCAAACCAAAATTATTATTGTTAACCTCAAAGAATGTCAGAATTAGGTGAGCAATAAAATTCAAGTTGCCAAATTAAAAAAAAAAATCAAGCTTATGGATTTAATAAAAAGCAAAGAGTCAACAAAAGAGCAATGCATTAATAAAATAGAATCTAACATATCAGATATTACATATAGTTCTAAAGTGAGTGGAAAATCTATACATCTGTGACTGCAGGACTTCTTTTCTCTGCACTGTGCAGAAAAAAAAAAAAGCTGGTAACCAACATGGGTCCCTTGTGCTCCTCAAGGTTATTTGTTTTTTGTGTTGAGTGGTTGATAGCAGCGGGCAAGCCTTTTTCTCCCGTGTAGTATAAAGAGTGTGCGAGGTCGTGAGAGAGCGGATACGTGTTCAGATCCTCTCCGGGCACCATGGTCCATCAGATTTCCTGTCTGCTGCTGCTGCTCATCTGCCTGGCTGGTAGGACACACGAACACCCGACGTCTGCTTTCAAGAGTCTGAATTTTACATAGGATTATTATATAAATGTAGATTATCAGATTTTCTTTATAATACTATTGAGAATTTTTTATGGCATTTTTACTTAGTTGATTTTTTTCTTTTACTGTGGTGTCACATGATCTGTGGTGTAAATTTTTTCTTTTGGTTTTATAATAAAGGTTTTTATGGCAGTGAAACTGAGCAAGGTAGCACCACAGTGGACACTACATGTAAGATCCTTTTAGATCTGATCTTCTATCATTATGTTCTTTCTGTGTATTGAAGCTAAAGTTTTTTTCTCCACGTCTCCATCTTTTTGAGAAAAGATGGAGACGTCCTCTTGTCTGTTCAAACGCTCCCAACAGACGGCCCGTCCTCAGTGGTGATCGGAGGGGTTGACGTAGTGACTCTAGGAATAGTGTACGGTTTTCAGTGCTCGGCCAGTTGTTACCCTGCATGTAACTTCACCTGGACCTGGGGGAATGTGACCTCTCAGGGCCCGGAGATGAGCCTGAAGCTTACGCAACTGCAGGCAGCACAAAACCTTACTTGCACAGCTGTCAATCCTGTTACAGGAGGATCAGTCACTGCACACAAGACGCTGCAGGTGGCAGGTAGTGATATCAAGATTACATTTGATAAGTTTTCTACACAGAAATCACTGCAACCAAAAATTTTTTTCAAACTTTTCAGCTGGACCTTCAAACATACAGGTCAGCGGCCCAGAATTTCTCCTTGCAGCGGTTACGTCCATCTTCACCTGCACAGCTGAGTGCTACCCCTCCTGCAACTACACGTGGAGCCTCGTCTCTGAAGGCATAGCGTTCATTATTGCACAAGGAAATTCAGCTTTCATTACTCCACTTCCCGGTACTCTCTTTGCCTCTCTCACCTGCAAAGCTCAGAACACCCTCTCACATCTTTACATCTCCACGACCCTGCCTCTGTGGGTTCCAGGTATGTGAAAGTTATTAACTCTACATTAGCTAACAATAAACACACTGAGAAGTTATTATTGGGCAATGCATGAACCCTAGTGTTGGCTGTGTTATTGTTCCATTTGATTCCAAGGATGCACCATAGATAGCACAGATGGCAGCTGTTTGGTCTTGCTTCATGACAGGGCTAAGTTGTCTGTGCTTCACTGTTGTACAGCAGGGTGCTATGGATGCAAGCTCTGTAGATGCAGATCTACAGAGCTACCAAAGTTACCTTCTTGTTTTCCCACACTTGTTTGCTGAGCCTTGACATTGTCCCTGCAACCTCACCAAACCTTGTGGTGATCTTCTTTTCAAGAGAGACGTTACTGGTGACGGCAGCGCCTAAGTAATCGAAGGAGTTCACAATATCCAAGGGTGTGCCATTGATAATGACAGTTGTTGGATTATCTTCATCTTGACCCCTGAACTTGGTCTTACTGATACTTACGGAAAGGCCAAATTCTTTGTGAAAGCCTGTTAAGAAGCTCCTGGAGCTCATCCACAGCAAACAGCAGCTCAGGGATCAGGACTGTCTTGCCTCTTCATGTTACCAAGTTGAAGTTACCAGCTGTGGCTAGAGAGCAGCTTAACTGGTTAGGGGCTGCCCAGCTTGAGGTGCAGTGACCTCTCCCACCATCAGAAACAACACCTCGTTACCATTTGCCAGTTGAGTGAAACTTGACCGTTGCTTCCTGTGTTTAACCTTCATCCAGTTCTTGAATTAGGCTAAAGTGTCCTTTCCAGATGAAAGGCCTGTAAGGAATGTATGGAAGTTCTGGTCTGCTCAATTCCCAGGACCCCCTTGGCTTCTTCTGGTAGGATCCAATGGAAAAGATAAGCGCAGTGCTGATTGGCACCCAAAGAGCTCCTGTAGTTGCCAGATCCGTCTTGGTGACTACATCCGCCTCCATTCCATCAGGGTCTCTTCCCATACCCATAGGCAATATGATTCTTCTCTCAGGATTACTCACTTTGCTTTTCCCCTCCCAAGGCAGTGAAGATATTTACCCATAGCTAAGGACCTTGCTCATGGGCACCAGGACATGTCCACAAGCTGGTTGGCCCGAATGCTGCACATCTGGGGGCCAGATCTCCTCTAAGTCCTCTGTAGTTCAGCCTGGGGCTGTAAAGTGGCCAGTTTGTGTCTCCGTGTGGAGGCGCTGCATGAGGCTTGCTGGTGGAGAGGCTGTATACTGGCAGGGAAGATTTAGTCATTTAGCTTTATTTTTGCCATGCAGCTAGTCAGTGTAACTGGAAAACCCACACTGCAACTACATAGACTAACCATTTAGACGCACATAGACATAGACTAAGATGACATAAAAATTTTGGTTGAATTAAAGACTGTTTATTAATATGCAGAGAAAGCAAAAAGCTAACTTAATTAAATATTATCGTTCAAAACACTTCAGTCTTATTTCTTCAACCTCTCCCAACAGACGGCCCGTCCTCAGTGGTGATCGGAGGGGTTGACGTAGTGACTCTAGGAATACTGTACGCTTTTCAGTGCTCGGCCAGTTGCTACCCTGCATGTAACTTCACCTGGACCTGGGGGAATGTGACCTCTCAGGGCCCGGAGATGAGCCTGAAGCTTACGCAACTGCAGGCAGCACAAAACCTTACTTGCACAGCTGTCAATCCTGTTACAGGAGGATCAGTCACTGCACACAAGACGCTGCAGGTGACAGGTAGTGATATCAAGATTACATTTGATAAGTTTTCTATGCAGCAATAACTGCAACCAAATATATATATGTATGTTTATTTTAATTTTCAAACTTTTCAGCTGCACCTTCAAACATACAGATCAGCGGTCCAGAATTTCTCCTTCCGGGAGTCGCATCCATCTTCACCTGCGCGGCTGACTGCTACCACTCCTGCAACTACACATGGATCCTCATCTCTCAGAGCATAGCATTCAGCATTGTACAAGGAAACTCAGTTTCCATCACTCCACTCCCCAGTACTCTCACTGTGTCTGTCACCTGCAAAGCTCAGGACACCCGCTCACATCTTTACATCTCCACGACCCTGCCTCTGTGGGTGGCATGTATGTGAACACTATTAACTCTACATTAGTTAATAATAAACAAGCTAATTAGTTATTATTGGGCAATGCATCATTCATTCATACCATTTGTGTCGCTACTTTTGCACGTCCAGGATGTCACAATAAGTCATGAGGGCGCAAATCCATGAACGCCTCCCATGGAGGACATTCCCTGATATTATGTAACAATGAGGATATCATGTGGTCGAAGCTTGTGTTCAGTGATAGTGCAAAGTAATTGTCGTATCATAGATGCAGAATGAATCAAACATCATCTTATTAACTGTTCTCACAGATTTCTGCTTCTTCCTTGTGTTCAGGGCCGGATGGCGGCCCGGCCACTCATCCTAAAGAAACTTCAGCTGTGCTGCTGCTGGCCTCCATCATTTCTGCCGCCCTCACGCTGTGACCGAGCACAGACAGGTGAGGCTCTCCATGTCGCCTGAGATATGATGTAATTAGCTCCATTGTTTTATTATTGTCTTATTAACTTTCCGAGTTTTTTCTCATCGTCAGATCATTTTGTTTCTCCGTCAGCTCTTTCCAGGCTCTGTGACTCACCTGTAACCCGACAGCTCAGTGTTTTATGCATTTATCTCACTTGTTGACAGTGGGCGGATGTCTGTTTGCACTTTGTCATGAGTGAAGTTGAAAGGACTTTCATATCAGAGTGAGCAGAAGGGAGTGTGCACACGAGGCTGAGATATTAAGATATTTGAAACATTCCCGCACTGATGTGGGAGTTCTGCTGACAGTTACCAAACTTAACCTGTAACTAGCTTCACCCTAACATGTGCAGCAAAATTAATAAGGAGATGACAATCAACTACACAATCCTGAGAAAAGGGTTAATTAGAAATTCTAATTTTTTTTTTTTTTTGCTTTAGCTCCACCTGCCGGACAAAACTAACATCTCCATTTAAAAATATGGCAGAAGTTTGGTAGGCATTCCCAGCATGACATTACTGTGGCTCAGCAGCGGGTTCCAGCCAGCCAACCAAAATATTGTGACCTCTGTTTATTATATTTGGATTAAAAGGTACCTTTAGTGAACACCAGAGGGCGCCATACAAACGACCACTTCGAAGAGGACGCCCCCCCTTGAGTTTAAATACCTGGGGCTCTCGACCTTTTGGTTTTTGAGCTGAAGAAGCCTTTTGGATGAGAGGGGAATGTCTTAAAAAAAAAAAAAAAGTTCAGTCGCCTTTCTTTCAGGCTTTTGAGATCAGTTTGTGTGTCAGAGGGAGAGGTTTGTAAGCGGCCAGCAGGAAATCACTGCTCCTAGCCAAGAATTGGTCCACCTCAACCAAACTGGTTCCCCATTGGCTCATTTTGGGGACCACAGGTGATAATTAGCTAACCAGTGAGGAGTGAACAGGGTCCATCCAGGAGATGTGACTGAAACAGCATTACTTGTACTACTACGCCTCTATTTCCAAATGATTTAAAAGAAGCAAAAACCCTCTGAAGTCAACTTCTACATTGTCAGACGTGTGATTCGACACCAAGATTATCCAAAAAAGAAAGTCTAGTTCACTTTATCTAAAAATGTTTTATTGTCCTGCTGTTGCCAAAAGACCAAGTTGTTGAACCTGGTGAGCAAATACCAGCATTTCGCTCTTACTGTCAACCATTTCACTTCTTTGCCTCTTTATCTCAGTAGGTTTTATTGTGTGCTTCAGCAAAAATGGCACACAGTGGTTGTTTCTTGCAGATGAACCGGAGAAGGGGGTGATTTCACGAGCAGGCTCTCTCGAGATCAGGCTCACCGTGAACAGTGCTCGTACGGGGAGACGTGACAGATTTGAGTGCGTTCAGTTTGTAGCTGCTATTCACCTCCTCTCTGATTTATGTGCCTTCCCCTGCAGAGCCTTACAGGTGTGGAGACACTGGAAGAACTGTGCCCAGAGCAAACTTGCTTCTCGTGCTCCGATCTGCACGTGCTTCAGTGACCGTCAGTGATGTGCATGTTTACCTGCTCTTTGCCTGTAACATGAAGTGTTTGCCTTTTAATTACAATCCACACCAGGTCATGTTGCAGCTACTGTGTTACTTTGAATAAAATTCAACAGCTCATTTTCTATTATTTGTCACACATTTGTGGAGTCACTAAGTCGAAACAAAGTAGAAAATACTGCTTTATTTGGTGTTCAGTTTCCTGAAAATTGGTTTGAAGTTTTCTCGGCGTGCCTCAAGCCTCGAGAACAGAGACTCGTCCACACTGTAACACTGTAACTGAAAATTCCCACTTCACTTAAAGGAAACTTCGGACTGCTACACTTTTTCTTTTAAATTGCCTGTTCATCAGTTTATGGAAGCACTTAAAGGGATTTGTAAAACATTGCATCTGCACTTGCTGATTCCCTCCATGCTCAAAAGTTTGAGGAGACTTTAAAATTTCTTTTTTTGTTGACAATTAATGATTAATGGAGTGAAATATCGACATATGAGTGCAGAGGCCCATTTTTAACAACCACAACTGTTGATAAAATAATACAAACTGACTTTCCAGCCTCCAACTTTAAACAGATATGAAAGAAAACGTCGGCGTTCCCGAGGAACGAGTCGCGGCTCTGCAGTCCTATTCAACAGGAGTGATTTGTTTATTCAGCATTAGAATACAACTAAATGTACAGCAACTAAATTGTTTGGTTTTCTTTGAAATCTTAAGCCTGCTGAGGCGGCAAATTTGCTTTAAATGCGCTCACACGCCGTACTTCTGCTGCAAGGCTGTGACGGTGTCCAGGTTGGCTTGGTGAAGAAAGTCAAACAGTTCTTGAAGCACTGCGAGGAAAACGAGACAAAACAGTGGAAATATCAATATGCTGCAAAAACGTGGATGAAAAAAAGAAAGTGAAAATGTGAGCCGTCTGCAGCAGCGCATCATGAAGGCTCCACCTTTCTTCTCTGCCGATGACATGAACATAACAGCCATGTCGAAGCGCCTCACGCTCGCAAGACTGCCGAGAGTCTCCAGCACGACGGCCGGTTCTTCATTCCTGCAAACAAAGCTGACTTTAAAATACAGTAGGAAGTAGGAACACTTGATCCGTAATAATTATAAACAATCAGATCCAGTTTTCATGTCAATGCATTTAAAAAAACTGACTTGATGTAGAAGTCACGCAGCGTCCTCAGGATGTGATTGAGGATGTCGGGTTCGAGGGAATTGTGGAAGATTTTAGCGTATGCGTCAGATTTGATTTGCTGCACACAAAAAACAAGAACACACAATTTCAGCTGAAACAAATTTCTTCAGCTTTGTTTTTTTTTTTTAAACATTTGGTTCAAGCACCTCAAAGCTGATTTGTTCCAGCTCAGAAACGCATCATTTCCTGTTAGCGTAAAATCTTTGAGAACACAAAGAAAAGAATAGAGAGCTCACCTTCAGATATCTGTAAACAACTTCGGGCTGGTTTCCGATCCTGCGGAGGTCTGCCTCCAGCTGGAAGCTGTTGGTGGGCGGAGGCGGCAGGTCTGTCGGGGAGGGCTCAGTTGGTGGTTCAGCAGGACGAACGGTCTCTGCCTGTTCGGGTTGTTTGGTCTGTCTGATGAAAAGAAGAACAACTGTTTAATAGCGGGAATGATTGATACAATAAAATAATCAATCTGGAGCTTTACAGAAAACTTAAGAACAATATTTAAAAGCACTGACTGCTCTGATGCCTCTGACAGCTCCTCAATTTTGATCATCTTGGCGCTGGGCGACGCAGAGCGTGGAGAGGAGCCCTCCTCAACGTCCCGCACCACTTCCTGCACCAGCGGCTTGTACGCACCTGACTCCACCTCAGGCACCGTCACCTTTCCGCTGACTTCCCCGATGTCAATCCTCCTCAAAGGTTTCTGGAGAGGGAAAAAAAAATACTGACATGAACCGGCTGTGTGTGTGTGTGTGTGTGTTTATAGCTCAGCACAGTCAGCAGATCTTCCACAGAACCTCCCACTCCCACCGGCACATTTGAGACTGCACCATCAAACTTATTTAAATCACTTAGGGAATCTGGCCCTCTACCTGTTAAAAATAATTACTGTAGTAAATTAAACTGAATATTTGATAATAAATCATTTAACCAAAATACTCTTGTCACACGTTCCTACAGCCCAAAGTTATCGTAAATGTATCTGGCTGCTGTATAAATGCGCTCGTCTAAAGGGCGTCAAGAGTGACCTCTGCAATGTGGGAAATGCTTCTTCTTGCTACTCACAGTTGAGCGAAGGTGTGCTGGTTTATCTACCGGCTGGACTGTTCTCCTCTGTGAGCCGTCCTCTGTCTGAAGAAGGCCACTGGAGCCTGCGTCCTAACAGCAGAAGCGGGAGAAGGAAAATCTCTAAAAGCTCAAACTTAATAAAGTCTGATGAATCTGTCCTCACACTGGGTCCCAATACGGGAAATGCTTTTTCTTCCACTGTGAATACTTCTCAGTTTTGAACTATTGACTGGACTTTGAAACGTACTATCTGGAGTTTCTGGAGTTCATTCAGGGCCTGCTTGTTTCCAGGTTCCAGTTTCAACACCTGCTGAAAATCTGGCACACAAACAGAAGTAAAGATTAAAACCCAACAACATAGCACGACATGCTTTTTTGACTCATAAAAACACACACGCATTGCACCTTGTTTGGCTTCTTCCAGCTTTCTTAACGCCACTCTGGCTGTGCCTCTGCGGGCGAAAGCCTTGGCGTAAGTACAGTCCAGGAAAATGGCTTTAGTGCAGTCCTCCTCAGCCTCCTCATACCTGCAACAGAAAAGAGGAAAAACGAAGCCGGTCAGAAACGAGACGGAAAATCTCCAGCAGCGTTTTCATCCGTGTCAAGAAAAAGCGCCCTTACTTCTCCAGCTTGAGATAAGCCATGGCTCTGTTGGCAGGCAGCAGGACGTTCATGTGGTCTGCCTCAATGCCCCGGCTGTAGCACTCAACAGCTGCTTCATACTTCCCTTCTTTGAAGTAGGCATTCCCCTGAGAGACACAATAACCCCCATCACTTAGGTGAGCTCTTTGGGAAGAAGCGGAAAAGCACTGCTAAAACTCATCATGAAAACCCTACTCTGTCCTTCTGAAAAACCGCCTCCTGTCTCCTCTGCTGCTCCTCTATCAGGCTCTGTTGATCAGGATCGACTGTGGGGGCCTCCTGCGGCTCCGTGGCTTTACTCGCGACGGCGGGTTCCTCGTGTCCGAGGGCCTGAACCACACACAGGAAAACCTCAGACAGGAAGAACCGGCAAGATGACTGCGACCACAAATAAACACCTTGAACTCACTCACCTCTTTGATCTTCTTAATTTCATTCTGTGCTTCCAAGTTCTCAGGGTCAAGCTTGAGAACCATCTCGTAATCTACAAAGGATTGTTACAGTCATCTCAGGGCACGTGAATTCAAAAATGCTCGCTTGTTGCAGTGCTTGTTACCTTCTAACGCAGGTTCGTACTTCTTCAGCGCAAAGCGAGCTGCTCCTCTCCGCGCGTACGCTTTGAAGTAGTTGCTGTCGAGAGCGATCGCCAGGTTGCAGTCAGACTCAGCCACAGCGTACCTGCACGAGGACAAACCCTCACATTAATATCACACGTGTACGGTAAAATACCTCAAACAGGCTTTACAGCAGCCGCGCACTCGACTTACTTTTTGAGCCTGAAGAACGACGAGGCTCTGTTTGTGGGAAGCACGGGGTTGTAAGGATCGGCAGCCATTCCTCTCGTGTAACATTCAATTGCGTCGTCATACTTCCCGTCTTTAAAAAACTTGTTACCCTGAAAATCAAAGTATGATCTGTTTGAATAGGAACTACGGCTGCAAATTTCAGGGGGAAAGCAATATAATAAAAACATGAAGGAAGCAGCAGAATTAATATTTATCCCTCAAGTTTCTCCACTTCATACATTCCCTCCAGGAATCTGCTCACATTTGATTGATTTGGGTGGCAATGATTATGATTCCTTATACTGGGTGATGAATTCAAAAGCTGCAGTGAGAAACCGTCAGAAAGGAAGGAACTGACAGTAGCTGCGGGTTACGCCGATGCGACGTGTAGTTACATTTCTAGGGAGGTGCACATCAGGGTAAGATGTAGGGTTCATGACTCAGTCTGTAGATTTAACACACAAGTGTAAACCCTCTCACAGTGTGAGTACTGTTATCTCAGTGAGCATTAAAGGGCCAATATATCAGATTTTTAAAAATCAGTCAGGCAGTGTCTTCTTAAGGAAGGGTTCATAAAACCAAATAAGTTCATCACTGAGACGAACATGCACATGTATATTTTAACAGGTTACTTCCCCAAAGAAAAGGCAGCCTGGTATGACACACAACTCTCAACTAGTTACACACAGACTCCCACATCAGAACCCACAGAAGCACAAAGAGAAGAGCAAACCATATCTCTGTGTGTTGTGACTCATTGGGAATGATACTGAATGAGAAGCATTGAAAATAACTGTTCAAAAGCAACACAGATTGCCTGGGAGCCGCACCAAATTAAAATCCAAACATTTCTACCACAAGCTGATGCAGAAACGGTACAAACTATAAAAAATCCCCAGAATGTAGGACGTTTTTTTAAATGCAGAACTTCACATTTAATATTCACCTTTTCCTTCTCAGCCAGTGCTGTCTCTGCATCGACCGCAGCATCCTCTGAGTCCGACTCATTGGACTCTGCAGGCGATTCTTCCTCCTTATCTAGTTCTTCCAGAACCTTGTCCTGCCACCACAAATAAATCACAACACATTAACACTGTAACGAATTGCATACGAGTTTTGCTGCTAATCTTAAGTGTACAGGCTTTCAAATATACCACATCAAACTTGTCCCAGGATCGATAGTCATATGATTTGATTCTTGATGCTTGACTGGCCGCCTCTGTTTTTGTGTCCCCATCTCCAGCGGGCCCCTTCTTCTTCTTCTTCTTCTCCCTCATCTTGGCTCTGTAGTCCCGGTTGCGCACTGGCGGGACTTTTTTCTACAACAGAGACAAGAAGCTACTGACACCTGAAGGGAGTTCACCAAGAACTTCACGAGCTGTCTGCAGAAAGAGCATACCTGAACCTCCTCAACGACCCCTGTCCTTAGCGCCTCATCTTTTCTCTTTATGTCCGTCTCCCAGATCTCCAACTCCCTCATGAAGCTGTGCAGCTCCTCCGCATTTTGCCGCACATGAAGCTGCAACTCAGCGGCTTTGTTCCCCCCGGACATGTCACTGCCTGTGAAACACACATTTGTTTTGGGACAAACTCTTAACTTAGCTGTACTTGTCGCCTTTTAGGTTCGTGTGGCAGTCGGAAGGAAAACACGAGAATCACGTTGTCATACGTCTGTGGCTAGCGGCTAGCTGGCTAACAAAAGCGTCGCTTATTTAAAGAGAAAAAGGAAGTGAAAATAATTCTGCTCACTCAAACCGTGTGAAATACCTGCCACGTCTTTCCCGGGTTGACAGTTAAACTGTAGCTTCAAATAGTTTGGCTAAAAACTACGAGAAAAAGCGGCGTTTACTCACAGCTTTCTGTTTACGTTCGCAGCCATGACAGCGACGTACCGGCAGCGTTTGCTCTGCGTATCCGGCGCCGCACGTAACCAGAGATCGTCTATAGTGGCGCGGAGTCACTCGTGTGTGTGTATATGATCCCAAACAAAACAGGTTTACAATCAAATGAAAAAAGGGAAATTTGAAGGCTACGTTAAAAACAGCACATTTTTATTGTGACTAAAAATATAACTGAATATAATTAAAATTTGAATTTTAAAATTTGAAAAGTTTTGTTTGCTGAGGAGCCGTAACAAGCACTTTTGACCCTCAGACCCACTTCGAGTTAACTGCTTTCCTGTGTAGTCTGAATAGACGATCTTTACTGTAGACTCGTCGCTTAAATTAAATAAAAGGTTAATATTTTGTTGCTTTCCGTATTTGTGTGAATGATAATTCTTGCTGTTTTCTATAAGAGTGATATCAGCAACATAAACAATTTTCATATTCATCACCTTTGACCTAAAGCTGTCACGTGACCTACAAAACAGTAACGACCCCTCTTGCTAGCTGGCTGTAGCTAACCGGGAGGACTTATGCGGACATTTCCAAATTGGAGACATTTCACACAATGAACCAGACTAAACAGGAGGAGGAATATGGATACGACTTATTCCCGGAGAGAAACCCGGGAGGGCACAAGAAGAAATCGTCAATCGCAGAGAGCCTGTTCACTTTCAACCACAAGTGTCAGGTCATGTTACAGTTCGCAGTGGAAACCAGTGAGTTTCAATGTTAGCTGTGTTCTTTAAAGGGGACGTCACCTCAGCAGTAAGAAGCAGATATCTGCCTGTTTTGGGGGGTTGAATGGCTTTGCAGTGTTACTGACTCATAGTCTATATAGCAGCACTTATCGCTAGCTGATTCAGTGAAGAATAATGCTAACCAGCTGGTGTGCTTCTCTCTCAGGTCCCTACGCCAAACTCCTCCTCAGTGCCATGAAGAGTTCAGGATGGTGCGTATTATTTCAAAATAAAATACTGGCGTCTTTATCACACTTCATTGTTCACTGTTTATCTCATATTACTGCAATCACACATACACTATATTGCTAAAAGTAGTCGCTCGTCTACCTTCACACGGAGATGAATTTGAGTGACATCCCATTGTTAATTCATAGATGTCGGCCCACCCTTTGCAGCTATAACAGCTTCAACTCCTCTGGGAAGGCTTTCCACAAGGTTTAGGAGTGTTTATGGGAATTTTTGACCATTCTCCCAGAAGTGCATTTGTGAGGCCAGACACTGATGTTGGACGAGAAGGCCTGGCTCACAGTCTCCACTCCAATTTATCCCAAAGATGTTCTGTCTGGTTGAGGTCAGGACTCTGAGCAGGCCAGTCAAGTTCTTCCACACCAAACTCCCTGATCCATGTCTTTATGGACCTACTTTGTGCACTGGTGCACAGTCACATTGGAACAAAGTTTCTTTCACTGGAACTAAGGGGCAGAGCCCAACTCCTGAAAAACAACCCCACACCATAATCCCCCCTCCACTAAACTTTACACTCAGCACATCCTGGCAACCGCCAAACCCAGACTCATCCATCAGATTGGCAGACAGATATTCTTGAGCTAATCTGAAGGCCACATGAAGTTTGGAGGTCTGTAGCGATTGACTCTGCAGAAAGTTGGTGACCTCTGCGCACTATGCACCTCAGCATCCGCTGACCCCGCTCTGTGAGTTTATGCGGTCTACCACTTAGTGGCTGAGTTGCTGTCTTTCCCAATCACTTCCACTTTGTTATAATACCACTAACAGCTGACTGTGGAATATTTAGCAGTGAGGAAATTTCACGACTGGACTTGTTACACAGGTGGCATCCTATCACGGCACCACACTGGAAATCACTGAGCTCCTGAGAGCGACCCATTCTTTCACAAATGTTTGTAAAAGCAGTCTGCATGCCTAGGTGCTTGATTTATACACCTGCGGCCATGGAAGTGACTGGAACACCTGAATTCAATGATCGGGACGGCTGAGTGAATACTTTTGGCAATATAGTGTAGCTACAAAACAGTCCAAACAAATGATTTCTTAGTTTTTTGCAGATTTGTCACATGCTTCAGATCATCAAACAAATTTTAATATTAGGCAAAGATAATTTGAGAAAATACAAAATTCAGTTTTTAAATGATGATTTTATTTATTAAGGGAAAAAACTATCCACCCCTACCTGGCCTGTGTGAAAAAGTAATCCCTCCCCCTTTGTTAAATAGAACCCATCATTTAAAAACTGCATGTTCTATTTACTCGGGTTATCTTTGTGTAATATTAAAATGTTTGATCTGAAACATTTAAGTGTGACATATGCAAAAAACTAAGAAATCAGGAGGGGGGCAAATAAATTTTCACAGCATTATATTACAAAACAAATAACATCACAGTGCTTTCACTTTCCCCCCCTGCATGCAGCAAAGTGCTTAAAGATCGGCATTTCTCCTGCGAGGACTGCGATGGGACGGTGAGCGGCGGCTTCGATGCAGCCTCGTCTCAGGTAAGAAACACAAGAACAGAGGTGCTGCACAAGGTGCTGGACTGCGAGAACTCATTTGTGATGTTTTTTTTCCAGATTGTTTTGTGTCAGAACAACATCCACCAGCAGTCCCACATGAACCGAGTGGTCACGCATGAGCTCATACACGCCTTTGACCACTGCCGGGCCCACGTGGACTGGTTCAACAACTTCAGGCATCTGGCCTGTTCAGAGGTGAGTGGCGAAGTCTTCGGCGCCGTACGCCGTTCACAAGAAAACTATGAGCCAATAGCAGTAATAGTGTCCAGAAGCTCCAGTGAGAATGATTTGGACAGCAGTAAAGAAGCATTAGCTGTTGTGGTTCCCTAATGTTTTTACCTTCCCGTATAAGTGCCTGGAGACGTTGCAGAGATTGTCTCTGGCTGGTGAGACTTTGAAACCTCTGCGTTGCGCTGCCCTTGACGTTTATAGGTTTCGGTGTCTTTGTTTCAGATCCGGGCAGCTAACCTCAGCGGAGACTGCTCCTTCACCAACGAAGCTGCCAGATTCAACTTCGGCTTAAAGCAGCATCATCAGGTATTTGCGCCGGGCTAAAATGTGGCTATTACTTGCAGATCTCAGCCCGCAGCTCCAATTTCAAACCAAACTCACGTGCTTTCCTTGGACAGGAGTGCGTCCGAGGCCGCGCGCTACGCTCCATCCTGGCCGTGAGGAAAATCAGCCGAGACGAGGCGGAGAAAATAGTCGACGAGGTCTTCGAGCCGTGTTTCAACGACCACGCGCCGTTCGGACGGATCCCGCACAGCAAGAAGGACGCCAAGTTTGCCTACAGAGATTACATGAACAGGGACCGATATTATGCAAACCTTTAGTGTTATCACGTTTTCATTAAACTCCCAAAGGGTCCTCCGGAGGGCTGACTGGAGTTGGCAATGCGGTCATCATAAAAGCCTCAGCTGAATGACCGTGTGTGGAATCAATCATATCCCTTCAGAAAGGGATTTTTAGACAATGATTTGTCCTTGGAAGAGGAAACAAAGGAAGGCGCTGCATGCAGCTACATGCTACCTTTTGGACGCTCATTCAGTGTCACGTAAGGACTGATTTTACTCTGGAAGCATTAGTGATTTTTGTCCTGTTTTTAGGTGATCAATGGGTGCTGTTAAGGAAACACACAATTTCCTTTTTGTACATCAGTGTGTGCTGTGATGACAAATAAGGAAGTATTTCTCTTGGTGGCTCTTCATCTTGTTGACCTCCATAAATTTCCTCTAAATATACTTGATTGTATGTATATTAAACAGAATCAAATTGTATGTAAATTAAAGTTTATTTCATCTGGAAATGTTTGATTTCAGGTTTTTTGTGTCTCACTTTTTTTAAATTTTATTTCTAGACTCAAGCAGCACCCCAAAGTTATATTTGAGGACACGACACACCCTGCTGTGTCTGACCTTGGTCCAAAATGTTTGAATTTCAGAAGGAGAAGTAAGTGTGCAGATGATTAGAACACGTTGTGTCTAATCCTAATAGAGCATCCTTCAAATTAACCTGTAACGTGAGGAAAGTGTGAGAAGTTCTTCCACAGCAACACAGTCAACCTTGTTCACATCTGTGCAGTCACTGTAAAATGTCATTGCTGACATCTTTATTGGACATTAGCATTTAAAGAATCTTGTGCCCTCCACAAAGATTAATGAGGGAAAAAGTTATGAGGGAATTAGTCTCACAATCCGCCCCCCCCCCCCTTCCTCCTGTTTCTCCTCCTCCACTTCTGCCTATCTCAAAGACAGCAGTCCCTACACTGAGTGTTTGGTGCTGGTGTAATATGCTACTCAGTATTCTCCTCTAAGAAGACACTACAAAACCACGGGATAAGTGGGTGGGATGGGCAGTGGAGATTAGGTTCATTTTTAGAAGCTTAACAGAGAAAACGAAGCTTCAAGGCAGAGGGATTAATGCGAGGCAAAAACAAGAAAACAAAGGACACAAATAATATTTGGATTTGTGCAATGTCACACGCACAAGCAGGCTAAATATAAAAACTCGTACAAAACAACAGAATTACTGGCAGAGTTGTACAGATATCAAATGCCAGCTGCCAAATACATTTGATACAATTAGCAATGCAAAACAAGGCTGTGAATTGTTAAGATGACTTCTTTCTTGCTCCATAATGTAGCCAGGATTTAAGATACACAAAGGTCATTCAAACCCTCCTCCACATTTAAGTCTCTTAGGAACAGATTCATTCATAAATGACAGAAACTGGCTGATAAAAGCAAACCCTCACCATATTAGCATTTTAATTAAAGAATGATAAATTCTCCCCGGGTTTCTAAGGTGATAAATAGGTAAAAACTGCAGAGGATGTGACCTCAGGGATAGCTATGGCCCTGACGTTCTGTTCTTAACAGTATAAAGATGCAGGTGTGAGAACGTGGCATGGTTGTTGGTGCCAGACAGGCTGCTCTGAGTATTTCAGAAACAGCTGATTTACTGGGATTTTCACAGAAAACCACCTCCAGGGCTCTTAATGGTCTGAGAAAGAGAAAATATCCAGTGAGCAGCAGTTCTTTGCCCTACCTCAGTGTTGTTGCTGACCACGTCCATCCCTTTATGACCACATTGTACCCATCTTCTGATGGCTGCTTTAAGCAGGATATGACGCTATCGTGTCAGTATGGAGCAAAATCTGGGAGGAATGTTTCCAGCAGCGTGTTGAATCTGTGTTAAGAAGAATTAAGGCAGTTCTGAAGTCAAAAGATGGCCCGACCCAGTACTGGAAAGGTGTAAGTAATGAAGTAGCCGGTGAATGTATGTGAGCAAAAGTGAGGGGCAACACATGAAAATAGGGGATAAAAGCTTAAAAAGTTTGTATTTAAGTCTTTTTAACTGAATAAAAATAGGAAATAGTTGTGTTTTTATTGTGCAGGCAGAAATAAATTATAAATAATTAAGAATTTACTTAATTTGTTTATTGTAAGTCGGGATAACTCTGGAATTTGATACTGATGTTAACTTAAGTATGTTATAATTTAATTGCAAATTAAAGTTAATTTGGGAAATCTCATCCTTATGATTTTTGAATACAAACTACTTATTAATTTATCATACATGTACTCCTCTGCAACATACTAATAAATAATCTGTTATTTATGGTTTGCTCATTCTAACACCTTAACCTCAAACCGTAATGAATGGCTGCAGTACCATCTCCGTCCTTTAGATGGCAGTTTTAGCCCAAGAATTCTGATCATCAGGGCCAAATACCTCCAACTCCAACTTAAAGGAAACTGCTGTTGCTGTTTTATTGATACATATAATTGAATTCCTTTCACTGGGTCCTGTTCCAGGTGAATGTGAGCCTTTTATGAGCAGAGATAGGGCGCAGCAATCAAGTTGCCGCTGAGAAGAGTGACGACTTTCATTATTCCATCTATTTAAGCAGCCAGCACCCACTGTGATCTAATTAGGTACTCCAGCAAAAGTGAAATCCCTTCACTAATCTGCTGGAGGACAACACATTAACCCCAAGAGCAGTAATGAACTCATCTCATTAATTAGAATAATGTCAGATTTAGCAGTAGCATACAGAGACAATGAAGAGCGAGGACACCCACTTGCCTTTGTGAAGTTTTAAGGTGTCTGCTCTTCACGGGAGCGGAGCTGATAATGAGAAATTGTTGAATTATTTAGCCTTGAAAATACTGAGACCATTTGCACAACTTTTTTTTTTCTCTCGTTCTTGTTTTCAGAATAGAACATGCCATTTTTAAAACATTTCAGGAAAGAAATATGTTTCCATCTCAAGGTCTCGAGTGACTTTGAATTGACTGTGACGGAACAAAGGCAGCAGAGGAGAGACCAAGGGAAAAGGCTGGCTTTGGCCAATATGGCCATTTTTCTGTCCTCACTCCAGCACTCCGGGGAAAACGCTTGAACAAAGCAAATATGTTGAGCCCAGTCACCTGTCCTTTAGCCCGAGGAGAACAATCACAGTCAGATGATTGAGGACAAGAGTGCATATCTAAAGATGGCCACCTTGTTTTATCAGCGCAGATATTTAAAAGAAAGAAATAGGGAATATGTAAAGAAGGAATGTGACGTGAAAAAGAACACACTAACAAAAAGAGAGCTGTTACGTAGGGGTGTAGGCTGTGACTGGCAAAGTTTACCCTAGGAAAAGCCATAGACCAGGGGTGTCCAAACCTGCGGCCGGCGGGCCGCTTCCGGTCACGCCCCCTACTTCCGGTCTGTGAATTATGTCAAAAATAACATACAATTTGGCCCTTTAAGTTACTTTTTGACATTTCGCTTAATCCTCTTGATTAGAGGGGACGGCCCGTGGGCCGCAAGTTTGGACACCCCTGCCATAGACTATAAGAGTATTAGCATTATAATTAACTGCAGTAGCATTTATGATTGTAGTTCTAATACTAAAACTATTTTAGAGATACATTAGTTTGACTTTCTTGGAGCAAAAAAAAAAGCTACTTGCTTTCTTAACAAGAGTTTAATGAAAGGCTAATGCTAGCTAAATTTATTTAGCAATAATTGGAAGCAAGAATTCACTAAATCCTCCTACGAGCCACTCCAGAGCTCTTTAATTGTTAATAAGTGTCTAAGAAAAAGCAGACAGCAGAAATCACATGTTGTGGTTTTGTGCTAATTAAGCTAACAGGCTGTCAGTGTTAGCTTCATATCTTGTGCACAGGTGCAGCTGGGTGTTTTTCCTATCTACTCTTTGCTGTCATTTAGAAGTAAGGGTTAGCGAGTGTCAGAGCCACAATCCAGTATGAAACAGGAAGCATCCATGAATACATCAGAGAAATGGGCCCCCGAGATGAGATGCTACAAGACAGGCTCTGATCATGGAAGCAGAGGAACAGGCCCTGGAACAGGGAGACATTCCAGCACATAGTAGCAGAACGTCAGATTGCGTACACTGAGAGGCACAACTAAGTGGCCGGGATAGTGTACAGAAACATCTGTGCCGCGTATAGATTTAAAGTCAACCATGGGAGACATCGCTAAAGGTGGTTGAGAATAACAGGGCTAATGTCCCGTGGGACTTCAAGTTCCAGACAGATAAGCAGCTGCAGGTCAAACCAGACACAGTGGTGGTTGACAAGGAGCAGAAGACTGCAGTTGTGATCGATGTGGCAATCCCAGCAGACATCAACATCAGACAGAAGGAGCACGAGAAAACAGAGAAGTGCTGAAGGAACAACTGGAGCAGATCTGGAAAATAAAGTCCAAACTGGTACCAGTGGTGTTGGGAGCTGTAATTCCCAAGCTGAAAGAGTAGCTGCAGCACATTCCAGGCACAACATCAGTAGTCTCTGTCCGGACGAGTGCAGTCCAAGGAACAGCTAAAGCTGCGTCCACACTGGAAGTGATTTTCTTGTCACGGCTCACTTTGAAGCTGGTGGCTGGTCGCTTGTGGATGCTCCAGGTTGTGGTTGCCTTGGTATTTACTGGTATTTACTAATAGATCACATGCCAAGCAGCAATATCCTGCTCCCTCATTGGCAGTCACTTCAGGCACACACCTGGAAGTTGAGAAAGGTTTATCCCGGGATGTGCCCACTTTGTGTCACCTGCGCTTCCTTTGTGCCTGTCTGAGGTCACCACGTCACTGCAGATTGCTTCCAGTGTGGATGCAGCTGAAGACACTGTGCAGAACCGCGGGATGACATGTAGAGTAGAACATAAAACAGCACCCCCCCCCCCCCATTTTAGGGATAAAAGCAGAAACGTTGCATGTTCAATTTCAAATTCGATATTCTCATTCAATTTCCAATAACCAGGAAGCACCCAGTACAACCAACAAATATCATTTGCTGTGCTTCATAAAGCTCTTTATGGAAGCGGTACAGGCTAATTCATTAGGCTGTTAACTGCCACAAGGCTGGAAGAAAAAGTTGAAATCATTATAATTCAGACTGCAAATTCTCCGGGGGAGGGGGGGGACTGTCTAACCTGACAATTAACTTCCCCAGCAGGAAAGCCCTGTTTGAGACTGCTGTGGGGAGGTGAGCATGTAAATCAATTAATTATGGTGCAAGAGGAGGATTAATTAAGGAGCTGTTTTAAAGTTGGCCGAGATCATCTTCACATTACTACAGGTTTATAGAATTTTAACGCAGCTCGCTTTGGCTTGACTTCATTACCGTCGGGCCACGCATAATTTAAATATAACAACAATTGCTGACCCAAATTACAAAAACACGGTTTTCATTGTTTTTAATCACAGAAACGGTGCCGGTGTAAATTGCTGCGAGCTCGTTCTGTTCGTCGTCTTGTGTAACGCTGTTTCAAAATGTGTCGGATTCTGCTGACCGATTTGGACCAAAGACAAACTTCTCTATGTTCAGCTGTACTGACCTGTAGGCAGAATCTAAACACCACCAAGATGCATTTTCCTTTTCCCATCTAGGCCTAAAAACAGTAGAGCAAGGCTGACGCGCCACCTCACTCCCCTTCACGGAGAGGAGGCTGAGCAGGTCATCACTGCTCGCATGGATGCAAGAGTTCAAAACACAAATAGGTGAAAATATCTGCATGCAGACTTATCATGTGTAGCCGTGTGAAGTCATAGGAGGAGGAGGTTGAGCCAGGTAAGTGCCCTTTTCCTTTTCCCACGTTGCCTCAATAATAACAATAAGTCGGGGGGATTTATGGCTCACTGAATGATGTTTATTTAGAATGAAAGGACGGGGGCTTAGATGAGGAAATCCCTCTAAAACACACAGAGATATGCCCACCGTAGATCATCTTAAACAACCATTAAACATCCTGTGTGAGAGTTAAGTCCAATCTGAGGCTGGACAGCGAAACAGCAGAGAGACTGAGGGGCACGCAGGTAATGTGAATCCTGCATTAAAGAGATGTCGTTCAATTACACCTCAAAGCTGCTGTGTTTGTTTAAAATGCATATTTTGTCCCCGCTCTCCCTGTTGACTCTGTAAACTTATACAATCGTTTCTGGCACAGATGAGTTGGCTTCAGGTAAATTAGCACTGGCAGACTGTCAAAAATTCACAGGAGAAATGTAGGCTAGAGGACTTCTGCAGCGGTAATTAATGCATGATGGCATTTGAATGTTCATTTTGCTAATAATATGCATGGTATTAATTAGGCCTAAGTGATTAACATAACAACTGCTGGACAATGTCCCAGGGTAAGAGCGGGGCTGTTTTTTCTTTTTATTAACTCTCCCTAAAGCCACAGGCTCATTAATAAATCCTAACCGCCACCTCTGCTAACCTTGACAAGTGAGTCATGTATTTGTTTGAAAGTAATTTGATAAACTCTGCAGGCTGAACTAAAAGCCTGGGAAGACGTCGTAGAAGTTAAGGACAAGGACCCCCAAAGCAAAGAGAATTTTAACCAACAAAAGAAAGGAAGCAGATGCACAATTAAGCCAAATAAACAGAGAAAGAAATAAAAATGAGACGAGATTACGGCGTAGAAAAGAATGAACTGGAGGGAACCGTTTGAACACGAGAGAATACAAGGCCAAGCCAACAGCGCGAGGAGAGGAAAGCAAAATGTTTTGCGGTGTTAAAGCAGCGCTGGCTCCACATTTAGGGGGTACATTTGTGACTCGTCACTCTTTAGCGTCACTCATTCAAGGAGGCTGTAAAAGTGTGCCCTTCCTGGTATACTAAAACAGTTTTCAATTAAAAATAGTCAGTTTTTGGACACTGCCTGCTTTTTCAGTCCGGTCCTTGTACTTGAACATTTTCAGAGGAATGTTTGTTGTTTTTTAAGCCACTTAACACTAACCTATGACTCGTTCACGCATTAAAAAAAAGGGCACCTAACTCAAGGGATGAACCACTGTTGTGTTTACAGATAACAGACAACTTAGTAAAAGCAGCAAATTTAAATTGCACATACAGGCCCTTTGCTGTCACAAAAATATGAATTTGTTTTAATTTCTTTAGTCGAATATATGAAAAATGCCAAAAATAACACAGTTTGACATAAAACAGTATTTTTGTCAACATCAGCAGCACTGAATGACTACAGCCATCTGTAAAACACGGTGGAGGCCAGGTCATGGCCTGGGCTGCATTCAGCTGGTGGTGTCAGATTTTGATCCACCATGCAAAACAATCTGGAAAGCGTCTGATTGCTAGTGGTTTAATTTGTCAGCATGACAATGATCCCAAACACACTGCTAATACAGTAAAAGCAGAGCCCGGATCTCATCGTTACTAAATTAGGAATGAATAAATTAGGAATGGCTCGAGACTTTTGCACAGCACTGTATTTGGGGTTGAAGTGATTTGGATTGCTTAACTTGCCTTCACTGATTTCTTGGCCTTTACTCATCTAGCAGACATTATCATAAATTTGTGGTGGCATTTCTGAATACTTAGCAAGTGTAACCACATCAGGGTTTAAGATTTCAGCCTTGTTTTGGTCTCCGTTAGCTCCCGGGCTTGATGCAAACTTATGTTTGGCAGTGGCAGGTAGCATGAATTTAAATGCGTCTGACCCTCTATAAACTTAAACAATGGTGCTTAAATCTCACACATTATAAACGGAACTTTTTACAGATTATTTTTTGTGGGTTTGTCACCATAAGTGACACCTTTAATATAAGGCGCGTTCATTTTCTCCATTGCCGGCACAAAAAAAAATCAATTAGTTCCGCTTTAAGAGAACACATATCAGCTCTAAAGTCGCAGTCCTTTGTTGTACCAATCAGCTGAGCATCATGCTGAGAAGAAGCTGTGGAGTGAGAACTTAATTAGGTAGCATTCAAGATGAAAGACTCTTGAGGATCAGTGGAGATGTTAAGAGCCATTTCTGTGCAAAGCTCAACTCCTCTATATACATAAAAATTTGACTGAATAATCAAATGTGTTTAAGTGTTATTTTAGGAAGAATTGTTGATTTTATTGTCAAACTTGGACATCTTTGCCTTTTTTCTTTGCTGGAGCAGATCAGTGGTCTGGAGACTGGCAGCCTTGTGAAGACAGCTAAGACGGAAAGCTCTTCCACCTTTCAGTACTTCGTCATGCGAAACTCCCAAGGACATCGGAGGATCACCTCATTCTCCTCTTCGCCCCATTTGTGAAACGTGGCCGGCCTTCTCGGAGCCGAGCGGGCGGCCGGTGGGACTTCCGATTCATTGAAGGGAGGAGTAGGAGATTGCCTGAAGGGTGGACTCCTCTCTCTGGTGAGCCAATTTAGTTTGACCTCTCGTCTCTTGCGTCCCAAGTCCAGATAACTGTCCTCCAATCTGAAGGCTTTGTCACAGTTGTGTGACTGAGCTCTGGCAGCGGGCGGAGCAGCTGAACCTGAACATCCACAACTGGAGGGATTACCGTCTCTTCCGCGAGGGCCCGTGTGAGGGAGGGATTAATGCTTTTTTCCTTTTTTTGTGACATTTTCCTGTCTCTGACATCGCAGATAGGAACTGGGACAGCAGAGCGAGCTAGTGGCAAGACACAGGCCTACAGTTCGGTATCTGAAAGGTCAAACGTTTGATCGCTTAAAGAGCCACACTGCGTTCTTGAGCATCATTGATGCAAAGAGCTGGCAGCAAATACACCTTTGCCTTTTTTTTGTTGGTATTTACTAGTAGTTGTGTATCTTTTCATGTCTTTTAGGTCCAAACTACACAGTTACCTGGGCTTATAAAGGTCACATAACTGTTATGATTCAGGGTCATGTCTTTCTGTTTAGGCCCTCCCACTGGAGAGTGAGTGGGCTTGTCCGGTTCCTCCCCTCCCTTTTGTTTGTGTGTGTGTGTGTTGCTGTACAGGTGGAGCCTGCGGATTGGCCAAGCTGAGTCACAGGCCCTTGTAATTGTACTGATATAAAGATTTTAGTCAACCCGTGTTTGATTCTCAGGACCAATCATTAGGGTCCTGACAAGAGGAAGAGCTCCACAGCAAACTAAGGTTGTGCTGTTGCCATTTATCATCAAAACACAACTTTAAATGAGAACACATCTCAAGCTCCTGCAGCATTCTGCCTAATTAGAATTTCCCAGAGTTAACATGCACTCTAACTCAGCATGGGGTTCATTACTCGGGAGGGCGAGGATGGCTCTGACCCTGCATCGTCACCGCACATCACACTCATTAGTCAGCGACGGATGAGGCAGGATCAGCCCGCTATCCCCGCTTTTAACACCGCGCCCACCGCTATTGATCAGCCACCGACTCGGGCACTCTTCTGTCTCTCGCAGCCGGCGGGCAATTACAGAGTAAACAAAACGAAAACACACATAGATTATGACCTTAACACGCTCTACTTATCGCACGCGCCGAAGTGAGAGAAACACATCGATCTTCGAGTGAACTTTGATGGCTCGGAGAAAGGGGAGGCTCAAAGTGAAGTGACGGAGGCAGCGCACATGCAAAGGCTGTCTTCACTTCAGCAACACCGAAAGGAAACGTGGTTAAATCTGATTTTTATTTTTATGTATAGAAATGATAGAAGGCTAATCTTCCTAAGTTTTGCCACTGGGTTGCCTTGTAGTTGAATTCAGGCATTGATTGAGTGCCTTGCTTGAGGGCAGCTCTGCTAAAGCTGATGAGGAAAGGAAGAATATTTTGATTTCCCTGGAGGCGCGTGAGCCTGCTTCTTAACCTTTCAGGCCTCCATTAATCACATGTGTACATACATTTTTGTATTTAGTTTTAAATCGTAATTAAATGAAATGCATTGCAGAGGCATCAGAGAACAACCCCCGCTTCAGAATGTTAAAAAAATAACAAAACCTAAACAATCTGCATTTCTTTCTCCGATTTCACACTGAAATTACATGCGGATCCACTAGAGGTCACTCTGATGCTGCTTTCTGTATTATACACCTCACTGTTTTGCCTTAATCCAGTTTATTAACCCTTGCATTAACCCGAGCAACAGTCACACAGTACATGCCAAATGCTGTATTTGCATAGAGTGACTCCCACACCTCCTCGCCTACTAGGTGAGGAGGTGTGGGAGTGCAGAGGAGGAAGGCCTGATTGATGCTCAGGTCTCCTGAATGATTTGTTTGCCTTTTAAATCCCCGCATTAAGTTATAAAAAAAACTGCACACAAGACCGAACCTGAAGTCAGAACAAGACGCCGCGTTTCTTGCTAAAAAGTCATTCCTTTCATGTGAGTTTAAGTGACTCATCTCACAGTTCATTAGTTAAGAAAACACTCTTGATTGGTTTTCCCCCACAGGCCAGGTCGACCTTCTTTAAGCCGTCAGTAAATCTTACCTTCTGCGTGATTCAAGACTTACTAAATAAACATGTGCATGAACTGTACCACTGCGTAAGAGGCACATCTCACTTTTATCTGCAGCTTCACCTACCAGACCCCCCCCAAGATCCTGTCACCCCCTCCTCCCGAGGAAGACAGTAAAGCAATACATCTCCTTAAAACCACTTCTGATGGAAAACGCAGCTGTTTGCAAGTTTGCTCGCTGACAGAGCATGGAAACGGCTTGCAAGGCACGCTCCGACAGTCCTGCAGGCCTCCTGGCAGACTAACACAGGGGCACAGAGCTGTGGTTTCACATGGTTCAACATGCTGCATGAGTCACAGACCAGAAACACGTCCTCCCCTATACAGCACGGTGAGGCGCGCTAACTTACACTCTTGTGGGCGAAGGCCAAAGACAATAATCCAGGGGTTGAATAATAACACGTGTGAATGATGCCCCGCAAAAAAATGCATGTCAAATGCTTGCGGATACCAAGAAAGGACCTTTAAAAATGCCATGACGGATGAAAACCCACACAGTGAGAGCAGAACTGACAGCACAATAAAGTTTTTCCATTAGGTGTTTAAACATTTGTAGTCAATTAGCGCACACTCTTTTTTTTTTAACACAAGAGAAAATCAGGAACCAGAGCGGCTCATTTCAAAGCTCCTGTTCCCAATATTCTTCTTTTAATGATGTCTGAAACAAGTACATACGTATAATGTAAAAAGGATCACTTGTAGCAGCGAGCCCATGAAGCATTAACACACCGAATGCAGCTCCCTTCAGCACAGTTTTCACGTATCTTAGCTGTTTTTGGTTTTACAGCCCACAATTTTACCATTTCACACTCCCTATTCTCAGAATTATTTTACACACAGCTGCTTTTCACTGACAAGGCTCTAAAACCCACTAATTGTAGAGCCCGGTATGAAGATGAATTTCCAGCTCGCTTATTACTAAAAGACGAGGCTATTTCATCTACTCCAAGGGCAATGTTAAGGTGTCAGAACCGCAGCGTGAAGTAACATTATACCACTGCAGTGTGTGCCATGACTGAATTATGAATACTGTGACAGGAGGCACGTTTACATTGTAGCGACGGTGTAATTTCTACTAAACAAGCTGTTTTTTTTTAAGTGGAAAAGCAACGGTGAAGGGACAGCGGAATAATATTTTACTTTTCCACTTTAGATGGCATTTGAGCACATTCCCCCTCACTATTCCTGTTAACAGGGACACATTTAGGCATGTATTTATACAGCTTGTGGCTGAAAGTGTAGATCCACTATTATGTTCCACAATGAGCAGGCAGTGAGTTTCTTTAACAGAGATCTTTCGCGCCTCAGACATTTGTGCTGTCCAGGCTAATTGGGATGCCAGAGGAGGGGCAGCCAATCAAAAGAAAGTGGGCGCTACCAGGTTAGTAAGATATGTTGAGCCTAAAGTCAGAGTTTTCAAATCATGGCGGTACATATGCTGAATAACCTGCAGTCCAGTTTATGAGCTTCAGTTTGACATAGATCTCTGAAGGAATACCTTTTATATGTGCAGCCTATCTCATGAACACCACTGAAAGAAGCCCAGCTGTAAAGTTACAGGAGCACAAACTGGAAGCATCACACTGTCCCCAGAATTTGCATCTATAAATGTTTTTATGTTTGACCCTCTGCTGTTGCCTCGTCTCTCTTACAGCGCTGGAACTGCAGCTACAAGAATACAGATCAGTTACATTTGTAGGCTATTTATCATCAACGATACCTTCATACAGTTTGAAATAATTTAATACCACATCAGTGGTTGTATTCTAATGTGCACAAGCAGAACATAAAGAACCTCATCAGGAGAAGGTTGAAGGAGATGTCACAGTCCTGCCCTCTTCTCTTTGATTATACGGTGATTTCTGGGAGGTCAAGTACAAAAGCAACACGTTTTACAGATTGCTAGTGGTTGAAACCCATGTTAGTGTGGTCTCCCTGGAAGATGCCTCCTCCCCCCACCCACCCCGATGTCATCAAAATTGAGAAAATGACATTTTTTTTTTAATGTTATTATGTGCAGATTGTGGAGCTGAATTAGTGTTTTTTCCTGATGCCAGAGTTCATTCTCTTCAGATTTACTGCAGGGAAGAGAACTAAACAGTGTAGTCATGTAAGCGTCTCATTCTATAGAAAATAAAATGAGCTGGTGGCTGTCATGCCCCCCCCCCCTAAAAATTATAGTTTTTAATATCCCACTTTTCCTCTTTCAGGCATTTAGCTCTCAGCTATTTTGTGGGTGTCAAAACGATTACTGCAGCCATGGGGAGGTGATTAAAGTCAGGTGTTACCGTGTGATTGATGCAGTGTGTCACATGTGCGTCGCATTCATGTTGGCAATTACAACACTTTCAAAAGATGGAGACTTTGCTTTTGATGTCGCCTGCATCTGGGACTGAAAAGAAAGTGTGTGTGTGTGTGTGTGTGTGGGGGGTGCTTCTGTCACATTAATGTCTGCAGAGGGAATGTAGCATTTAGGGCTGCATTATGTGCCCACTGGATGTAGTTCAATAGTAGCAAATAATGACATTGTTAAGGCTTATGCCATTTATTAATAGTCATAAATATATATATATATATATATATATATATATATAAAGAACAAAAAAATTGAATAATGACACTTTCTGCATTTACAGTTGCCTACATGCTTCCTTTATACTGTACAAATCTATCTAAAACTGACTATAATATCTCTAACAGCTCCAATCATGCAACCAAAAGCCTGCTAGCTGTTGGTAGCTTTCCTTCTGTAACTGAAATGGTCGACACTGGAACAACCAGTTCACTATAGAAAACTTTACTAAATCTTCCCATAAAATAAGAAAAGAAGACAAAGAGGAAGCCAGAAACCTAAAAGTAGCCTGGTGCAGCAACATGGTGGCCAAACAGACAAAGCAAATACTAATGCATCACCTGCAAATCTAAAATTTTCAATTTAATGTTGTGCATAAAGATGTATTAGTAAATTCTTAACTCACAAACCTGCACAAATGCTCAGCAACACAGTTCCTGAAATACAAGTTACAGTAGCAGAAAGCACACCAGAAACTCCTCCTTCCTCTCACTTCCCCCGCCTTTTACAACTGCTCAGAGCAACAAGTCCAGTCGTGTTCCCTGTGGGGTGGTTGAAAGCAATTCTGGGAAATGTAGGAAAGTATGTTGAGAACAATAAAAGATTTCACTAATTAGGTTACTTTAATGAGATATCCTTTCCTCATAGTTTAAGTAAAGACATGCAATTCTACATCTTACACAACAGTAAAAATCTCCCACCTCACCAAAGCAATTAGCATCAATCCTCGTCATGAAACAGCACAGGAATCCTCGACTTAAGGCAACATCTGGCTGGTTTTAAGAGTCATGGACAGTTTGCCGCAGGTGGTGGTGGTGACGGGTGGAGGTTCATGTGGGTTATATGGACCGTGGAAGTTTCAAAGGGTCAATACATGCAGCTACAACATAGCTCATGCTCATGTCAACTGGAAAAAGGGGGGAATTAAAAATAGCAGAAAAACTCTGCATTCTTTCCTGTTTGTTTTTACGAAATGACCTTTAAAGATGCTGTAATATATTTTAGCCAATCATTATGCAGCCTACAGGTATATATACAGTGTACAATATAGTTTCCAAAAATGTTGGGATCCTGGGCAAAATGTAAAAACAGAATGCAATTATTTGCAAGACATTTAAAACATAAATTTAACTGACAATGGAAAAAATTAAACATAACAAATGTTATACTATATATAACTATCATTAGTTTTTTAACAGCCCAGTGTGCAAAAATAAAAATAACAAATAAAGGAATTTGTTAGTGTTTCAGCCCTAATTGCATATTGTTCAGCCATCTGTGCCCCAGTTGTTAGAGGCTGATGCATTGTGCTCTGTTTTTGTATCAAACAACCATGGAAAAAAAATTTTGTTTCCAAAACTTCAGCAACTGGATTTGCCTTCATCAAACATTTGATATGTTGCTTTTGTACTTTTTTAAAGGTTCAGTTCAACCCAGATTTAAAAAAAAATGCAGTAAAACAAAATGCGAGCTTTAAAAGCCGATAAAGTCCAGAAAAAGCAATACAAAGTGAGCAGATCTGAATGGCACGGACTGTAAAACAAGAAGGCATTTATACACTGAGGCAGTGGCTTTACATCGGGGCAAGCAAGGCCGGCAGTGCTTGCCCTATGGAATCTAAAAATAGATATCAGCTAAATTATACCAAAAAGCGATCTCTCATCTTACATCTCAAACAGCATTATGTAAGCTGAAAAAACAGCATTGCAGATAAACCTGCGGTCTTTGATGTGTTAGACAAACTGGCTCCGTTTTTACTGCTCTGAGATCAGTTTCAATTTGCACCTTGTGTAGAAACGGAGTTAGCATTACTAAGTACCTAAGATGATTTTATCATCTTAACAAATACGTTTTCTCTCACTGACCACCTTCATAAATGTGTTATGTAGAGTTCAGTGTGAAGAAGTTTTCGCTCCTTTACTTTAGCGTTTGAGTAAAGAATGCCTTGATGATAAAGAGAGGACATCAGATTAATATAAAGTATTTAAACTTTAAGCTTACCTTTAAACATCTGCAGTAGTAATATTGATCCATCTAACACTGGTGGGATTTTTTTCTGCAGAATAAATACTTTTACTTTTGACACTTCAAGTCAGGTTTGCTGTAATACAGTTTTATGAGTAGTGAGGTATTTTTATAGTGTGGTATGCTACACTTATTTAAGGAACAGCTCTAAAAAAACATCCTCCAGCACTCTTCATTGTCAGCTAATGGTAAGTACTTTGATAACTATAGAAGTAATCAGATTTTACAATTCTTCTGCCTGGAAGGAGTGCAGAAAGGTGAAGATATCCAGGAAGAGAGCAGCAAGATGCAAGAGGCTGTCAGCATATACAGCATATGTGGAGCAACTGTGGTTGAGCAAAAATCATTGATTCCTTTTGCTTTATATTGTTCAAACATGTATTGCAACTACCACAAATGCCACCAGTTTGGTTGAGAAAGGGCACTGTCCTGTTTGAAGCCTAGATGGAAATGATTATGTTCCCCTTGCTATCATGGAAAGTAATGCTTGGCAGCAATTTGTCCACCTGCACTTCTGAACAGCGGGCTTGGTAACAATTACTGGTTCAGGAAAGAAAACATTACAGAGTCATTACAATAATGATAGTAATTCAGGCCAGAAGACATGTTAGCCTCTGCAGGCCTTCTCTCCTGCTTTTTCTCTCTCTCTATCCCTTTCCCACCTTTACCTTGACTTTCAAGATTTCTCCTTACACAAGTCGCACCCTTTGGCTACTTTAAAGCCATTAGTCATTTCATTTTAAGCAGCTCTTCCATTCGCTGCAATCACAGCACATGTCGGATGGTGCTTTTCATTAATAGCTTTCTGTTATTCTACTTTACAGCACCATAAATCACATATATTATAAAGATTGGCTTTAACTTTGGACAGAAATCATATAGTGCTTGCAAACCTTAATAGGCTACACAACTTAAGA
Source organism: Cichlasoma orientale (assembly GCA_034780415.1). Lineage (NCBI taxonomy): Eukaryota > Metazoa > Chordata > Actinopteri > Cichliformes > Cichlidae > Cichlasoma > Cichlasoma orientale. The sequence goes on along the minus strand of JAVDPK010000518.1, from coordinate 963,240 downwards.
CATCAAAACATCCACCTATTTTCAGCAAACAAGCACATGTGTATGTCCCTTCCCACAAAGGGTGGGGGGCACTGAACAACTAAGTAGGAGGCTTGTTGGATCCCCCTCTCTACCCGGCAGGCAGCACTTGTATTTATGTTTCAGAAATGTATCCGACGGTGCCAAGACATCATCCAAGATGCTGATGGAGTCGCCACACAGAGGCTGCTGCCATCCAGTCTGGAAAACATTTAAAAATCTTTGTTATGAAAAGAGTGCAGAGATGCCTGTCCTGCATGCTGGGGGAAAGATGGCTCCATTTTCCATCTGGAGCTCGCTTAGTCAGCGTGGGAGGACGTGTGTTTGCTTTCTGTACAACAGAGCGGATGATAAAATAGCTTATGAAAAAAAATACAAATGGCTGCGAGTCACTCTTCTGGGTGGGCCCACAAGCGCATGACATATTAGGCCTGTGAGGGATTATTTTTGTGTTTCTCAGCAGTTTTTTAGTACAGTTGGACTGATGTATGGGCCATTAAATATCAATCATGATGTTCTGCTTCAATATGAGGCGGTTCTTTGTCAGATTGTTTTTTAGTTTTTATTTTATTTCATTTTTTTGAGCGGTTGTTTAAACAGTTCTCATTCACATGTATCTAAACATGGCAAATGAATTCCAGATTTCAAGCAATGAAAGGAGGAGTTTGTGTGTCAGTTTTTAAACTTTATTGCACTTTATGAATTTGTAACAATCCTATCTATCTATCTATCTATCTATCTATCTATCTATCTATCTATCTATCTATCTATCTATCTATCTATCTATCTATCTGCTTTGGCTGCTTTGCAGTAGGAAGCTTCGAGGTCTGAACCCATCCAAAGAATTGCTTGTCAGGTTAATTGGTGATCCTAAAGTAGCTGCTGGTGTGACAGTAAATGGTTATCTGTCTCTGTGTGTTAGCCTGTTACATAAATAAGCAGTGTGCCAGCAATGAGAGAGCTGAGCCAAGGGTAAAGGAGAGCCTTCATGCATCAAATACGTGACATTCACTGAATCACAAGGGAATAAATTAGCCCTGAATGAATGTTAAATGTCCGAACGTAGTTGTATGCGTCATTGTGCTATCGGAGGGCTAAAAGGCTAATCGCCTATGCAGCTGCAACTGCCATCGGACCACTGGAGCAACATGAAGCACATGTACCATTGCAAAAAGCATAAATCAAGAATAAAACCTCTGGAATCTATCCAGTGGTTAAAATGTCGGCTAAATAGGAAAATTTTTAGAAAATTTTAAAATTCAAATGGCTAATGATTTTTTCAAATTAATGGCTCCCCAGGTTGTTTCAGTTATCTGCTGCATTAGTGTGACTCTTTGGGAGATTAGAGAACATGAACGAGTCTCCAAAAACCAATTTGTTGAGTGCAGTGAAAAGATGAAAAAGTATGCCCAATTAACTTCATCAAAGGCTTTTTTTTTTCCTGCATCCATCATTTCTTTTGAACGTTCCTGCTCTTGCTTTCCGTACTATCAAGAAAGTGCAGTTAATTTATTTGACCACTAAGCTGTGAGCCGCTTTCAGGTTTCAGGAGAGAATGAAGCTTTATCGCCCGCGCCATTAAACTGCTAAGTTTCAAACACCAGCGCACCGTCGCCTTCAAAAGCCTGTTTTAGGTTAAAAGAGAATCAGTCAAAGACAGACCCATCAGCCCTCCGTGCAGTCTTTTTGGACAGATCTGTGGATTTCAGCTCAGACAGGGTTTGTCTGAGGAAAAAGTGGGAAATCCCCCCCCCCCCCCGTCCCCTCCGCCCCTTGCTAAGTTGCTCCTATGACTGATGTCATAATTTCTCACTGAACCCTTAACCAAACAATAAATATTTGACAGCTCAGTTGCTTTAAAAAGCCTGAGCTGTTTGCACAACAGTGCCTGCCAGAACACGCACACGGGGGCTCGCTGGGTGCGATGGTACTGTCAGACACCGGGTTAGAAATGCAAGAGCTCAGTCACAGAGATCCAAGTTACTTCTGCACAGTAACTTTGATTTCTGTCCTCACACGTTTGAATTCTCAGGATTTGGATTCACTTTCCATCCAGCCAAGTCGGACAGACTCGCCATATTGTACTCATTAATGACTGGCACACACGCAGAAAGTATCAGAGAACTGCTGTGACATTTCAGCTAACATATAAACCCAGCGGCCCAAATGTTCCTTCCCAAAGAAGAAGTTGGAAAGCCAAGTGAGATGCAGGCCAACCTTCGGAACATCGTTAAACCTTTGTCTGGAAGTGTTAGTCCCCAGTGTAGCACAGCAGGTTTCACAAGCACCATTTGGCGTCCCTCGGTCTCAGCAAATAGTAAAGAGGTTAACTTATGAAAACACTCGCACCCTGTTATCAGATTAGGACGCTACAAAGAGCTCTCAGCATCGACAAAAGGGAGATATTTTTTTCAAAGAAAGAGGCTCGATTAACACTGTGTCTTGTTGGTCTTTGTCTTCACACACACACACATGCACACACACCCTCCATCCTCATTCTTCCCTTTGCTTTCATTTGTTCAAGCTGTTGACAGCAGGCTTGGCCTGAAATTAAAAACCTTTAGTGTTTGTTTGCTCGTTGTCAGTGCTAGGCTTCCCCCCTCCTTTGAAAGAAGCTTGTGGTGGAGGGAACAGTATCCAAAAAAGAAAAAGGCAGGGAGCCCCCATACATAAAAGAATGCATGAAATGGATCATTTTAAAAAAAAAGAAATACAACAGGAACACAGTATTTGCTCACTAACTAGATTAGTGTCAGGATTTGAAGTTTATAAAGCATGTTTGCATCTGTTTGTAGGTGTGGGGGTTTTGGGCCCATAATCTGGGGTCAAGCACACACTCAGTGCCAGTGTGTTTGACCCAGGAGTGTCTGAAGTGTTGTGATGCTCCATAAGGTCAAAGGTCAGGTGGAGAGTGATGACTGAGGTATTCTACAAGCTGTATAAATGCTGGTTTAAAACACAGTCTAACAGAAATTCACTTATCATAGTTTTTACTTGACACATTGACTTGACTTGTCATGCCTATCGGTTCAACCAATCAAATGGAGGTTTTGTATATTCGGTAAGAAATAAGACAGTAACAGCTAAACAGTGAACAGCACAGTAAGCACTTTGCATTAAAAAAAAAAAGGGTTGATGTGCAATTGAAGCAAGAACCCACATGTAAAGATTTAGCAAGATTTAGGTTTGAGTCAGTGCTGGGCGTGTTGCGACACAGCATGCCAAACTGATTAGTTTGCTGTTGCGTGGATCTTTATTTATGCCGCTTAAAGGTATTACTGCAATTACTGCAACAATATATACGATCCATAACTCACCTACTGTACTGTATCTGTGCATGCCTTTTTCCATACACTCTGTCAAGGGGCTCAAACAAGCGCATACAAACTGAAAAGATAATTGTAGACTGGAACAGCTACAAGCCACCATATCACAGCTTTCTTTACATACAGTGGAGGAATGCAACCTGTCTGAAGCGCCAAACAGCAATGACAGGATGGGTGAAAACCACCTGGATCTTAAACTTAACTCACAAGGTCACCTTTCTTCATTTGTCTCCTACTGTGGCTTGTAAAAAAAAAAAAAGGTGGATTAGTGCTTCACTAGCCTGGACTTATCCAGACCGAATGTTTAACCTAAGCTAAACATAGACAACAATTGTTTCCTAATTGGTAATTTGTTTTGGAGTTTCTGGGTGTGGGACGATGGAAACAGCATCAGTTGTTCTCATTTATGTTCCTTTCACTTTAAAGATAATCTGAGACTTAATAGACACTTAATTATACCGTATCAAAATACATAACATACAATCTGCTAGTTTAGTATCTGGAATATGCAGGTATCTGAGAGAGCTGTACAAAAAACAAAACAAAACAAAACAAAGCAAAACAAAGCGGTTATATCCCAGGTGCAGGGAAACCGCTAACCCCCCTGGCGGTTTGTCGTCAGTGTCTGGCTAATAAACCTCCACTCTCATCTCTACCAGAATCTAACACCTCACACCCACCCACCAAAATCTCACTATAAAAAACAGACTTTAAAACATGGCTCAAAAAGCAGGGATGAACTTTGTTAGAGAGCTAAAGCTAAATAATCAGATTATTGAAATGATTTATGCTAAGCTAACTAGTTTCATCAGCGTGGACTTAGCCAGACTGAAGGTTTGGCCTTAACTAAATGAAGGTACCAATCTTAGACAGTTTAATGAATAAAATAATAAATACATGTTAAGATTTAACTTTGTATGCTAATGACACCACAAAACTATACAGTAGCTAAATGCTAACATCTAGGTGCTAACGTGCTGTTTTATCAGGTACAGTGTTTACCATGTTCAATATTGTAATGCGCTTTTAGACAACACTGTAACTTTATAAGGTCTCATAACAGATGCTAAACAAAGCAGCTGTCACACAATCACAATGTTTATTTCTAAATTTTTGTCAAAATTTTGCGTTAGGTGTTGCCAAACTCATCTGGCATGCTAACAGTTGATAGCTGCCAAAAAGTGAAGCGAATACTAGCGGGACTCTTATTATAGTTTGTAAGTATTTGCTCACAAACCAAAGTTAGACTGGACCAGATGGCTCTAGATGAAGTGTTAAGGCATCATTAAAGTTACTACAAATTAGTCAACTGGGAACATGGATTTCTGTCCCATATTTCATGGCAATACATGCAAAAAATGTTGAGACATTTCTTTTGAAACCCCCTTATGTCTTAGGGGTGTTAGAAGAGAAGTCAGGGGATCACCAAAGTAATTAGGATTTATCCTCTGGGTACCTTGGATATCTGTAACAAATTTCATGGCAAGCCATCCCACAGTGTTTGAGATATTTCAGTCTGGACCAAAATACTGCCGTCCCTAGAGCCCAGCCATTATCTGACTTGTTAAATCTGTGCACTAACTTGCTCCCAGTCTTTATGATAAGCTAATCACTGGACACTTAAGCTTTTTAAAATTTGGCTATATTTTTAATGTACAGTATGACGACAGGGGCCACACTGCCAGACTTTCTCTATGTAACATTTGAATCCCATAACTTCAAACTTTCCAGCAAACTTTGTCAGTCGCTCCTCAAATCAATTTATAGCGTAAAATAACCTGCAGAACAAGAAAAATTGGGCTTCGGCTGTCCAATTCCAGTTGCCCTTAATTGGCTTCCCCTCCTTGTCAATATCAGGGTAAAACTTTTAAAAGTAGCACGGATGGTGGTGAGGATTTAAGCTTTGAAAGCTGCCTACAGACAGCATCTTTCTTCAATGCCTCAGAGACTGTGATTCACAGCCCGGTCTCCATCTCAGCCATTATGGTCGCGTCTTTTTTACGGGCACGGGGGTGTCGGTTACAGACACACAGGCAGACTGACTGATTTAGCTCTTTAGATTTGTGTGGAATTAGTCACAGTGGAGGGCTGGCCGGGCCAGTGGGGAGTTTAAGACATTGCGGGGAAAGAGAAAGCCTGGAGTGGGCGGGCCTCTTTTCTTTCTAGTTTTACGACCCCTCAGGTTTCCACCTGTGCTGACATGGCTGAGGTTTTACAATAGTCCTGAAAGAGTTACAAGCAGCCGGGTAGAAATTCCAGACTTTTTTTCTTTCTTTCTTTTTAACCCCCCCCCCTTTTTTTTCTCCCTCTTTTAATGGAAGGGTGGGGTGGGGGCCACAGTTATTGTGGAGCATTTGTCAGGCAGCCAGTTGCAGAGGCAGGGCCAACCGGTGATTTATGGTAACATCTGCAAGATGCAAAGCTCTTGTATATGCTTTTAATCATACAAAGAGCTGGAGATTGAAAAGAGATGGTCTGATGGAGGTTTATGGAGTCCACGCTGGGATTCACACTGATGGCAACTCGTGTGAACGTCTTATACAGCTGTGGGATTTCTCCAGCTCAGTGTTTCCAAGCTGAATTTGGCTTTGGGGGTGTTTTTGCCAACCAAGTTGCTGTTTCCCTTGTCTGATATGGTCAATAGATTCTCAGCAAGCTTGAAGATAATCTGCAAATATTGAAATGTTTTGTTACATAAAAGGATAACCCAAAAGGACAGCCAGAAAAGGCGAAAACGACACTACACAAATCTCCTTGGATTCATCTGTCAGCAGTTGGGAAGTCAGAGTGAGTGTGACCTTACATACCAAAAAAACAAAAACAAAAACCAGGGTCACCTCATTTTTAAAACTCTGTATTCTAGTACTGACAAAGCATATGTAATGTTGGGGGGAAAAAAGCTCAACAGTCATAAATTTCAGACACCAATTCCCCAGCAGATTTCCTGAGCTTCATAACAGAGGAATAGTAATTTCTACGAGCCGCCTGTAGCTATTTAATATAATAAACATCTGTCTGCATGTCACCACATCTGGCAATAATGAAAGGAAATTAGCTACAAAATTCAGAGTGTCTGGCAGTTAGATAAGACATGGCATGCTAAATTCATTTTCTTGGCTCACACACTGGGGGGGTAGCGAGCGAAGATGACCTCAAGAGCCGAACCTGGATCAGCGTGCGACTACTATTATGTGTACAGTAAGGTCCGAAAATGGAGAGTCTGAGCCGAATCTGATCTGAGATCAGGGTTAGTGGGCTCTGATGCTTGTCTGCCAGTCACTGGTGGTCTGGAGGAATAGTCAGCTTCCTGTCTCGTTTCTCTGGACGCAAATCAAAGAGGGGAAATTATTCTGCAATCTGGCCGGTGTTTCCCCCGGGTGGAAATGTGAAGGTTGTCGCTGACTTTTTTTTTTTTTTTTATAAAAGTGGGAACCTTCCATGCCTCAGTCGCTTGTTAGGCCACAAATTGTTTTTTGGTTGCAGCAATTTCAGAGACTTTAGGAGTAAATAAACCATTCTGAGGGGAATTACATCCACCCACTTAATTGTAACATGCACAGTGTAAAACCTTGCTTTCAAGAGGCAGATCACATATTGTTGATAAGAAGACTTGAATCCACCAGACCAGCTGCTAAATGCTAAAGGGGAAGAAAAGTTCTTCCCTCTGTTACAGGAGAGGACCTTGAGCACGGCAGTTGGGAAAACAAACCTTCAGAACTTCTCGCTGTCAGCAGACTTCAGTCTGAGCCTTTCAACATCATTTTGTAGGATGTGAAAAATGTTCTCTGTCAGCCTGTCTGGCCTATTTCTTCACCAGCCAAAGACCCTTTATCAAAGATGGATGTAGCCACAGCAATATAACCCGTTTTTGGTGTTTAGGAGCCAGAATTTAGGCAAAGGTTATGTGGTTGGTTTGGAACCTGTTACACTAAAGTAGTGTTTGAGTATCTGATGCACCTTCTAAGTCATTAATCTGCCATTCAAACTGGATTTCCTTTGTTAAATTTCTTCTTCCCTTCGTTTTCTTGTTTCTCGCCACAGCTACACCTCCCCAACGTAGATTTTCTCCTCTGGTCTAACATCTGTTTACGAGCATTTTACGTACAGCGCCAGATCACCATATATCATCAAGCTCACGCGAAGGTTTGACTATTTACTTCCAAACAATACAATGTGACACTCCTATAAATATCACCACATTTTGTCCAACAAGAAGCGTAATCACAATCCAGCGAGTTTATCATTTATCACTCCCCAGCCCCACTTTATCCGCGCTGCAGGGCCATGTTTGTGAGAAGTCCTTTGTGATGTGAACTAACTCGGCTCTGCGCTGACTTTAGATTATTAGACAAAAGTGGACTGGTCCCTGAATGTTGCCTGAGCAGCAAAAGCACAGCAGCTGTTTCCCAGGTGTTTGGATGTGTGTGGTTCCACCATCTTGTCTTAATCGCAGCCTCCTCGAAGAACTGGCAAGACTTCCAACAAACCCCCTCATTCCTTTAGGCTGGGGTAAAAGCATACAAACCAGACCAGCGTAGCCAACAGCCAGGTGTACTTAAACATTAGTCAACCAGAAGGATGGGAGAAAAATAACACATCTATGAAAGCAAAAGTCTTCATCAGTGTTTCCATACACAAACTGAGTGTGCGAATCCAAAGACCTTTATGGTGGACATGACTACAAAAAAAAAGAAGTCAATTTCACTGCCTTTCTCCCCCGTGCTTTTCACACTAGACTGGATGCAAGATTGAAGTTACTGCCCCTGAATAGGGGATCTGATTAAATCCGCTTCCAAACCTGCTGGCACCACCATCGTGAATCTGCCATTTCATAAACACACAGCTCCACTGTGGCAGCCAGGGAGCCGCGAGACAAGTTCCAAGTGCAAGTTTCAACAGCTAGCCCAGTGCACAAGCACACCTTTTTTCCTCGTGTTGAAGAGGAGAGGCCTGAAACAACAAACCACCAGGCAAGAAGGGCTGGGGGGATCGGGGAGGGGGATGAGTCATCCAGCAAGCAGAGAGAGTCTAGTATGCACTAAGGTATATTGTGCCATACTGCCCTAACAGCAATTTGTGGGTTTAACGCAAATTACATGCAATTATTTTAAGTTGTTAAGCACCATTATTAAAAGAACTATTATTAATGATAGGATACTGGCATCTGCAGTAATATTTTTTTGTTGTTTTATCTTTGAAAGCTAGTCTTTTTTTTTTGTATTACATTATCACTTGATAGTTTGTCTGCTGAGCTGGGGTGGCGTACCCCGCCCCTCACCCTATGGCAGCTTGGGTAGGCGCCAGCACCCTTGGATAAGCAGAAGAAAATGGATGGATGGAAGATGTATGTGTGTGGTGCAGTATGGGCCTCTTCAGTATTCAGACGTGAAAAAGTAAAAGCCAGTAAAAAGAAAGTGAAAAGCCAGTATTCTTCCAATGACATATGCCGCGTTCTTTGATATTCGTCAGCTCCGACTCCCAATACATTCAGCTCATGGAGGATCCACTGAGAAAAACAACAGCATGTAGCCCCATGGTGATGACAGCATGAGTAAATCGAATTGCGACTGGTTTAAACCACAAAGTGGAAGAAGCACGAAAAAACAAACCAAAAAACAAATTAAAAAAACCCATCAAAGATCAAAAATGCACAATGAGAAACACGGACAGTGGTTGCAGGTAGCTTTTAACGTTCAGTTTCATTCCACCACAAGTTTTTTTGCATATTTGATTTTCTGGGACAACGCTAAAGTAGCAGCGACAGCAGCCCACCTTCTGGGTTCAAGGCTAACTCTGGTATACAGCTACAACATGTATGTGTTGGTCTGCAAAGTTCTGCTAGCATCTATGGATTTCCTGCTCACTCATGATGGCTGCATTCAGCCAGGATGGCAGAGTAACAGAGACAGCAACTCACAGGTATAAATGGAAAGAACGGCATTGCTCGTGCAGAGCCACCAGCCACCACAGTAGGTACGCCTTTCTCGTACCTGATCATATGACCCTCTTTTGCCTTCTGAACTGCCTTCATTCTTCATGACACAGATTCAACAAGGCGCCGGAAACATTCCTCAGAGATTTTGGTCCATATTGACACGATGGCGTCACAGTTGCTGCAGATTTGTCGGCGGCACATGCATCATGCAGTTCCACCACGTCCCAAAGGTTCTCTATTGGATTGAGCTCTGGTGATTGTGGAAGCCATCTGAGTACAGTGAACTCACGGTTATCGTCGAGAAACTAATTTCAGCTTTGTGACATTATGCCACCACCGCCTGCTGAGCTGTTTATACAAGGCAAGATGGGTCCATGCTTTCATGTAACAAATTCTGACCATCTGAATGTCGCAGCAGCAACATTTTTCCAATTTCCTATCAATCTTGGGGAGCCTGTGTGAACTGTGTCCTGTTTCCTGCTCTTAGCTGACTGTTCTCTGTAAACCCTGGCGATGGTTGCGTGGGAAAATGCCAGTACATCAGCAGCTTCTGAGATACTCAGCCCAACAAATTCTCTTTCTTCCCCATTCTGATGCTTGGATTGAACTTCAGCAGGTCATCTTGACCACATCTACATGCCTAAATACATCGAGTTGCTGCCATGTGATTGGTTGATTAACAAGCTTTATTGAACAGGTGTACACAATGAAGTGGCTGGTGAGTGTATACCCCAATAATTTCTGTCGATGTCAATAAGCAATAATATCCAATTATTGCTAAGCTGTGTCTGGACTCAGACTCTGATACTAAATAGTTAAACATCCTCTCTCTCTGTGGGGGGGCTGACTGATGACAGACCTAGGCTGTCCTTGGCAGTTTGCGGTTCTAAAAATGGTTGAGTATGAACGGCCAATGTTAACCTCCCACCCCCCCCAACATATGCCACATCTCCACATCTCCATCTCTTGCATGATGAAGTGAGTTACATCAGTGAAGCCTCGCGGCACTTAAATGAATGTAGCAGTGCACATTTAGGTGTTTTTATTGTTTACATATCATATGTGCAAAACAATGCTTCATTCAAAGCTGGAATAAGTGAACAGGCAAGGCTGCAAAATACTCAAAATGTAAGCAAAAATAATGAAATCTTTTTTATATACAATTTACAAAATATAATAAACTTTTATAAAAAAATGTATATATTGATCTTAATTATTTAACCGAATCTGTTTCCTCAAACAACAGCTGCTCCTTTTTGTTTCTGCAGGAACATCAAATTGTCCTTTACATTCACTCGTTGTCCATATGAGGAGTCCTTTATTGCAAAAGTGTTCATTCAGTGAGGTAGAAATGTTCTTTTTTTTTTGGTTTTTCTCTTCATGAAAAACACAGACTGGAGCTCAGTCACTCGGCTAAGTGCTCGTCCTGCACTGCGAGACGGGATCAGTCCGAGTGTCGTCAAATGGCTGTTCATACACGCTGTTGCTGTGCTCCGATGAAGAGTCCTTGTTGCCCTTGTGGTCTGACTCTGCATCCGGAGCAACGTAAGGATTCTCGTGCAGAGTTATTCCATTTTGTGTGACTGAAAGTGGGCCGAATCCTGGATGAAGGTCCTGAGGCCTCCAAGGAGCTTTCCCAAATGTTCCTGAGTTGAAATGTGCAAGAGGAAGTCAGGCCAAAGCGCAGGAAATTCTGAAGTATAAAAAGTTTGGAAAACAGATGAATTCAAGACCTACCCATGAAAGTGTTGCAGGGGGAAAGACATTCATGAGGTCTCCCATAGTCAACCACATCCCCCTCCTCCATTGATGGGCGACGGTCACTCTGCTGGTAGGAGGGGCCATGATGCAAGCTAGCGCTGGGAAGCTGTGTCAGGACAGTGGACGAGCAGAGGTCAAAGTGCTCAGTCAGGAAGTAGTCCCTCCTTTTAGAGTTAGTCAGGCTGCCACTGCAGGAGTCAATACAGGCTGGCCTTTGGTCGGTGCAACAGCCTGAAGGTTTTTGAAAACAATTAGAATCTTTGCAAAGAGTCAGAGATTTTTAAAGTACATTAGACAGACTTGAATGCATTTTTATGACTCAACAGTATTTTTGTTAGACTAAGGGCAAGGCTAAGTTTTACAGACCTGTGAAGACTTCTGTTGGGTCAGTGGAGTATATGTTATCTCTCCGAAGTAGTGAGCCGATTGGGCCTTGATAATGGCAAAGCAAAGGATCAATGGCCGCTTCCATGTCTGCTTCACTTCCTGTATCCAACTGACAAAGACCTGTCAGGACAAAGGAACAGAGTCAAGTAAGAACGCCTAATGTTTCTAAAGGTTTTACTTTGAAAATGAAGAAGGCAGGGTTTTTACCGTTCATGTCTTTAGGCTGCAGATAGAAGCCACTAATTGAAGAAGTCATGTACTGATGACTGCTCCCACTCTCAGACGGGATGTAGCCATCTTGTCGGTCAGCCAGTGTGCCCTGAGAGGACAGGTAGCTGGGGATGTCGGCGGGCAGGTTGGTCTCGTCTGAAGCACGAAGACATTGGGTTAATTTGCGCCTTCATTTGAATATTTGGTGAATGTGGAAGGAACAGGAAAGCAGGTACTGAAGGATAATCAAATAAGTCCCCATGAACTGACCTGTGTTGGTGACACTGCAGTCTTCATTTCTTCGACGGGTGTGATAGATGATGACAACCCAAACCAGGGAAGTACCAACCACACAGCACACCACCGCTATGATGACAATGCCTACAGTGGTCCACCCGTCATCATCAGATCCTGCTCCAGTCCCAATGCCTCCCACAAAGACGCCCTGTGCTCCGGAGTCGCAGTTGGGATTCGGTACGACTGTAAGTCGAACATTGCCCCTCTCCGTTCCCAGCGTGTTGGACATCTCGCAAGTATACTTCCCTGCATCTGCCTCTGCAGCGTCAACAATGATAAGGAGTTGGTTGGCCGCTGCGAAGAAGTGGCGCTCAGTAACCACCAGTGGGCTGTCATCTTTGGTCCAGTTCAGCTTTGGGGGAGGGCTTCCGCCAGCAATGCACTGAAGGACTGCGGTCTCGCCTTTGGCCACAGTGCGATCCATGAGCGGACGCAAGAAGGAAGGCGTTTCTGCAAGACAAGCAGCAGAATAGAGTTTAAAGGACCCAATAATTTCAGAGCATTATCTATCCTACATGAGCCTTTGGGCTTGTCTGCTTACAGTTCTGTTTTCCTCACCTAGAACTGTCAGTGTAGCATTTGCAGAAATAGCTCCAGCTGTATTTTGAGCCGTGCAGCTATAAACACCAATGTCTTCAGTCTTGACATCCACTATAAAAAAGACATCATCCTCCGGCATGACATGCATCCGGCGTTCACGGGCAGCAGGAAAGTCGGTGCCTCCGTCTTTCTGCCAGGCGATCTGGGGGGAAGGATGACCAACAGCGGCACACTCCAGCCTAGCCATTGCCCCAGCACGGATACTCAAGTCCATAGGCATTTTTGTGAAGGAGGGGAGCACTGAAAAAGGCAAAAAGACATCCTGATTAGATCGTTTAGGATCTTTTTAGGTATGCATCTATAAACTGGTTCATCCCACTTCAAACTTACTGTTGACGGTGAGTCTGGCCTTGGTGGAATAGGAGGATCCAAAGTGGTTGGAGATCACACACTGGTACTTCCCCTCACTGGAAAACTCGACATTACGGAGCTGCAGTGTGGTCGTGTACTCCGTCACCTCCGTCTCACCTCCTGCTCCCCCCTGCACCCGTAGGTGGGCCTGGTTGTGGATCTCCGCATCGTTAAGAACCTCATTGTCCTTTTTCCAGGCGAAGGTCATGGGCGAGTCGCTTGAGCTGGCCGCAGAGCACACGAACGTCACGTTGGTGCCCTTGAGGGCCGATTGGGTTTCTGGCTGCACGGTGATCTGAGGCTTTGGAAAGTCCTCTGCATGAATAAGAAAAATGAATCTTTGAGATATAAATGTATATATAAAAGTTTCAGTTTTCTTAGCTGATTCCAATTTCCTATTTTTTAGAAGTCTGACCCGTTCATGGCAATTTTGGCTTATTCCAATTTCAGTAACAATCATAATGCATTTTGTTTATGGGAGAAATATTTGAACAAATTAATATTTTAATATTTTGTGCTTACTCTGATTTGTGTGCTTGCATGAGATATTGCTACCCAGTGAAACAAGCACAGTTCCTGGGGTCTGTGATTTCTATTAGACATCTCTTTAAGTGTAAATCTCATGACTTAACTAAAATTAGGTGCAAATGAAGCCCTGAAGAAAAAACTTAGCGACTTAGTAGATTTCCATCATATTCCCTCATGAGACTCAGTTTGTCCAGGAGTCAAGGAGGAAAATGCTCGACAATCTGGGTCAGTTTGTGAATGGAAAACCTGCTGTGGATAAATGGCTGTTTCTTAGACATTACGGGACGTTTGTGTGAAGGTCTCACACCATGCGAATGCATCACTCACCGCACACAAACTCCTCCTGGCGGACGGCGAACACGCTCCTGCCCTGCAGTATTTGCGGGTGGGCGCAGCTGGCATTGACGCATTGCAGGAAGGTTTGCTCTGCCACCCAGATGGGTAGCCACTTCAGCTGGCAGTCGCACAGGAGGCTCGAGGTGTTTAGACGTCTGCCGGGGGGAGAAGATACCAGAAGCGTTTAATTCACTTTGCAGTAATGTTTAGAGTGGCTGGTAGGCTGTGTTTTCTGACGGTAGAGCTGCACCTCATATAAAGACAACAGTGGAATCTACAGGGGGAGATTTTATCAGTACAAAACCATAGGTTTGTGTATATGATTCAGATAAATATGGAATGTTTTTCCTGGGGAAATTAAACAGTTTAGCTAGCATTTTTATTTTCAGTTTGTACTGGATATTTAATGTGGAACTACACACCCTACAGACACACACATACTGAAAATACCACCTAAAATTCAACTACAATGCACCTGTTTTCTTTAGGAAACATTATTCCAGTGTACTGTGTAATTTGTCACAGACTTGCACTCATTTTGAATACATTTAAAGGCTCCTTTGCTTGGGTTTTTTAGTGAAAGCTATCCTATAATGAAGGAGACAAAGAAAACTGTGAACCCATTATTAACACTGAAGTAAGCACTGTTTGCTGCAGACTTTTCCCAGCAGACCATAATGAGTTTCACCTGGTGTTCTGTCCCACATTAACACTGAAACACTAAGTGAAGCTGCCCCTTGGACACTTACAGCTCCTGCAGGTTCTTCATCTGGGAGAAGGCGTTCGCTTGGATGGACATGATGGCGTTATTACTCAAATCTCTGTGGAGCGAAATAAGAGAAGAAAATTAGGGCCGCTAAGATCCCCGCAGAAAGACGGCAACTTTTTCTGCCGACATCAGCCCGCGTGGAGTGAAGGCTACAAAAAAAAACTTCAATCGAGTGAAGGAAAAGGTCTGGGCTCCAGAACAATAAAACTCTGGGCAGCAGTTTGCTGTGTTAATCAAGAGAGGCCCAACTCTGGGCTGCTTTTGAGCTCTGGCAACGGCTGGGAAAAAACTCTAATTAGAATCAAATGCAGCTGTTGCACCCCCATACACACACAATTACACACACAGAGTTCTCTCCGCTCGCCTCGGTGATCGATATAGTCTGGCACACATGTAAAGATACTAATGGCAGAGTTTTTTCTTGATTCCACATCAAAGCGGAGAAATGGGAGAAGAAACAAACAGCCCCTCTGTCTTAGTGTGATTCACCCTGCTTAGTTTACAGCTCGGACTTTTGGAAACAATCAGTGAAACACGAGGCCGACTCACAGGTGCTGCAGCGCGTCCAGGCCTGAGAAAGACTTCTTGGTCACAGAGCGGATCTGGTTCCCCTGCAGAAATCTGGGAAAACAACAAAAAGCCTTATCAATTTCCAGCCTCACTTTTTACTCTTTGACCTTACATTGTTCACGTGTTCCATTAGGATTACGATTATACACACTCACAGTTTCTTCAGTTTGTCCAAAGCAGAGAAAGGTCCATTCATGTCTTCAATAGTCCAGGAGATTTCATTATTTTGGAGATCCCTTTCAGGAGAAACAAACACAAAAAGCACTGTTTAAAAAAAAAAAATCCACACCCAGGAAACAACTGCGCTTGTGATGTTAATAAAACTTTATGCGGCTTTACATTTCGTGTGATGGAGGGAAAAATGCTCGAGATGTTAAAATTACATTCAAAGTGGCTCCGTGCCCTAACAGGAAGTCACTTCCTGGCCTTTGTGGCGCTTTTTAAAAGTCTGCTACGGCATTTCTGTGTCGTATAGCGGGAAAAAAAGTTTTACAAGGGAGCTTTGCAATGTAACATGTGTGCTACATTTTAAACTGCATTTGAGGGAATAAATGTATTCTGCCAGCTATTTAAATATGTATGTGATTATTCCCCAAAGGAATTTAAAATGAAATACACTGTGAATATGTGACATTAGCCATATTTTAATCAATTCAAACATTTAAGATGTTTAAGGAAACCCTTTTGGTGAACTCCAATCGAGAGACCTCATCCACTACAAGATCTACTGACCTAGCACACCGGCTTTTTTTGTAGTAGGAAATTCGTGTGGTGTCCGAATAATTGGGAAAAAATTGTTGCAAAAGGTTATATTAGCAATCTTACGTTAGCTCTGTGGAAATGACTGAGCTAGCTAGCACGTCTGGCAGACGGCGTCACTGAGAACAGTTTGCACTCGACATTATTTAAGCTAAGACAACTTTGAACTTCAGAATTACTCCCGTGGGAACAGAAACAAAACACGAGGCCGGAGAAAACAACACTACACAGAAAACAATTCTGTCTCTTTGAAACCGAGAGACTCTAACCAACTGTTGACGTTCGCCGAAATACTTTCTGCTACCAAACTCAAACTCCTGGAAAAAATATGGAGGCATTTATCCTGCTGTCCACAGAAAGAAAAATACACGCAAAACAACTAAATACACAGTTTTAGGGTATGAACATCAGTAAAGGCCAAGCATTTCCTTGAGAAATTGCCTGCTTTGATCCCTCAGCTGCTCTCATGCGTCCGAACAGTTATTTTTCTCCTCGGCGTGCCTGGTTATGGCTGATAGAAGCTGAGGAAGTGTGTATATATGTATGTGTTTGTGTGTATGTGTGTGGGGGGATTAGGTTTGAAGCCCTGAAGCAGTCTATGTCCAACTAGGTGCACACCTGCCCTACGATGACCTAAGGAGCACATTTGGTTCTAGTTAAAAAGACCTAACCGGGGAAAATGTTAGGGAGCCTCTCTGTGTGTGTGTGTGTGTGTGTGTGTGTGTGGTGTGGTGTGGGGGGGTGTTGAGGTCAGGTTTGTGGCTCTCTGAAGGTTTTTTTTTTTCTTTTTTTTATACAGTTCCAGGCTATGATCTTTTTCCTAGTTTGGGGAACCTGAAAAGGAAAGCTTGAAAATTCTATATTCTTGTTACTACATTGTTGTTGTCTACATGACAGCAAAGTGCAAACTGATCACAAAAGCTGCAAAGACAATCTGCAAACAAAAAGCTGACCCCAGCCAAGCAACCAAAGTTAGATTTTTTTTTTTTTTTGCTTTGTGTTTTAAACCTAAAAGCTTGTGTTTCTGTGTGGGCATGAAGCCAGAGGTTTATACTTTTAACTGGGAAATATGTGATGACGCATCTAAGGCATAGACAGTGTAAGAGATGGATGTAGTTGCCATGACGTCCATTGGTTTGTGTTTCTGTTTTGAAGCACTGAGATTAGCGTTTCCACTGTCGCCATCCCGGCTTCCAAAACTGCATGTGACGAGGAGGGGAGGGTCTGACTGAGAAACTGCTTCCTCAGCAGCTTGGATAATCCTCCTTTTTGAAACATGGTATGACCAACATTTACAAAATAGACTTATTTATTCCATATGACCCGAAATGAGTGACTGAGCCCATAAACTCGTCAGGCTAGTCTTTACAGAAGTCGTCAGAAAGCAGTCTTCCCAAAGACTTCTATACAACTGGGAATCTTTTTGTGATCACAGCTATCGCCTTCATGTAGAGCGTCTCAAGCCGTGTAAAAGCAAAATTCAATGTAACAAGTTGTGTAACAAAATACCTTCTTAAGAGAGTGAGGCATTGCTTTAGTAATGACCCCAGCACTGAATACAACTTACAGCATCTGCAGGTTGGAGAGACCACGGAAAGCTCCGTCAGCGATAAAGCTCACGCAGTTGTTTCCAACGTCAAGCTCGTCAAGCACGCTGAGACCAGCGAATCCTGATTCGTCCAGCCTGGACAGGTGATTGGAGGACAGGTTGCTGTGGAGAAAAAGACGGTAAGAATAAATCCATTTTAAATCGACTTTCTGCAAAACGCTGATTACGAACTGTCTCACCTCTGTGGAATTATTCTGAAAACGAGATCTACCCTTTAACAACAACAAATACGCTGCATTGTTTTTTGTTTTCATATTTTAAAAAAAACAGCCACACTTAAAAATCAGATCCCCCCCCCCCCCCCTCAGCTTTATATTTCCAGACTGAACTTATCTCCAATCAGCTTGTGGAGATCAAATTTTGCAACAAAAAAGAATTTGTGAAACAAATCATTCCAAGCAGACTTTTTTTTTTTTTTCAAAGTAAACTCAGATGAGAACAAATCAGATAGCTGGACACGTTCACAACCCACAGGCGGCTTGTTTACGCTCAGGCTTGTGTGATAAGAGCGAGAAAAGCGGGGAGAGAGGGGGAGGTAAAAAAAAAAACAACCTATCTGTGAAAAACGCTCCAGACATGGCAAACACTAAACCGGCCAGCGCTGTAAACAACAACCACAACAAAGGAAATTCAATCCGCTTGCAGGAACGTGCATTGATGGGTTGAGAAATCATTGAAGTTTGTGGGTATTTCAAAGGAAAGTAAGTGGAACTAATAATGGAAATTCCAATAAAAAACAAAAACAAATGGGACTTCCAGAGGCCGATGTTTTGGCTCAAGTGACAGCCGAGCAGAAAGGAGGCAAAGGGGTGTGTAATATTTTGGCCGCGGTTTAACGATGGCACTGACTGGCAGAGCATAAGAGACGGTGCTTTGTCTACGTGTGTGTGTGTGTGAGACGGGTTTTGGAAGGGGGGGGGGGTTTGGCGACGGGAGTAACTGGAGTGTGAGGAAGGGCAGGCGGGAGCGCCAGAGAGGAGGAGAGGGCAACACAGAGAAGTGTTGGGAGTTCAGAGTGTGAATGGAAAGCAGGGGTGGGGGGGTATCCAGAGGAAGGGGGAATATCAAGAGGGAGGAAAGGAAGAAAAAAAAAAAGTGGACTCACAGCTCACTGAGCTTCGGGCAGGACTCCCAGGCGTCAGATTTGATCTTGCTGATGGCGTTGTGGCTGAGGTGGAGCTGCTGCAGAGACAGCAGGCCGTACAGCCAACCCTTGCTCACCTCTGTCAGGTTGTTGTAGTCCAGCTGCCTGCACACACACACACACACACACACACACACACACACACACACACACACACACACACACACACACACACACAC
>JAVDPK010000518.1:869891-902590 GCA_034780415.1 Cichlasoma orientale | reverse complement strand
CCGGCGTCAGGTTCAGTATTAAAAATCAATTTTGTCTTGCGGGCGACACACATGGTCCATGCGGGCGACCAGGTGCCTGCGGGCACCGTGTTGGCTACCCCTGGGTTACGGCGTAGATGTCCCGCTCGATAATTAATGTTAATTAACACATAATGCGTCTGCACAAGCATCACTGCCGGCAACATCGCTGTCCACTTATGTAGGTTATGTAAGCAAAGACTCAACGCTACAGCGTAAATCAGGGCTAAGAGTATATGGAGTGTAATGTGGCAAAATAATGTTAATAATAATCGGTTTTTTGTCGATTACACTGTTTTTGTGATCATTCGGAGCCGAAATCGAAATCAAAATTTGATTAATTGCGCAGCCCTAGTGTGCACGTCTCCATGCTTAATGTGTTTAGAAATATGGTTCCACAGTCTCTCTGTAGAACACTTTGTATTATGGTGACTTGTATTGGATTTCTTTGAATTTATAAGGATAGATTAATGGGTCAGACTGAGATATTGCAAGAAATACTGGGCAGATCTCTGGGAAATTCATAAACTCTGCTGATTCTGACTTTGATTTCTGCCCAAATACATGCAAAGCTTTGTGTACGCTTTGTGTTTCATGTCAGTGAGCCAGTGCTACCTGGGTAACATAGTGTAGTCATAGATGGCAGTTGAATACAGTATTTTCCTAATCACCTTTTCTTGACCGCAGTGGAAAACAATGTGAGGTCAAGAAAACGTCAAAGAATGTCTAATAAAGAATTTATAAAGACTTAGGGAAAGAAGCCTCAGTGCTGAGTGAATCCTACTGCACTTACACTAGACTACCTAACAATATGAATTTCACTACATCTGCAGTATTGGTATGAACAAAGTTTAACCTCACTCATTAGATTTTATTCAGTTTTGAGTGTTTTCTGACTTTTCAATTATTTTTTTCTTCTGTTTAATTGAAGGGTAAATTAGTAGCCAGGAACATCTGTAATGTAGACACAGATGGAGGGCTGGAGCTGCTCAGTGCCTAACCTTTGAATGGAAACACAGAGTCAGGACTTTATGTCTGCAATCATATTTTATGACCACACTAAACTAGTCCTTATTAATTATGTGAAACATACAATACTCACCATGGCAATTGGGCCATCAGTGTTGGAACCTTCATGCGAGCGTACTGGTCTGTAACTGCTGGTCTTTGACCTTTCTGCCGGGGGGGGGTGCATCTGAAAAAAAATCCCTACAGGAGTCAATAAAGTTTTTTTTACCACCTTGAGAATTAATTAAGCTTTGTTAGAAACTCTGAATGTTTTCTTCCAAAAGTGGTCTTTTAAGTGGGTGTGGATGCACAGGCCTGTTGTCACCTGATTTGTTCATTGGCAGTGTTTTCATAACCCGCCAGCTTTGGCCACAGCATGCGGGTCAGCACCGTATCAGCTGCTCTTATAATCACTGGTGAAGGGCACAGTGGAGACAGCACATGATGCAGATCTGGGCTTGGAAACCAAGAAGGAAGTGTTGACATTGTAGTGACTGAACAGTGACTTTGCTTTGTTTGACTTCTTATGTACTTATGTGGTTGATCATAAACCACATCCATCAAGCTTGTGTGGACATTTCCCTTCTCCTTCTTCTTCTTCTTCTTTTTTTTTTTACCCACTAGATGCTCTTTTATGGCCAATTAGTTCGGAGCTTCATATTAAGAGCCATCAGTTTATAAGCTTCTTACGAGTTCCGAGGATCCTTCGTGCAGTGTCGTCATGTTCAATCAATCAAAACTAGTATTTCCACCAAATGCCACTCTGGGCAGCCTGTAATCTGATTAGTACGGATTAGACCTACTATATGGGACTCTGGGAAAAAAACCCTAATCTCTAACTTTGATTAAGGGGGCAATACAAGGGATATGCATATACTCAGAGGATTATTTTCTATTCGCCAAGCCAGTTTTAGCACAAGTTAAGAAATGTTAAAGTCATTCGCCAAGTGAAAACCAGGTACCACTTATTAGAAACTGAACCATAAAGGAATTTTAAGACCAATACTAATATTTGGTGATTTAAAAATCCAATATATTGGCCAATATAGTTTATTTTTTCACAACATCAACACTCATGGTTGAGGGGTGTTTCTCCCATCGCTTCTTTACTTTACTGATATGTCAACAAATGGCTAATATTGGGCTATTATATTGGCCGGCCAGTACATCAGTCGGGCTCTAATTCTTATGGAAACAAATGTATTTTATGTATGTAATTTTCCCCCCCTTGTTTGAAATCCAGTGATTTAGGGAAAGTTTTAGCACCTTTTGGTTTGTCAGTACAGTAATTCTGTCTGCAACATTTTGGTTCGGTTCTACTAGAAAATCTGATAAACCAGCTTTATCTTCACTCAGTAGGTCGATGATGACCAAAACAAGAAAAGCAAGTGCTGTATCTGTATCTGCGAGATGTCCAAAATCACAACTGTTTGCAAACCCGCGCGTACATGAACTCTTCAACACTCCTAGATGGGGGCAGTACCTGTAAATATTAGTAAAACTGTAAAACTTGTAATGTGTACTGTTGCTGCTGTGTATTTGTGGCTTGCTAAGGACGCCACACACGGAGCACTGATCAGGCTCTATCTGTGAACCTGCTGCAGCAGGCATTGTGTTGCATTGCTAGTGATCTGTGGCTTTAGCCTGCTGAGGAGCAAAACAAAACAAACCCCGTCTTTCTTTGCTTTTCCGACTTTGCTACTTTACTGTAATTCATTTGTTAAAAACCTTGAACATGTTCATTCTGATGTCACTCTCCGGCTTCCTGCCAACAGATAATCCTGTCTTTCATTTTCTCTTTCCTGGATTTCTGCAGCCTTAGTCAAACATTAGTCATCTAATTTGTGGCTTTTCAATAAATACTTAGAATAGAGTAGCATGTGTGAGTCTCCACAACAATGCGATCTGCTCAGGCCCAACAAGGAAACAGTGACATCATTTATTTATACCGGTTTTACGGGTCATTTACGCACTTGGAATACGGAAGCATACATTTCCTGGGTAAATGCTTGATGTTCTTAAATGAAGCTTGCTCTGCTCTGGTTAAAATGGACCAGCAAGCTGAAACTTTATTTTTACTTTGATGTAGAGATGGGAGATAATACACGAAGAACACGTAAAAGGGGAAAACAATGCAGTTGTTTTACACTTGAGGCTGTGGTTTGAGAAGTTCCCCCGTGGTTATCTGTTGTGGTTGGAATGTGTGGTAGACAAACTGTAAGAGGTGCTATTTGAGTTGCTGGAACAGATAAAAGTCGGATAAGGTGAGGTTAGTATGGTGACGATATGCCCAGTAAAACATCTGGAATGATCAGTTAACTGCTGCGGGGAAGATGTTATCACTACGCCCACAGATATGTGAAACTTTCACTGTGTGGGTGAAAGCTTTGGGTTTTATAGGTATCCTAAACAAACAAGCCTCTTTCAACTGCTCCCTTACTCACAAGCGGTCACAGCAGGTAGCATGTTCTTATTTTTACTCCGGATGCCCTTCCTGATACAAGCCCAGAGGGAGTTGTGCCTCTTCCCGGCATCAAACCAAAGATCTTTTTCTTTGTGTAAACAACTACACTACACTATCACTGACAATATACTTTGTTGATCACTAATGAATTCAAGTTCATTTGTTTTACTATTTCCTCTTTGTCAAAGTAGAAAAAAGCTGCTGCAACAATTAGGTGATTGTTTGATTATTAAGTTAATTCATTTTTTCTTGCTTTTTTCCTAGACAAATTATAAAACACTGGCAATTATTTACCTGGCAAATGGCAAGTGAAGGCTATCCCCA
Organism: Cichlasoma orientale; assembly: GCA_034780415.1. Classification (NCBI taxonomy): domain Eukaryota; kingdom Metazoa; phylum Chordata; class Actinopteri; order Cichliformes; family Cichlidae; genus Cichlasoma; species Cichlasoma orientale. The sequence continues at coordinate 898,776 of JAVDPK010000518.1, read as the reverse complement.
CAGCGACAATGCAGAATGACAAAACCTGCAATTCCTTTAACGACCACTGGAGGCAGACTCCAAAAAGAACTCAGTCCCCACAGACTTCAGCCATGGTTACAGCCTAATACAAAAAATGGCCTAGTATAAAAACCTTCTGTCGCTAGGTAAAAATGTGCATTTCCCAACCGGTTGGTGAGGATTTGCTGCAGGTTGCTGGTTGCCGCTGGATGAAATCAGTCACAAAGAACGTGCTGCACCAAAAGCCTCTTTATGATTACCAGCAGATCGTCGCAGTCACCTGTAATTTGAATGGAACACGGCAACTCTCTGCCTAACGCTGCAACCAGCACATTTCAAAAGTAGCAACTTTTACTTTGAAGAATGGCCGCCGTTTCTGGTCGGCATCGGATTTATCGCAGTTTCACTAGCGTTTGACGCGTGGTTGGTGAGTGTTTGCAGACGCGTTGGCAACTTCCATGCAAACGATTGGCAACTACGACCTAAGCGATCACAAGGAGGTTTTCGATGCAGCACCATATACCTCTCTGTAACCAGTTTCACCTAGCAGCTGCCAGCAACTTCCAGCAACCAGTCACCAACCTGTCGGGGGATACATATTTGTTCCTAGAGACTAGCGGTTGCCAGGGGATGCCAACCACACTCTAAGCTTGTGTGAGGGGCCTGAGGTCTCTATAGCTAATACACAACTTCATGGAGGGTTTTTAATATAACTCAAGCTTTTGAATTTTATTAAAGCTCACAATGACTGCTCTGACTGACAGGTGTCCCAACAACCAGCTGTAGCTGATAGCTGTTTTGATCAAACTTTGCCTTTTACAATATTTGTAATTAAATTATCGGATTAATTGGTATGTTGTGCAACACTAATTAGCAGGTATCTGCGGTCATCATTAAATGGTAAAAAGGCAACCAGTTTGACTTTGTAAAGCTTGTGTGTGGTTCTAGATCCCTAATGAAATTTTAATAACACAAGGCTGCAGTCCCGATGCAGCCTTGTGCAAAAATGCCCCTTTAACTTGTCTGTGTTGTCTTCGCTGATGAAATCAGTGGTGCCAATTATTTAATAATCACACACAGTCGATCCGAGTCTGGATGTGTTAATCTCAAATAATTACTCACTTATGATTCTGCACCGCAGACTTGAGCTAACACGTTGATGCTTCGACAGGTTGCTCCTTTCTGTGACGCCAAAACTGGCTGCCATCATCTCAGTGTGCACCTCAAGTTAATTACACAGTTGTAAATGATTCCTGACTGATGAGAAAGGCGAGGCTAATGAGGTTAGACAGAGCAGCTGGCCTTTCTGGTTTATCATGTCTCGGTGAATACATGCGCATGTGTGTTAATTGTAACACCGGCAGAGTGACGTGTGGCTCTGAATAGTTGACACTATTTTTTTTTTTTGTTTCCTTTACATAGAATTAGGTCATGTTTACTTTGTACAGAGGCAACATACCATGTGACTTTAAACCGCCACTATGCCTCTGTCAGTCAACAGGCCCTGCCCTCTTTTCATTAGTGCCTGTGGGAAGGAAGTGTGCTCAAGGTGGACAGTGGGCGGGGCAGGTCTGGTCTCTCAGGTAGAATGGGTGGATGCCCTCTGGAATCTTGTGAGTGTGTGTTTGCACACACCATATCCAGGATATGGACCTCTGGCATGTCCTTTTAGCTCTTGTGCCACATTACTGTTGGCAGTTGCTCATCTGAATTATGGAAAGTACAAACATTTTAGCCTGCTTTATTACCCCGCAGCTGTCTGCATACTGTCGATATGAGCTGGTGATTTATCTACAGTTTATGCTGTCTGTAATGATCTGTGACATAGGTAATTTTTTCTAAACCTTAAAGCCTCTTAGGACTGTAGGGAAAAGGAGAGACAGCTTGCCTCGGTACGACTAATCAATGTTCAATAACAGCAGAAATTGAAGTCATCAATTATGTAAGTTTTCTTCTCTGTGAGTTTTAATATCCTCTTTCATTTTTTCCCCCCTCTCTGTCATTACAGTGACTAATCAGCGTTGAGGTGGGTCAGTGATGCCACCCCCGGCCACAAGTCCTCCCGCCGTGCCCCCACCAGATGGCGGGTGGGGGTGGGCTGTGGTGCTTGGATGTTTCATCTCCATAGGATTCTCATACGCTTTCCCCAAAGCCATCACGGTCTTCTTCAAAGAAATCCAGATCATCTTCGATGCCTCCTACAGTGAGATCGCATGGATCTCCTCCATCATGCTCGCGGTCATGTATGCTGCAGGTGACTCCCCGGTTCCATTTGCTTTTATCTGGTTTTAAAAGTGAAATGAAAGTTTTCTAACTTCTCGAAATGTAAACTATACTCTGTCCCTGGTGCCTGACACGACCAAAAACTTCACAGAATACGAACTTTTGCCTTTTTTCAGAGTCGGGCAGAGTAAATAAATAACTAAACTGTTCATGTTTCATGTGCCTGAAAGAAAATAAGTACCATTCGTATCAGAATGCTGGATTTTTATATCCCAGTGATGCTAAGCAACATGAGTCTAGGAGCAGATGCTCCATTCAGAAAGCTTAAAAGTTAAAAGTATGAAGAAAAAGGAAAGACAAGTAGGATAGGACATGGTCTCTCATCTGTGTCACACACATGACACAATCGGCGGTGACAGAATAGAAATGGAGCAAGGTTGTGTCATCGGATCACGCCATGGATTTTAATCCACGCGGGACGCTGTCGCAGTGTGACATGCCGAGCCTGCGGATAACTAGAAAAACTGAAGCTGAACAACAGCAACAAATTGTAATTCCTTGTGAGCCAGAATCAGTTACAGTGGGACAAATTGGAAAAATAATCTACTAGCTGTTGATTGGATTACAAAATAAGTGGACCTGTTTTCTGACACGGAAACAGGTGAATCTTAATTTGACCGAGGCAGAATTTCTAACAGTTTTCAGCCAGCTAATCGAATTCTGAGCGTGATTCAGAGAAATCCTTTATCATCCGAAAATGCTGCCACGTTGCTACAGCCGGCTCTTCGTTTTGTGTCGAAAAAAGGAACCTTTGAAGGGTTGGGATTTTGTTTTCAGCGGGTCACCCCGTCCACCATATTGCTCTGATCACCTGCTGCATTTCCCCACGTTGGCTGCAAGCCTGCAGCTCTCTGCTCGGCTCCGCCATCTGTCCACGCTGTAATCCTCCTGTCACTCTGTCTTGTGCTGTTGTCACCATCTGTACGAGTCGTCAGCGGGCCTGCAAAGCTCATTTCCTATGTCGCGCAGCGCCGCTTCCATTGAGAACAAAATCTTCATTCAGTAACTGGAAACTGAAAAAAAATCGGCTTCGCAGTGCCTGTATGTCATTATCACACGGCTACAGCATCAATATGTGCACTTACTGAGCGAGACGCTCTTGTTTCTCATTTATTCACATCAATCGCAGCCGTTCAGCCATTCATTAAACACCTGCTCGCTTGTTCTGGCTCACACGCTGATGAGTCCATCAAAGTTTGAATGTTTAACACCGTTCTAATTTCCCACTGCTGCTTGTGTGTGTGCGCACTGGTGTTTACTCGGCCCTGTCTTCACCGTGAAGCTGCCTGATAATGAGCCTACAGTCCCAGACGCTCACAAGTAATAATCCGAACGATCCGAATGACTGAAATGCCTCTTTACTTATTACTGCCACCCTGTGCTAAACTTGTTTCTTCAACCTGCTAACCTTTTGATGAACAAAACACTGAAACCTAGCGGCTTTGGCCCAATGGATCGTATCTTTTAAGCCGGTGAGGTCGTGTTTGTGAAAGCCCACACGGCATGAGGTGTGCGAGTTTAGTATCTATCTGCTTTAGCTGGAGACGGGTCTGTTTTTACCGCTCAACTGCTTTCTGCCAGTTGGCTAATCAGTCACGTTAAGGACTTAATCACTTCAGTCCTTTATCAGGAAGTCGAAGGAGGAAACTTGTGCTTGTTAGAACTTTAATGGTCTAATCTCTCTGGTTTTAGCCATGCTTGTAGAATGGCTCTATAGATAGAACTGTTGGTCAATCAATCGAGTCAATTGAGCCATATCTTACTAACAGCACTGAATGAATCCGTGCTGCGAAGTTACAGTAGCGCAAACTGTGCACGGTATTGCCAAAGGAATTTTAATGTATTCAAGCTGGTGACGCTGAAAATGTGTAAATGTTTTTATCCTTGTTTCCAATCTGCTGCCGAGTCTGCTTTATATTGCTGGAATTGCAGCTAATAGATTAGAAAAGTGAACAGTTTTACTTGCAGGCTGTTTATCACCAAGAATATTCAGCAGCAGCTGCACCGCGCTGTGTGCTTGATCTTGAATTCACAAGATTAGCGCTTCTTCTGCAGGATTTCTCTCGTCTTCTTCGCAGCACCAGTGCTTCATTTTACTGTTTTTTTTTTAGTGTTACTTTTAGATCTGTAATGCCCATTCCTCTGATACATCTGACTGAAATAAGTGGCGCCCCTTTTATGTGAGCCTGAAGCAGATATTTCACAAAGAAAATTGACCACTGCAGTGAAACTCACTGTGTGTGACTGGGGTTTGTCGAGCCAGCTAACGCAAAGCAAGACTATGTTGAACTTCTTTGGTATTAGATATTAGTTTGTGTTACATTGGGATATCCTTGCTATAGCGGAAGCCCCAAAAACTGGCCAGTGGATGTAACATTTAAATATGATATTAATCAAAAATATTATATAGATTTTTAAATAATAACCTAACCATTAGTTGCTGGTTTACAGCCCTGAGGATTCCGTTTCTGGAAGCAGGAGTTTCAGGTGTACGACTGTATCACTACATCATAGTTTCAGCTTCCTCTACAGAGGCCCCACATTTTCACCCGCTCACATTCAGTTACGTGGCAGTGAGCTGATGACAATGTGAACCACAAACCTGAACACGTTTCTATAAATAAGCAATGCGCAGCCTTTTTCCTGCTACATTTTTGCATAGTCATTTGCCTGACATGCCATGCATATCAGTTGGCAGACAACATTTGTTCCCACCAAAGAGCCATCATTGTTAGAGAGAAGAAGGTGTGGCTGAAAGCTGTGAACCCAGTATGGTGGATTTCTGAGGGAAGTTTTCTAATGAAAGCCTTTGGCATACTTCAGCCCTACAGCGCAACCCTCGCCTCGCATTGCATCAGACGGCAGTGAAGCAGCCGTCCCTGATCCAGTCGGCACAGCGAGTGTCGCGCTGCGATGATGTGTGTAATCTGCATGCTGTGTGTTTTTGTTGGATCGGTGTCACTAATCCGGAGAGCGGGAGAGAGCGCTGACCTTGGGTGTGGAAACACTGCACACTGTGTTGCACTCGCTGCTACTCAGGTAGAAGACGGGATACAAAGGATGGTCTCTCATAAGGAAAAAACAGTTTTTAAGATTTTTCATTCATGAGAAAATATATTTACTGCCGTTCATTTATTCTTATTTCCACGTGAAAGCTGCCTTAAACCACGATGCCCCGCTAAATGCACGCTTTCAACTCGTTTTTGCTCTTCAGAAGAGTCACTGGAAACTTTGACATGTCATTTCTACCTCATTAACAGCCTGAGGTATTTGCTGCATGTCAAAGTGATTGAGCAGTCTTTCAGTTTTCACACATAAGTTTCATAAGTAGCCAAAAAGAGAATTGTTGCCAGTGACGTCCACGAATTATCATTAGAAATGTAGTGTTTTCATCTATAAAACTGAAGACACGGCTCATGTAACTTACTCAGAAGCACCTCTGCGGTGAACACCTTCCCCACCCTGCCTGATGCAGCCGCTGAATGCAACCACCTTTAAAATTCTGCCTTTTTTAAGCTTAAAGCGGCCGTGTGTTAGCGTCATCCAGTAAGTTGCCGCTTACAGTTATACAAGCCTAAACTTTACATCAAAGCCTCTTGTCAGCCCTGAAAATGTGCATAAACTTTTATCACATAAATAAACTGGGTTTTAGGCCGGTCTGCTCTCCGTTATTTCCCCGAAAATATCCGTGTAATGGGTCGGCAGTCAGTCACTTCAGAAAACCGTGTCTGTGTCTTCTAACAGCAGAACGGCTTTTAAAAGTTGTTTGCCTCCATTCCTGTCAACTCTTTATCCTGTTTGAAGTGTGATGGATAGCCGGCATCCGTCATGAGCCGTACCAGCCTCTTCGCTGCAGCTCACATTAAAGGCTCGTGGAAATAAAAACCGTTAGACGCATTTCTATATGTGTCATTCCCCTTTTGGGATCTAGGTGGTTATATTTAGTTTGGGTCTTTGTCCACTGTGTAATGAAGTCCACGCTGTCTGGCCAGGAGATGATAAGCCTTTTTCAAGGGAGGTAATGTGCAGGCTCAGGGGCTTCCTCATCTCGGCCAATTCGGGTCCCGCCAAGCCCCCGAGAATACTGATCGCTGCTGTGGATGCAAATGAGGGGAACTTTCCTCAAGGTCGAAAAAAGATTCATGCAGAGCAAATTAAGTGAGATGACTCCTCGCCCAGTGTGGCTTTTTAAATTGCACTGGGCCTGGCAGAAATATGATACATCTTCTGCCTGGTAATGAGAGCATTATTCAAAAAAAAAAAAAAAAAAAAGGGAGGAGAGAAGAAGAAAAAAACCATCTTTCATTACTTTTCTCTTTCCCTGTTCGATTTACACCTCCTGTACTTAAAATTCAGCAGAAGGTTAGGAGACCGGGCCAGTTAAAAGATGCTTGGATTCCTAAAAAAAAATTTCCTATTGCTGCCTCATTATAAGTATGGTGCTTTGTACAGAGAAAACAATCAAATGTTCTCGCACATTTCAAGTGGAAAAAATGCAAACAACAGGACGTAAAGTGCCACAGCAGCAGTATAATCTAAAATGTTGAGTCGACCATTTTTAGTTAAAATTCAGTGAAGTGAGCAATAATGCAGAGAAATATGAATGAAGATATATTCCAGAGCAAATGGAGAATACAAACAGTGACTCATTAAGGTAGAGGAAATTTTCCTATGAACGGAAATGGACTTCCGGTCTGGTTTTTATGCAGGCAGCCCTATATTTTAATGACAATAAATACCTGTAGTTATCGTCACTGCTAACATTTTAAAAGCTACATTGATCAGTATTTTTATGTCAACCCTGAATCGTTTAATTATTTTTAGTGCTGTGGATGCCACTCACAGTGTGATGACCCAACGCCGGCTGGTCTTCCTTTCCGACCGGCAGCTTTAGCTTTCTGATTGACTCACACTTCAGTTTTGCATCCATTAGCACCAGGCATCTGTTTTATTATAATAAACCCTAACTTTATACTACTAAATAAGACCCTGATTAAGTTAGCAACCAGGTGGCAGAGCATTTAGCAGCTAGGGAGCCAGATGTTTTCCCTTCTGAGTTGCTGGACCAAGGCTGCACTAAAATGAGGGTTAATATTTCTATTTAAATTCTCGTTATTAGTATTATTAAGTGATTGTCTGTCAGGAGTGTGTTTACATGATGTTCTGTTGACCACAAGTGCCCCAAAAATACTACAAATACCACAGCTTTAAAGATTCGATCCCGACCAGTGTAGGATTTTTAAGACCAATGCCGATATTGGTGATTTGAAAAAAAAAAACAACATTCCAATATATCGGCCAATTTTTTCTTCTTTCAGACACATGAAACATGAACAGATTTTCTCAACATTTGTTATATGTACTGTAGTTATTTATTTACTCATGTAAGCTTAGCCCGACTCTGCTCGGATCAGCTGGTTGTTGTGGTATTAGGTGTGTTGCTAACAGGGAAATTGAAGAGTGCCCTCTGGTGGAAAAACTATACAACATCAACACTCAACATTGTTGAAGGGTGTTTATTCCTTCTCTAGCTTGGCCGTTATAAATACCAGTACCGATAGATCAGCAAATGGCTAATATCGGCTGAAAATATCGGCCTGCTGATAAATCAGTTGGGCTCTAGTATCAAATTAGTTCAGGGATTTCACGGTAAAGGTGCATCCCAATATTTATTACAGTACATGACATACAGTGAAAGGACTACAGTAAAAGTGTGAGCACTGTTAATGATGCTTTAAAAACTGTTGTCCTGGGAAGCTGAGCCAAGAAGTGCCTTTGTGAGATCTAATAGATGTTTTCCTATTAACATTTGTTTAATAATATTCATGCAGACCTCTGTTTTTACTTTTAAAGAAGCCATTTCGATAACATGGTCACATTAGGGATTTGTTATAATCCAATTAACCTAATTTAGGGCTGGCTGCCAGCTCTCAGTGTCACTACACAGGCTGAAGTTGCATAATTAGTGACCTCACATGCTCACACTAGGTGACTCTTTTGTATCACCTTACAAATGTGAGTAAACAGTGAGTTTTATTTTGAAGGTTGTTTGCGCAGCGTCTAAAAATGCAGCCCGGAGAATAAAATGTTACTTAATGTATTTTGACACAATGCATTTTTTAACATAACGAAAACTCGTTAAACGGAATAAAAAACAAATTTTTTCGAAGCAAGTCTCTTCTGATTAATCGCACTGTCACTTTATTTAAATTGATTTGGCACGAGATGGTGGGAGTGCCTTGTTTAAAAATGGAAACCAGCCTAGTTGCTGCTATTAATAGCTGCCGGGTTCTGGCTGGCGTTCAACGCTAACAAGATTAAGTCATCATGCGCACACTTCCAGTGATCTTGACAACCGTAAACATGCAACATGTGGTTTGATTTTCTGTCTTCCATTTTTTGCAGGTCCCATCAGCAGCATACTGGTCAACACATATGGCTGCAGGCCCATCGTCATGATGGGGGGCTGCCTCTGTGCCCTCGGCATGGTCTCAGCTTCCTTCTGCAACAGTGTGTTGCAGCTTTACATCTGCATGGGGGTTATTACTGGTAAGTCCATCTAAATGCATTTAAGTCCATTTTGAGTTAATTTGATTAGACTATTTCTAGGAATCAGGTTAAAAATAAAACCTGTTAAGCAGAAGAAATTGTTTGCTTTATATATTATGTATTTTATATACCATCTAAACAATTCCTTATGTGGACTCAGCACTACTTCACTTGGCTTTATGTTTTCCAGAACTCATTAAAATAGCATGAATTTACCATCTTACTATCAGTATCCACATGTGGGAAGCAAACCATTTGGTGTTCTACTCTGAAGCACTTTAATAGCGTCTTATGTGGCTAGCGCTCAATGCATTGCACTACACATGTTTTTCCTTACATTTTTAGGAGTATAAGTCCATTTTGTAAACTGAAAATATTTGTATTGAATCTATAAAAATAATGCATAAACCCAAATTAAATGATATTTTCAGACCACACAGAAACATTTTTAAAGCTAAACTCGGGGTCGAAACCATCAAATTAAGAACCAGTGCGTTACAGGAAGCTAATTAATTATTGGTAGCTGTATGATTTGGGTAATTAGTCACTCCTGGAATGCAGCCAAATTTGAAAAATGTGTTCCTTATATTTTATTTTATTTTTTAAGTGAAAAAAAATGCTATAGTATAAATACTGTGAACATATACACGCTACAATTTTAACAAAAACTAGAGCCTATAGCCATGCTAACAACTTTGTGGTGCTGATTTCTTTGTATGATCGTCCTCTGGAGGCAGGCAGTGCGCACAATGATAACGCAGATCCACAGCAGGGCCAATGTTTTTTTTTAGCGCATTAGCCTGCTAATATTAAGCCTCTTAATAACCACTAATAAGCTAATAAGCACAAAGCATAGCTGTGGCTGTGGTGTTCTGTGATACTGATTATTGCAACTGCAGTTAAAACATAATTTTTCAACTATAATGTATTTCTCTCATCATAGGACTGGGGCTGGCCTTCAACCTGCAGCCAGCATTGACCATGATAGGCAAATACTTCTTTAAGAAGCGTCCCATTGCTAATGGGCTGGCAATGGCAGGCAGTCCAGTCTTTCTCAGCACCCTCGCCCCTCTCAATCAGTATCTCTACAATCAGTTTGGCTGGAGAGGGAGCTTCCTCATCTTGGGTGGCCTGCTGCTGAACAGCTGTGTGGCAGGTTCACTCATGAGGCCTTTAGGGCCTCCGCCCAGCAAGGTCAAGAAGGATGAAGAGTTGGAGATCATTGCTACCACGACGAAAGAGAAGCGCAGTTTATGGCAAATTGTTAACAAGTACCTGGACCTGACACTCTTCAAGCATCGCGGCTTTCTCATTTACCTGTCAGGCAATGTCATCATGTTCGTAGGCTTCTTCGCACCGATTGTCTTCCTTGCTGCCTATGCGAAGGACATGGGTGTAGATGAGTACTCCGCTGCCTTCCTGCTGTCAATTCTGGCTTTTGTTGACATGGTTGCCAGGCCCTCCATGGGGCTACTGGCCAACTCGCGCTGGATCCGCCCCAAGATCCAGTACTTCTTCAGCTTTGCTGTGCTGTACAATGGGGTGTGCCATATGCTCTGTCCACTGGCTGAAAGCTACACTGGCTTGGTGGTGTATGCAGTATTTTTCGGCTTTGCCTTTGGTATGGTCAGCTCAGTGCTGTTTGAGACCTTGATGGACCTGGTTGGGGCTCAGAGGTTCTCCAGTGCTGTGGGACTTACTACCATTGTGGAGTGCTGCCCAGTTCTGATTGGACCACCATTAGCAGGTACAGTCTTTCTGTTTGTGAGCATATTTCATTCACTTACCTGCTTCTGTTTTATTTGATACAGTCACAGAGGAAAGACTGATAGCATCTCTTTGCAGTCACTAGATTTTGAACATGATACCATTCCAGAGAACCAGTTTAGTACTTTGCACCCACAAGTTAACCAGTTGATTCTTGCAAAACAAAAAAAAAGAGTTTGCCACACAGTTTATCCTTTACATGTGGGTTTTGCTACTATTCTAGTCAAATCCTAAGTGACGCTAGCTGACTTCGAGACATTTCCTGTTTAATATATCTCAATATTACATGCGATACTATAAAATTTATAAACTGTGGAAATATCTTAACATTTTCTAAATTGTGTACTGTCTTGCAGGGAAGCTGGTCGATATCACAAAAAATTACAAGTACATGTATTTTTCCTGTGGAGCTATTGTGATCCTGGCCAGTATTTGGCTCTTCATTGGAAACTTCATTAACTACAGACTCTTGGAACGTGAGAAGAAGCGTGCAGAGATGTACAAACAGACTGAGACAGAAGATCCGGACCAAGCTCAGGATAAAAAGGAGGCTGATGGAAATGCCTCTGAGGGACTGGTCAATGAAGGTCAGAAAGATGAGGAACCTATGCAGCGGGAAACCAACATCTAGATTGTTCTACTCTGCCAACACCTCACTGTCACTGCTGCAATCTTGCCACATCCCTCCACTATGATCAGACTGAGCTCCAAGCCAAGAGGTGCCTCCCGGTGTTCCACCAGGCTCTATTTGGGGTCCTCTACTTCTCCAAAACTAACTGCCAAAGCAAAATTAGTGTTGTAGGAGGCTCTAAGGGATAACATCACTTTGACAAAAAATAAAGTATAACATACTGTATGCATGTGAAGAGGCTAAAAGTCAAAATGTTTGTGAAAAATACCGTAGTACTAACTGTTTTCTTTTTTGCAACATTCACCTTAGATAGGAAATACTATAAACTGCAGCTTGGGGACAAACACTCATTGGTGGCTATTTGAGTCAATACAAGGGAATATAGTTTTTGTCCTACGGGAGTGGGACAAGTGGGAGTGATCATAGCAGCAAATCCAGATAATTGGCAGATAATTTGGAAATCTTCATCAGATAATGCCTAAACAAAGTATTATCTGCTGTCATTTAATAAAAAAAAATAATAATAATAATAATGACTTGGTTTATATAGCACCTTTCAAGGAACCCAAAATTGCTTTAAATTCTAAAGTCAAAGGCCAAAGGCCTCAGTGAATAGGTGGCATTTCAGCTGTTTATCGTAGCTTTTCTGTGTGACCCGGCAACAAATATCATTCCGTTCTTCCTGCTGTGTCTTCCGATATGACCCGAATGCAACATCACCTTGTTGCCATTATTCCAACGGCACCAGCAACCAATGTTCAAAATAAGATAAGCCTCCTTAACAACATATTGGTAAATAAACAAAGGCTAAGTTACTAAGGGAAAGCCATGATTTTTTTTCTTTCTTCGTAGTTCCAAGGATATTCCTCTCACTGGGACCAGTGTCCGTTACTCGTGATTGACCACAGACTGCAGATAAAAGATGGACATAGCTTCTGAGTGTGAAAAGTGAAGCCAGTTTGAAAGTGCCTTAAACATGCTTCATTTTTAATGGCCGCCAGGGGGTGACATACGGTAGTCCAGTCGTATGGAAGTCGAAGGAGACCACTCGATCTGCAACCTCAAAATGCACTCGTGATGAGCTTATTGGCTTTCAGGACTTAAATTAAAAACAACGTGAAGCTAATTTAGTAAATTACTGTACATATTAGACTCAGAGGTATCCTTTTGGGCAGGCCTACCTTATGATTGGCACATGGCTTTATTAGGAGCCTGCAGTCTCCCCCCGGTTCTCAGTGGGAACCACTCCTTGCTCGCTTCAAAACACCAAGGTGGCGGCAGAGAAAATGCTTCACACTGGGACTTCACTAACCAATGGGTGACTTCATGGTGGTTAAATCCATCTTTTATATACAGTCTGTACCTGAATGACACTAATCTTGAGCTCTGGGTTCAGGCACCAAGTAATTTGATTTATGCCATTGCATTTTTGACAGTTTTAGGCGGTGTGGGTGGTTTGAGGTTCTTTTCATACAACTACACCCATATCGGACAAAGCTAAATGGAGGGTGCTAAATTGTTAGTGCAGATAGCTTACCAGACAAAGCAAATGAAGGAATTACCTTTGGCCGTAATAATGAACACACCCATTCTCAAACTTGTCAGGAATGGGATGCTTCCTAATTGCGCTGTGCTTTATATGGCAACTGGGTGCCCTAAAATTCCCACTTCCATAAATAAGGAACAGATGTGTTCACAGCTGGCGCCCGTGCATTACGCTGGCCATCCGAGAACTGTAACACTGTGCAGTAAAACCTGCGCAAATGTCCCAGCTCTGATCGAGTCATAAAATCCTGCATTAAATGTCTTGGGTTCCATATTCTCATACTCAAATATACAATGTGCTGCACTAAAAGAGAAATGGCCACAATTCACCCCAAACTTCATTATGAAATTGCTGCAATTCAATAAATTTAATTATGGTTGAATGTATTTCCTCTGTGGGCCTTAACAAGGTATTAATGACCAAAAACCATAGACTAAGAGTAATTTTCTACATATGAAGCCCATAAGCAATATACTCATATTGTAATACAGCCATACAGGGAAATGTATTAGTGACCAGTGACACTCTGTACTGTGATACATTGCCTTAAATGTAGGGTAATCAGTGCAGGGGAGATGTACAGTGAATACTTGAAAGTATTACACAAAGCTGATAAATCTTTGTGTTAAATGTGGCCCACTTTCTTGGTTTCATTAACTTTAAAACTCATGAGAAACCAATGTAATCTGCTCCATTTGTCTCCTAACATATCAGTATATGAGTGTTAAAGCTTTAAGTATTTGTGTTCTCTATGCTGCAGTCATTACCAAACTCATTAACTAATTCACTAACAGCACCCACACCAGTATGTTAAAAATATCAAGGAATATATGACTAATTAACAAATTCTACTCATGATATCCCGAATGGCTGTATGGTTATTATAAATGTCAGTGTTGTTCAATATTCTATCCATTCCATGTGTCTTTTTGTAAATGTCACCCTGTTGTGCTGTTGATCTTTTTTTTTGTCTGAAAACCTGGAGCTAAAACTGACCAAGTGATATCCTGCCACAGAAAAGTGAGCCGAACATATTTGCAAGCAATCATGAACACACTGGCTCTTTTCTCCCTTTTTAAATAGTGAGATACTCAGAAACCTGAAAACAGATATCCAGCTGTGGGGCAGCTCATAACAGTGAGCAGTACTTGTGATATCCTCTGCAGGTGGGTTTGTGGGGAAATCCGATGAATCTGCTGCTGTTTTGCTTGGCTGCATTAACCCTGAGATGGACATAAGTGAATAGTTGTTTTAAATGACTGCTTTTGGACAAATAGGGTTTTTTGGCTCTCTTGTTTCTTTCAGCTTGTTTTGGACCTGGGCTTAGTCTTCTGTATACTCCCCTTTAAGAATGACTGAGTTAATCTGACTCCATTTGTCAGTCCCCAGAAATACACTTGAGTTCACCAGCATTTCATGCCACTGTTAGACAGTATTTTTACATACTGCCATGGCTCTGCCCTCCTACATTTAAACTTTGTGAATGTTACCTTATCATCCTTGCACTTAATTAGTGGAAAGAGGGTCACTATGAATGCTGAACAATCACTTTCTACCAAATAACACTGCCCCCTGCTGGTTTCAAACCACCAAGAAAAGGTAAAGAAGGCCAGGCTGTTGAAAGAGAGTTTTACATTTACTTATTAAGAAAGTCAAAATAAGGTTTTAGTTGTCCTTTTTTCCTTTTCTGGATTATAATTTCTTGGTATTTATAGGTTGAAGTATAACACAGGACAAGACACAATAGAAATAAATTTCACCACACTGTTTCGTTGCTTTTTTTTTCAGTTTCCCCATAATTTAAAATAGTGTTGTTCTTACTGCAGATGCGGTATACATATTTTTAGTTCAGTGGTTAAAAACTCGGCTACCACTAAATTAAATGTGTGAAAGTAAACAACATGCTTGGAATTTTGTTGTGTTCTTGTATATATGTGTTGAATTGCAAATCCATGAAAACATTTCATGTATTTGTTTTATTCCGTTTATTCTAAGGAGAAATAACTAAATATAACTTATTGAATGACATACACCAACAGCCTTATCAGTTATACGGTGTAGCATCTCAAAGACTGTGTTTCTTCTCTTTTTATGTTTGTATATTTAGAAACAAGATTTATTTTGAGGTTTGCATAAGATCAAATTTAGCAGCAAAATTACATTATAAAAAAATTATCCCCCTCCCCCCCAGCACTGTTTTTTGTAAACACAGTTAGCTATTAAGCAGTTTAATTTATTATCCTTGTGTGTACAGAAATGATGTCACTCTGCTGTTAGATATATGCAGATGTCGGGGCTGTGGGGTTGGACTGGACAGCACTTTGCAGCTACCACTCTCGACCTGTTGAAATGATAGTAGATTGGAGTTTGTCATTCATGTTTCAATAAAGGGGAAGAAAGGATCAATTGCTAAACTATAATGATCTCTTTTGTCTTTGAATGATCAGGGTCTGAATGTAATACAATTAAATTTAAAGATTTATTTTTTGAGAATTTCGGATATCAAATTTTTATTTTCAAATATTTTGTATTCCAAGTTATCTTAAAAAAATTTAAATTCCAGTTTGCAGATACAGATCTTCCCACATGTATATCAGGCTGCTTTATGTTGATGTGGAGATCGTCACGTGTTGCTGTTGATTGTATAGAAGGTAGTTTGCTTCTGGGAGCCTGAGGAATTGTAAGCTAACTGTGCCTTATTGTGCTAAACTGACCATTATAAACATGAAAAATGCTATTGCTTTAACCACAACACCTGTGCGCAGTTTATGTCCTTGCTCATGCTGTGTGGATGGATTAACTTATGTTGCTAAAAGAAAAATTCATTCCTCACTGAAACCACCTTTAAACCACATATGAACAAATACGCTGATGATGTGAGAATGTGCAGCACTGAATCCGATCTAAGTATTTTTTTTTTATCATTTGTTCGGTCTGACAGTACTTACACACTATGTATTGTGTTTATGGGGTTTTGTACACCTAGTCGCAGATCCAAATATTTCTGTGTATGGAAACATGTAAGTTTTGTTGTGCGTGGTGTGTTTGGCCCCTCACACTGTAGTTTGTCTCAGCAGTAATCTCAGTCTGTTTCATCCTTCCAGTAGCAGATGTAATGTGTGCTTTCTCATCAGGGCAACCATCCTGTACAGCAACGTTTTTCAGATTGTTTCACTTTTTTCCACTACCTCTGCAGCTGTCATGTCAGAGAGGGGAAAAGAACCACACGGGTATAGAAAACTAAATTTTGTTTTTGTAACTAATATAAAGATATCACACTAATATAAAGATATCCACATAAACTATTGTCCCTGACTGATCATTATTTTATGGTTTACTTGATGGCTAACACAATTTAAACCAAGCAACAAGCTGTATATAAAGATGAACATAGCCTCTGCATCTGAAGTGAAGTGGGAGTGTTTTAACCTGCATTCTATCTAATGGCCAACAGGAGGCGACTCCTCTGTAGCCAGAAAAAAGCCTGATTGGTCTAGAAGAAAATGACCCTTCTTCCCACATGACTTATTACTTCAGTAAAGATTTTTCCCGGTCATTTTATGGTCTCAGTCACTAATACGCTGTAAGCACATTACATCAAATCTAAAAAAAAAAAATCCCCACAAACAAACAGAAAAACACAAAAACCCAGTTGTGCACGATCAGCTAACTTCAATTGTGCGGCAGGAGGCAGACAATAGTCGTTTGTATTGTACAAAAGGACAAGAATGTGACTATAATGCAAAAACTGCACCCAGACAAAGAAACTCTGTGTTGAAACTAATATAACATCATTATACTTAAAGAGTGTGTGTGTGTGTGTCTTCCTTAGCGTAGGGATTCGTAGCAGTGACTGGGACTGTAACCCAAGTTTATACTGTTAACTGCAAATTATGTGATTTTGCAGAGTAACACAAAAGTAATGTACTGAGCAGTGTAATGAATTAGTGTCAAGTAACATAACCGGGTACTTTTTAAATCAGAACGTCAATAACAGAGCAGCTCATCTGGCTCACGATCCATCAAAATTCACAGTTTATTGCCAGGAAGACAACAAATGTGAGCACAGTTTGGGTGAAGACACATTAGACATCAGTAGCGCCTGCGGTGCTCGTTTGCTTCGCTCGTTTATAAAAACACAGACTCGTCTGTTAATTTATCGCTATTCTTTTTTATCTTCATTCTATCACTGTATACAGTGAGATAGTAAAACAGCTGTTCATAAACACCGAACAATGAATAATAAATACATTATTTATTCTTCTTCTTTGCAAGCTACACATTCATATAGTCCTGGTACCCTCAGCAGTTTATATAGTAAGTTTCATTCAGTGTGTCTATGTGGATTAGGGAATAGACATCCATATGCTACGATTATGTGCACATTTGATTAATTTCTTTCCAGCACTGCAGGAGGAGCAGCGATTCCTATGGCATAAGACTGGCTGCATGAGTGTAAAGGCACCTAAACACTGCCCAGATCAGAACATGGCGTTAGCATTCATCGCTGTTGGAGGCTGCAAAAAGCTGGAAAATGTTAAAAAGCTCCTTAGAAATTAACAAGGTGGGATTGGACACATGCATGTGCTGATAATTATATAAAAAAATATGAGTTATTGCAGCTTTAATTAAGCGTCTTTGACAATAACACAGGTGTATGCCAAATTGGGTGACTCAAAATAGGGTAAAAGACACCAGCGCTACATCCAAAATGTATATTATTTAAGTAAATAAAGCAGATACTTCACTATATACAGTACAACAATACACTAGACTCTCTTTGCAATATTAGTTTGATCCCATCGAAAATCTGATCAGTGGTCTCATCAGCCAGTCTGACACCCAACTTTCAAGTCTTAAAAGTTTTTCAAATATCCTGCTGACACAGAGGCGAGCAAACAAACCACCGAATGAAAACAGAACCTCCAAGGTGGAGGTAATAATGCTTCAGCAAGTCAGCAGAAAGAATAATATCATCTCTGTGTGTCTTTCCATTAACAGTCAGCGCACAAAATCACCTGGATGGGACCGTCAGCTCTCACTGCGCTCAAAGTGCACCTCGCCCCGCATCAAACTCAATAACAAGCGCACTAATAATCAAGCATCATTCTGCCATTAATTCTGTTTAATGGTGACCAATGAAAGCTCGCACTTCAACGAGCACTCCGCCCCTCCCAAACTCGTGCTCTCACCCGCTCCACATGGCCCGCTCCCCGCTGTCTCATTAGTATGCAACGCGTCAGCGAGGCTGAGCGTGCCAATGATGGCTGGAGACCCTCAGGCAGAGTTTCAGGCTAGATTTTAATGGGGCGGTGAGGGTCACCAAGCAAAGAGAGAACAATACGCCTCTCCAGTTCCCTGTGATCGCCTTTTCAGCAGGATGGGGCACCCCAGGGGGAGGGACCTGTTGGGGTTTGAATGCAGAAGAAGCTGACCTTCAAAACAGTGTCAAACCATATTCCCTGTAAAGCCGGGTAGTTTCAGGTCGGCTGCCTTTGAGTGCTGGCGGTTGGCAATTAGCTGTCGTACTGGCGCTCAGGCTAAGCACACTTCACTAACAATGTTGTGATATTAGGTTAAATACTGAAGGGACACAAGCGACCCAGCGGAGATGTAGCCATTCTTTGATGTTGCATTGAGCCTGTAACTGCATCACATCGAGGTGCTTCCAGTGCCTTTTATTCCTACAGTTCTCTTTTCTCTTGCATTGTAATAGGGCTCTATAAACGCACTCCAGCCACTTTTTTTTGTTTTATAACCTTATGAAAGGTAGATTTTCTGCTCCCGCTATAAAATATGCCCTGAATGCAAGCAGCAGGCAAATATTTACGGAGAAATGGGGAGAAGTTAAAGATGTATAAAGCAATCAGTGGTTTTTATATATTATTCATGACTGAATGTTTTTCATGCTTTATGCATGAAAACACTTATTCAGATGCTCATCAGCAGCTGTATACTTGGTATTGTATAAATGTACTCCATAACCATATTTTTTGAAGACATTTTAGCTGCTCGTTTTCCTGATAAATTAAAGAAATGGGACATTTCTCGAGGCAGAGCACAAACGTTACATTTTTTTTTTTTTTTTTTTTAGCTGATTGGCATCAACTGTTACATTCATGCCATCACAGGCTCGCTCACAGCCGCATGGCTCCCAGTTTAACTTCGACATCCAGTCGTACTCGCATATTCAGATGCAGACCGCTGCAGCGGGAATTTGCTCTCAGACAGCCCTAATTTGACACATTTGTCAATCATTTAAATTTTTTTAAATGTGCTTGTTTTAGCCTAATATGTAAAAGGCTGAAACTTAATTTTCCAAGGATTTTTCCATTACGTTAGTGATGAATATTCCAACCTTTACGTGGTCAAATACCAATAATATTACAAAGTACTTTTGGTGCACAAATCTAACCAAACAGCAACTTAAATAATTAGCTAATAATGGTCACAAATAGGACTCAAACCTCAGTCTCCTGGGTGAAAGTTGTGTTTGGTATTCTTTTGTTTAACTCCAAAGATTTATGTGGTGTATTATTAGCAAACTACTTTCCAGTTCTTGTAATGTAACAATACAAATAATTTTATTAGTGATCTAATAAGTACACCCTTACAGCAGACTCCTGCTCCCTCCTCCTCCGTCCTTTTCTTTTCCCGTTCATGTTTGTTTAAGTTGTAGGAAAGCACATTTTTATTGATGAGCTTTCTGAACCTCCCAAAAAAACCCCTAAGAACTCAACAACACTGAAGCAGCTGGCGTGGTGCGCAGATGTGAGTTTGAGCTTTTCTTTCAAATGAGACCGATAATAATGTAGGCGTGTTTGAATGTGGCTGTTTACAAACAATATAAACACTTTGACCTTCATCACCACGTCATGTCTAATGATCGTTTAAAGAAAACTCCAGTATTTCCCCGTGTAAGTACACTGGAGCCTGCACACACTGAAATACCACAAACAAATCGAGTAGAAAATGAAGACTGAAACCGTTTTCGTGCTCTTCCATCAAATGTACAGCTTTAAGCAGAAGCAGTGACTCACTCTGCTCAAAAATGGAATAAACATATTTCCTGATTTGTCATATTTCTTAAACCTACACATCACCAAACAAATCCTCACTTATCATGTAAAGTAAAGCGCTGGGTTTGCGTAGCAGAACTAGAACCCCCCCCCCCCCCCCTTTAAAAAGAAAGAGACACTTTACTGCAGCATTTCCAATCTGTTTCCTTGCATCAGCGATCCCTGAGGGGCTTACATCATATCAGGTGTGGGTGATAGCAGCAGGCTGATATCCAACGCATACAAAGCCAATATTGTCTGCCTCTCATATCACAGTCTATGCATTGATGCTATATCAGAGGAAAATCTAACCTGAAAGAAAGCTGCTCTCAAAGCATCAGCTACTGTGCGAACCAAACCCGGAGGCGTTCTGACCCGAACCGGACCTCAAACCGATGTGGCCAAAAGCTACAAGCTGCTCTGGTGTCTCAACAAGACACACATTAACCTTTCCTCCGTTATTTTTCTGTGGAGATCTCCCACTTTGAAGTGCTTCCATTTAACCTTCATTTAACTTTTGTGTCATGCGCTCCCAGGCGTCCCATTTTGACAGCGGAAGCCTTTAGAAGTCAGAAAAGGCCCGCGGCTATAGATGGCATATCAGCACATCTGTCTGCTGCAGCGCCAGGTTGGGGAGTGAGGAGCTGGCTGTTCGTTCTTCCACAAGTGGTCTGTCATTTTCTGGCTAGATCCTGCTCTAGCTCAGTGTCAGAAAGACACTTTAAAAAGGCATAATCCTGATCTTACACTACCAACGAGTCACAGTTTTCTGGGGCTCACTCAGACAGCACGAAGCCAGAAGAATATGAGCTAAAGCTGGCGTTTCTTCCTGCGGTCTGTTTTAGTTTGAAATGTAATGTTGAAAAGGAAACCTTTTCTTAGACCGCCTGGAGGCAACTGTAAACTTGGCATTGCACCCAAAGAAGGAGCAACAGTAGCACTAATGTGACATCAAAATTTGGTCTCCGCCGATTTCCAGTATACAAATTATTACTATTACTATAAACTATTGTATTCAGGTAATTCAATAAAAACAGCAAAGCAACCTACTGATTGGTGCAGCTGCATGCCATAAATATGGTCAGTAAGACCAGAAAAGCATTATATGAATGTGAGTGCAATACACATGGAATGATATTGAACTTTAATAATTGTGTCGTGTGGTTGTCTGCATGAGGACACCTGCACTGTGCTGGCACATGTCAGTTAGAAAAAGAGGAAGAAGAATTTCATTTAAGAACACAGGCTCCCCAAATATTTGAATCATTCGTGTTAGGGTTTCATAACTATGTGCAGTTCTTTGATAAGTTTGCACTGTTAAAATAATGTAGTAGCCCATACAGCCAGCCACTCATATAAACATTATGTAGGCTATTATATAGTATCTGACCAGCCAGTTGTGGGGGATGAGGGAAGAAGAAGACTCTTTCTACAAAGATAGCAATAATACATTTGGCTGTGGCTCCGGTGTGCACGTTAGTATTTTATCAATGCTTTAGTGCAGCCAGTAAAGCCAATAAATTATTGCACGTTCAGACCATCTGATTTTTTTCATCCATTATACAGCCGTGCAGCTTGGTCTGTGGCTCATTGTGCAGCCCCCCAGGGAGGTAATCATACAGTCCAACCACATCTTCAAAACAGATATGGATAATTAAAAACAACATATCATTTTTATATTTCTCTTAATTCTGATCATCAGAGACTGAGCAGCCAAAGGACACACAGGTACAGGTGTACTGTTCATAAAGTGGGTTTTATTTGACCAAAAAATCTGAAGAAAATACCAAACAACTAAAGGCAAAATAAACAGAGTGCTCCTTTAAACAGACCAAGAACTTAAAGTAAAGATTGAAAACATATTTCACGACATAAATCTTATTTTTTGACTAGTACAGTTTAACTACATTGTACTCTAAATGGTCAGAGCAAAATTTGGTTTATATCATTTTGTAACCATTTATATACTTCTTATCTCTATGTTTTGAATTGGGTCTTCTGCTCCGGTCTGTCCTGGTTGAACAAATGAGGTGGTGTGGGTGGAGCTGACTGCACAGAGGGAATGAGGGTTCTTAGTTATTCTCCCTGTGGCTTCCCTCTTTTCTTTGGCTTGCTTTGCTTTTATATAATCTGAATCCTCTCTTTGGGTTGGTCAGTTTGTTAAATCAGTTTCTGAGTATATAACTTTAATCTGTGAGAAAACCCAAACATATTCTGTGAGCAGTTTTCAGTTCTGGTTGACTGGTTTTAGTCAGGATTGGTAATTTGTTTGCAGAACACATGTGACTTGTACACCTTGGAATTGGTTCAGTTTATTGCAACACACACACACACACACACACACACACACACACACACACACACACACACACACACACACACTATACTCACAACATTTTTGCCCCTGCCACAACTGAGCAACTGCAGCAACTGACTAAAGTGGACTGAGGCTGACCTATTGGTGTGCTGGATGCTGGCATGCATGCCCGAGCTATTGTTACAATCTTGCATGTCCCTCTGAGCACCGTCTCTGCACTGTTTCTTTCTGATTCTAAATCTGATTGGACAGCACTAAAATGAGGTGCTTTGACATGTACTTGTCCCTATTGGCATTCTGTCAGGGCAAGCAAGGCAAGCAGTGCTTGTCTAGTCAAATCTAAGAGTGGACATCAATTAAAACAAAAGTAAGCAGTCTCTGTCCTTTTATCTCAAACAGCATTGTGTCATAACTTCTCGCATGCCTGCTTGCATCTATCTTTTGCATCACTGCCATCTTGTGGCTGCAGTTAGAAATTGTCTCTGGAAGCAGAATTAATGCTGCTTGACTACAGAGCCACTGTAATCTGTATGGGGTAGGCATTCTCATGGATGCCCATGTCCTGTTAACAATGGCTTGAGCTTGTCGAGCTGAGATGCCTGCAACTTACAGCTGGTTGTTTGCACATGCACATTACGGACAAACCTCTGGCCTTTGACGGGAGACTGATCTGCTCTGAGATCAGTTATAAGCTCAGCTTTGTGTGGAAACAGAGCTAGCATTAGCAAATAAACACTCATTTAGTGTCATAAAAGATTGGTTCTCTCTTGCTAACCACCTTGGTCAACATGTGTGATAAACAAAACATTTAATAACTTGTTTAAGATCTAATGAAAGCTTGATGGAGAAGGGAACTCCTGTCATACCAATAAAACAGGTTGAACAGTTGCAGGTTCCACCAACACTTTTAGATTAGCATCTCTGAGAAATCACTTGGTTGACCAATAACACAGTTTTACGTGTAGCGAGGTGCCATGTCACTGTAGTGACTGCAACAAAAATAAAGTTAAATGTAATAACGATGTGCTATAGTGTGAAACCAGGTTTATGAGTTTAGTGTGAAGTGGATGAATACTGAATGAATATAATGTTTTCATTAGATTAATTGTAGTGTTGAAAACTGTAGTAAGAACTGCAAAGCATTATACAGACACTGTTCGGTGGCTATTGATATTAATAACTTTGTGTTATTAATTACTTCTTTTGGTGCATTTCATTCACTGTTTTGTGGTTGGAGCACTTTTTCTGTTTGTGTAAAGCACCAGTAGTTTTACGTTTTTATATCAATATAAATTATCTACACAAAAGCACAGAATACTATAACTACTTTATACATTTCTTAATTAAACTTACACCTAAACACTTACAGATGATATTCCGTTCTCCTTACTCTCCTGGAAATGCATATGTAATTTGTGTGTGTTTTTTATTTGGTTGTGCACCTGTTTCCTTGATTTTTACAGTTTTATTTCTTACAACTCTGAATTGATAGTTTGTCTGCGGTTGCCAAGCCCCGTCTTTTTCCTGGCTGGAAGGAATCAGCTGGGATTTTGACACGAGTCCAGATTTTCTATCTAATTGCAGTTTTTATGGCCCTGTAATTGACTTATTAACCGAACGCGTCTTCAAACGGAGCACTGATTTGAGTTACACAGGCGTGACTAGTGCGTGTACCATCATCCGATGCTGGAGGGAGTAATTAGTCCGGAAGGAAAATCGTTTTTTGAGCATCTGAGGTTGTGACAGGGTTTCTTGGGCTTTAGCAGAGATAAACTCAGACAGTGAGGATCTGCCTCGCTTCTTTGATCTGGCCTGCCTTCCTACTTAACTTGTGGTGACACTGCACTTAGAGAGGGCACCGTGAATGTGAAGCTTTCCTTTTGACTTTTACCTCAGGTGCTCTTAATATTGAGCCCACATGGAAAAAAATGCAGTGTCTCAGCTCCTTAAGAGGCAGGTAGAAAGGGAAACATTAACATCCATCAATATTTGAGCCAAGTCATGCTGCACAAATACAGCTAAAGCTCAATATCTGTGAGACAGGCCCTATTCTGTATATTCACTGTATATTTTGCAGCAGCTTTGCGTGACTGTATGCCACATTTGCAGGCATAAAGCTTCGGCCTGCACATAGAGGGCACTCTTAGCTCGGTTTTCTCTGCAGCCCCTCCATGCAATACCACTGGGAAGTTATTTATAGAGGCTGGCTTCAAAGCAAGAGAGAGCAAGTTTTTATTGAGGTGATTTTTGCTATTGTGTGAGATAGAAAGGATGGCTTGATGTCTTTTGTCTTCAACTTTACAGACTGCCACCACATTTCCTAATCTGTATAATTTAGCAAAATAAAGTCACGCATTGCTAATTTTGATGGCTCCATAAGTTGTGAAATGTCTCCATTGCAGCGACAGCACAGGCAGTGGAAGTCCAAGCTGATTTGCTGTTGGACAGTTCAGTTAAGATGAAGAGACTCCAAAATGTGCTGTCATCACGCACATGGTTTCTTTGGCTTTATTGACAGTGAGTGGGAGACCAAAATTGTGGACTCTTGTCAGTGCTGAGGATGAATTTTCTGGTTTATGGGCAGATTCTGTGCTGCAGAACTGACAGCCTAACTATGAAATCAGACGGGGGTGTAGAGGCTCAAAAAAAAAGAAAAAGAAAAAAAAAGTAAATGAACTGTCACAAATCCACCACCATCAGGCTTTATGAGCAGCATTTTTCAATCACTAATTACAGTATGATCTTTAGCAAATCAACAAATGTTCCTATTTTAGCCACCACCACAAAACCACAAACGAACACGAGGACTGCCAGCTTCTCCCAGAGTAAAGCCAAAATTTCTCTCCCAAAAATGTGCCTTCCCTTGGCAGCATGTCCTTGCTTTGTCCTCGGTGTGCGTTGTTTCTCTGCTTCACAAGGAGATTTTGAACTTTAATAACTAACAAGCGGAGCGTCCAACAAAGTCTGATGCACTTCCCATAAAGTCATTCGTTTCATGGGTTGAAAAATGAGAGATTAAGCACGAGTTTTATCTCTGCTCGTTATAGAGAAATAAGCAAAGTTACTTTTCTTTCCTGTCAGATTAACTACTTTCTCCCCACAGAACAGGAAGTTTTATATCAACTTTCCCACAGTGCAAAGTTTTACGATTATTCTTTGCTGATGGAATGATGTGCATTCAGTTAAGAACTGTACTTAAGTACAATCTTAATGTACTTGACCCTTCTTAACAAATTCCTTTTTATACTTCTACTACTTCTGCTGCAAAAGCTTTCCAGTCCTATCAAAGTCTACAGGAAAACAGGCTTCATAACAGGACCTCACAAACCAATGGGTAACGTCAAGGTGGCTACTGTACATCTATCTTTTATACTGTCTATGGTTTTGACTATATTTAACAGCTAATACCTCCTTAATCAGTTAAAACTATTGTCAGCAAATAAGACATGCGACTCTCCCGTCTCCGGACAGCTGACAAGAGCTGGCTAAACAACAAGCAATAAGCTAACTTTATGCAAGCTAACGTTAGGCTCGAGCGTCCTAAAAATCATGCCTTCTGTGTCTGAGTCCAACAATGTTGGACCCACTTCAAAGGAAGCTTCACTAACGCTGGCTAACAGCAGCTAACAGAGACCAACAGCAGGGGCAAAAACAGCAGCACTTACCTACACAAAAGTTCAGCATATCCTCAACAACTCACCTCAGTGTCGTTCTCATCCGTCAGAAGTGAGGTTCTGTGACTCGACTCATATTGGACTCCTTTCACAAAGTTTTACAGCCTCTTCCAGAGTAAATAGACATGAATAGACATGCAGCATATTGACAGCTGACTCTCAGGACTGATGAACGGCGGCCAGAGTTTGTCCTACAGTGGCCACTATAGCTAATGTTATGCACTTGAATTGGGAGAAGTAAGAAAACAGAACACAGATAACTGTAATCTACTGACATCTAGTGGTGACATTTAACACACTGTAACTTTAAAACAGCATTATCTGACTTTGGGGGTGTTTAGTAGCTTTGTTTATTTATTACCCTTTTGAAAATTCTATTTGATATTGATCTGATTAATTACAGACCAATATCTAATTTTCCTTTTTTTAAATAAAGTGACCTCAGATTAACTTTTGATGCTAATAAGGTTGCTGTCCTCATTTGACCTTGATTTAAGCATAGCCTTTGGTACAATAGATTATAAAATCTTCACTGACCATCTGGAACACTGGGTTGGTTGTCCTGTGGAGTTCCACAGGGCCGTTGTCTGGATCTGTTACTTTTCTCCTTATAAATGCTGTCACTTGCAAACCTTCAATCAGACAGCGCAACATTTGTTAGCATAATTACAGAGATGATACATAGCTACATGTTTCTGTAGAGCTAGATGACAATGACGTACTGCATTGTGTTTGACTGATGTTAACAAATAGATGACTGCAAACTGTTGATTCATAAGTTAGGGACATTAGCTTACAGACAGGTTATTTTAGATTCTGATTTCAGCTTCAAACCCCACAGTGATTTAATCACAAAGACAGCCTTCTGCCGTCTCAGGAATATTGCTGAGATGTGACCCTTCCCGTCTCGCCATGACTCCGAAAAACTCGTTCATGCATTCGTTTCTAGTAGACTGGATTACTGCAAAGCTCTTTTTGGCTGGACTTCCTAAAAAAAGATTATCAGTATCTGCTGCAACTAAAATGAATAACAGCAAAGCAGTCCACTGGCTTCCAGTATCCTGCAGAAATTATTTTAAAATATTCTTACATCGTCTCTCTCTGGCCCCATGGTGCAAAATGCAATGACAACAAAAACAAATGCATTTTAGAAAACATGCACACACACACACGCACGCACGCACGCACAAACACAGTGAAATGAAATGTTGGTTTTTTCTTAAGTATTTTTTGTATTGCAATTTGCACCTCAGGGGCTGCTTATGAAACCATCGGCTGTCATTGGACAATGATCTTGTTTTATATGTTTATAAATTTTTTCTGTTCTTGTGATCAGTAGCTGGTGGACACAACAGGAAGTCTTACCTGGATATCTGGCTACCATGGAAGCCACAAAAAGAAAAATTGAAGGGAAAAAAGTGTTCAAAACGATTCAAATCAAAGCTTCGAAACAGAAATGATCTGAAAACCTAAAAAAAAAAAAAAAAAAATCAGGGAGACAACCCAACAAGACTTGCTGACAACATAATAAAATAATGTTAATATTGAAAGAGATGGTAAAGTAGGACACGCAGAAGCTGGCGGGACACACACCAGGAACTGTAGCAAGCAAACAGCATAACAAATAAGACCCGAAACAACAAGGACACCATGAGCACACCATTAAGCATAAACTATCTGCTGACACTGAAAACGATGGAAAACAGAACAATCTCTGCAGATTTTGGCAGCAGAAATTCATTTTCAACAACACTTACACTGCAACACAAAGGACTTTTTCAAAACTCCATCTAACCTCTTTTTTTTTTTTTTTTTAGCAAGGTAACAGTCAGTCAGCTGTGTGAGCAAATGCACCTGAATAGACTCAAATAAAGTATCCTTGGAAATCAGTTTTTTAAGTATTTTAATATCTGATCCGCAGGCCTCAGAGGACGACTGGTTGATGCTTCTAAAAAATAAAATAAAATCAACATCCCTGAATTTAATTTTAGACCATGCTGATAAAGACACATACAGCTGGGAATAAATCACAGTTGAGACAGTTACTATATTTTAAGAGAAAACTCCTCACACACAGAGGAAAAGGAAGACGGAGGCGTTAAAAAAAAAAAATCAGCAAACAAAAACAATAGATGACTTTTGTCTTTGTTCCATGCTCTGATATCATTAATCACATCCTTCAGCGTAGCTGTGCTCAGATTATTTGCTGGGGCTGCCAAAGTTGGGCAAAAGTAGGCCACCGGTTTCAGTATTTAATTACAATCAAACTGCTGATGTTCAAAATAATATATTGTCAGTCGCAGCAGTTTCTCTGACGCTCATCTGTCTCTCCGGCAGCCGTGCGATGTCTCCTTCTGCTTTAATTCATTACTCAGCATAACCTTGAAAAGACACCGTGACCCCACAAAACTCTAACGCGGAGCATTGTTCCACGAGGTGCTTGAGGAACATCTCGATCTTAATTGGGAGTAGATGTACAAATATTGAAGAACACGAAGGTCTGAAGTGCCTGTCATATAATTAGAGTTGTTTGCTCTGCGGGAGTGTCACCACGGGGCATTTGAACCTGCGGGAACAGTTCACTTCGGGCTCAGGTGCCAGCACGTCTCCCGCCCTTTCCGCATCGCTCCTCTCCACCTCTCAGCTCGCTAAAACCCATCCGGCTTCACTTAACGTCACTTCGCATCATCGTAGTGATTCCTGACTGGACGCTTTTTGCATGAATTCAAGATGATCTTTTATACTGATGGTATGCAAACAGAGCTTTAAGCACGACATGAGGATACACTCACAGGGTTGTGATTTTTTTTTTTTTTCCTGAGGAGCAGGCCTCGTCCCGACCTATGGCTCAGCAGGCTGCTATACTTAGGCGTATCCTGTCTGCGGGGCAAGGTTACCCAGAATTCATACAGCAGCAGGGTGCATCTTTCATGCCTGGACGTGAGGTAAAAAGGTCGCCTGTCTGGGCACCTGGTCAGACTGTAGATGAACACACACACACACACACACACACACACACACACACACACACACACACACACACACACACACACACACACA
>JAVDPK010000518.1:858759-869791 GCA_034780415.1 Cichlasoma orientale | reverse complement strand
ACACACACACACACACACACACACACACACACACACACACACACACACACACACACACACACACACACAGACTTTCTCTAGTTCCATGAAGTGAAACTGGATACTTGTGATTCATCACATGCCTGTTTTTTTTTCTCGTGTAAAGCAACTCTAGTTCTTTATATTTAAAAATCCTTTTGACTTTAAGTCTGTTGCAGTAAGTATTGAATAAAGGCCCACAAATCTTGGTTTTTAATTTCTCTACATTAAGGGTGGGGCTAAAGTTTAATACTGTATAGTTTTTATTGTTAAACTAACATCAACTATCAGTGGTTTTATTTAAAATTTCAGGCACCCTTTAGCAGATTCCACAACCAGTCTGCAAATCCAGAAATTCCTCCACAAACAGTGATGTAGTTGCTGCAGGACGTGGTTGACATAAGTGCTCAGCAAACTTCCTTTTATATAGGAATAGAACCAGAATGCAACCAGCTGAGTCGAGTCCCCTGTTACAAAGAGATGCATCGCAGGCAGGCTGCACTCATCAGCACGCCGACTCAGACTGATTGGAATGTGTTCGCAGTATGTCTGCATTTATAAATTCAATGGCACTTATTTGCAAACCCTCGCCAGTCGGTCCGAGTTTGACCGTGACTGTTTGAAGACAGGTTGCCTCCCACAAGGTGACTCACCCGGTTGAGTATTGCACGCTCGACCTCTGGGCAACCAGTTGGTTGCTGCAACTACTGACAATCAGTCGCTGAATATGAAAACATGTTACTTCCTGCAGCAGCACTGAAAGTTGTTACTGCATCTAAATCATGAGTCCAATTTTAGCATAATTGCTGGGTTGGTGTCCAGCAAGAGGAGGAGAGGAGAAATAAGATCAAAGGTAAGCTCAGTCTGTGGGAAAAATGACTTCAAGGACAAGTGTTGGCACGGGACCCGTACAGCGAGGAGGACAGCGCTATCAACAACTTCCTGTCTCAACAAGAATTGAATTTGCAATTCGGCATACCTCTTTGCTAATCATATCACCCTAATTGGCAAAAGTAGAAGCCATTTCTCCGTAATGAACACATCTCTGCTCATTATATAAAGAACAATAGAGCGTAAAAATAAATCACTTTCACTATGCTCTCTAAATTACCTCACAGATACAGCACTTTCCAGCGTCTACAGGCTACAGCTGATTGTGATGGCAGAGCCGGCGCAGTGCTGCTTCACGAGGTCAGGTGGGTTCAGTGACTTCCTTCCCTCAAGTTTACATCCTGAGAAGAGCACCAATCGTTGCTTGAACCTTTTATAGATCTGTCACAGCCTCCCTGCAGACTCACACTCTGCTCGGCTCAGAGAGGCCAGCTGTGGGGTTCAGTGCAGGTGGGAAAACTTGAAACTTTGTCTTCACCCACGGCCTGTTAAGTGGGAAAGGAGGTGTTAGATCACAAGTCAGGGGGCAAAATGAGTAGGTCGTATTTTCTTACACGGGCAACTACGGAGGCCAGTTGCTTTTAAGAAAGACGTAAAAATTAAATATGTAACCATTTTGAATCAAATTTATACAAGCAAATAAAAGTGATGTTTGGCAGTGTAACAAACTTAAACATCAGTCCATCCACTATTCTGTCAGCTATTTACTAGCTTTTAGTGGTTGAATGTTTTATTTGATTAATTTCTGACTTCTCAGAGAGGTCCACTGAGTATGAAGGTTTGATTAGTTACAGATTTTTACAGTGAATGCTCTTCCTGGCGCAACCTTCCCATTTACCAAGGCTTGAAAACAGCACCAAGCTCGTGAGCCCCTGAGGTTGAGCTCGTGTCTCCTCCCAGAATCGAATCACGGAGCTGTGTTTAACCCCCTACGTCACGGATGTAGCGAGAAGAAAGCTTATTTTTAATCCTACAATCTGTCATAACTTGTTTTGCCGCAGTTCTGTAAACCTTTTTATTATGTCAAGGACTTTTACTGTGAAAGGAAGGGACAGGAAGAAGCTCTTTTTCACAAACAAATTGGCGTTGTGGTGATGATGAGCAGCGACGGACCCACAGACTGTTTGCGAAAGACAGATGGAGACTTCCAGGTCTGAAAAGTGTAGCTGATGTGCGACTCCTCTTGCTGCAAAAAGAAGTCTGATTGTGTGTGATTACGCTACACACACACACACACACAGCCACACACATAAATTATTCACATAAATTATTTGCATTATAAACCGCTTGTTTTTAATCCATTTGTTAGACACGTGTGCTGTAGATACTGTAGTTTGGAATGCAAGTCACAAAGTGTGACTCAACTGATTAAGGTTTAGGTAAGGAAGTTGCTGCTGTTGCATCCAGTGTATTTACAATATGTGACAGTGAAGTAAATACGGTGTGACCAAAGACCGCAGCGGTGAGCCTTGTTAGTGCCGTAGCCCAGGGACATGAGAGAAACTCAAAGGACAGCAAACACAGGAGGTGAAAGCAGCAAAAGAAGACATTTAATATATGCTGTTTGAAAGCCGTCTCTCTTCTCCCCCTCAAACAAGTCTCCTTTTGTTGTGGCAGAACTCGACGTGTCCACGGGCCAGAATAACATTACACTACAAACAGTTTCCCTGAAGCGAGCCAAAGCCGAGGTCTCACTGTTCCTCAGAAAATCTTTCTCCACTCTGAAAGGCTTTACCTCTGCGAGAAATGTGGAAACACACTTTCCTCACTCTTTAGCTGCCAATTTACATCTTACTGAAAGATACTCACTTTGTAATAGAGTTCCCTCTCCTCATCTCCATTTTCCCTAAGTCCTGTGCTCATTGACAAACTCTCTGTCCTCTTATTATATCTCATGAATAATTTAAGGGCAACTGCGCTTTGTTTCCAACACACGACTGTAGCTGTGCATCAGGGCAATAAATCATCTTTCAGAGCTGATTCATGCTAATGTTATGCTGCTATTGTTTGAGCAAGATTTGTATAAACATGCGTCCACACTTCTTTAAGTCTCACCTGATGCATGGATTACTTTATTCCACAAACCAATCTGTTTTAATGCATTCTCTTTGTCATGTTTTTTTTTCCAAGTGAGTAAGGGCTTTCCAGCAAGAGCTTTTTTTAATACACTGCTCAAAAAAAAATTAAAGGAACACTTTAAAAACAAAGAAACTCAAAATGGTACTCAGTAGTTTGCATGGCCCCTATGTGCTTGTATGCATGCCTGACACCATCCTAATGAGACGACAGATGGTGACCTGGGGGGTCTGCTCCCAGATCTGGACCAGGGCATCACTGAGCTCCTGGAAAGTCTAAGATGCAACCTGGCAGAGTCGGATGGACAGAAACATAATGTCCCAGAGGTGTTCTGTTGGATTTAGGTCAGGCAAGTGTGGGGACCAGTCAATGGTATTCATTCCTTCACCTTCCAGGAACTGCCTGCACATGAGGCCGGGCATTGTCGTGCACCAGGAGGAATCCAGGATCCACTGCACCAGCGTAGGGTCTGACAGAAGGTCCAAGGATTTCTTCCTGATACCTAATGGCAGTCAGGGTGTTGTTGCTTAGCCTGCAGCTGTCTGTGCCTACCATCACTGACCCACCACTAAACTGGTCATGCTGAACAGTGTTACGGGCAGCATGATGTTCTCCTCGGCTTTTCCAGACCCTTTCATGTCTGTCACATGTGCTCAGGTTAACCTGCTCTCATCTGTGAAATGCACAGGGCACCAGTGGGGGACCTGTCACTTCTGGTATTCTGTGGCAAATGCCAACTGGGCTCCACGGTGCCTGGCAGTGAGCACAGGGCCCACTAGTGGACATGGAGCCCTCAGGCCACCCTCATGAAGTCTGTTTCAGATTGTTTGGTCTGAGACATTCATGCCAGCGGCTGCCTTCATTGCACAAAGGGATCAGATACCGGTCCTGCTGATGGGTTAAAGACCTTCTACGGCCCTGTCCAGCTCTCCTAGAGTAACTGCCTGTCTCCTGAATCTCCTCCATGCTCTTGAGACTGTGCTGGGAGACACAGCAAACCTTCTGGGAACGGCACGCATTGATGATATTGATGAACTGGACTATCTGTGCAACCTCTGTAGGGTCCAGGTATCACCTCATGCTGCCAGTAGTGACACTGACCCCGAATCATCTCTTTGAAGGACTTTCTTACTAATGTGCTAATGGAGTTACTGTATGAACTTTCTTCTTCTAACAGAGCACGCTTATCCATATGCTATCCATATGTTTTTACACAGGGCAAGCCTTACTTGCTTTGACCAACTGCTGATGAGTTACACAAAAAACAAATATTATTATTATTACTTGGGTTTCATTATCTGAGTTCTGGCCATCAGTTCTATTGGTTATGATAAAATTGTACTCAGTAATCATATTCTTTAGATATTTGAAGATCTGGAAAAATGTGAGCTTTTGAATGAATATCCAGGTTCAAAGTGTGATTAGCTAACTGTTATTTAGAGCTAGAACAGAGAAACTGAGGGCACACCTAGTGTTGCTTTTTATTTAGCAATACACTAGAAACCCTTGCTCACAAGGCCAGATACTGACAACAGACAGCTTGGTAAAAATTGTCCATCCATCCATCCATCCATCCATCCATCCATCCATCCATCCATCCATCCATCCATCCATCCATCCATCCATCTCTCTTTACCACAGTGGAGCAGTGCAGCATCTGCATCACTGCAGTCACATCCCCATCCAGTCACATCTGTCAATCTCCTGCTCGCCCCTCCCCTCACTCAGAAACAAGACTCCAAGATACTTAAACTCCTCCACTTGGGGAAGCATCCTGTCCTTGTCCCAGAGTAGCATGTCCTGGTTCTTCCCTTGTCCTGGTAGGACATGCCTGGAACACCTCACCCAAGAGGCATCCAGGAGGCATCCTAACCACCTCAACTGGCTCTTCTTGATGTGGAGGGGTATCAGCCCTGCTCTGAGCCCCTCTCAAATGACTGCACTCTTCACCCTGTCTCTAAGCTTTTATCCGTGATCTCATTCTTTCAGTAATAATTGTACAGTTTGAAATCATATTACACCACCATAAATCCTAGAAAACGTTACAGCATCCTAATCTATTAAGCTCTTCTCATACATATTTTCATTCTTGGACTCTGCATGACAGTTAAAAATAATCCTTACTGTCCTATTAAAGTCCTTGATGCCACCTTTCACCCATGGTCTGAAACAAGGATTCTTCTTATTTCAGGAAAACCAAATAAATCTAAATCTTCTTTCAGGACAAACAAATAAATGTAAATCCCATAACAACCAAAAAAAGCATTTTTGGGGAGACATCCTTATTACTGTAGAAAAAATAGCTTGGTGGGGGCTGCTGGCCTGGCGGCCAGAGTGGTGGCCTGTCTGAGATGTGATTCACAGCTCAGAATAATCCATATTTATCCACTCTATAGACAAAAGTACTTGGCCACCTACACATTACGCCTTCAGGGGCTGCTCGGCCATGGGAACCCATGCCATAAAGCTCCCAGTGCACAGTTTTTGTGCTCACGTTAAACCAGAGGAGGTTTGTAACTCTGCAGTTATTGAGTCAGCAGAGTTCGCAGCTTTTACGCACCGCACGGCTCAGCACTCGACTGCAACTGAGCGACTGCGATCTCTAACTTTACGTGTTCGGCCACTTTGTGGCTGAGATGCGGTGGTTCCACTTTGCAATAATACCACTTACAATCGAGTATAGAGTATCTAATTTGACAAACTGACTCAAGGACAGCATCCTATTACAGCACGATGCTCAAATTCACTGGGCTCTTTAGAATGACCCATTCTCTCCCAAATTATACACTATACACCTCTGGCAAAGGGACTGAAAATATCTGAATTCAAAGATTAAGAGGTATAGTCTAGTACATTTGTCCATATAGTGAAGTATCAGTGACAGGTGGGTGGAGCTTCAGTGCTCACAGTGTGTCAGAGCATTTAGAGCAGTCTGAATCCTGAGCTTTTAGCTCATGTGACCAGCCACTATTGTAACAGTATACATGCATGACAGAAAATAAGGAAAAGCATAATAGGTGCACCTCAAAGAAAGCATTTCTCAGGACAGGCTTCAGCCCCGCCATGATCCCGGCTGGATAAGTGGTTAAGAAAATGGATGGATTGATATTTTTCACTGTGGCGGCTCCTCTGGTATTTACAGCGGCTTTATTCGAACACAACGTTAAGTTGCTGCAGGGTTTCCAGTCGTCGTGAGGCTGCAGATACATCAGATGCAATGCCAAGGTAATAACTGGAAATGTCAGTGTGCATATACAGTTCCATCAGCTGCAGACAGGCACGTGTGCACAAACGTAGACACATCATCATTTAATAACATTATCCCTGGTGTAACTTCATTTTGCCTTTTGCTTTGTCTGCTCCACTCTGCATTTTTCATTCAGCATTGGCTCCCTCGCTTCTGTTTTCTTCTGCCAATTGCCGAACCAGACATCAATCAGTGCGGTTTAACGGTTGCTGAAACACAGAAAGAGCCTCTCTTCATTAAGGGATCCAATTTAAAGCATGCAAATTTACTTTAGTGAAGAGCCTACACAGCAATCAGATAAATAAGGTGACTTTTTCATGTCCTCATAATTAGTGTTGTGTGTGCATAATAAAATTTTACCTAATGGAAAGCATTTCTTCTCTGCACCCGTTAATTTAGTTTTGCTTCTACTGCATTTACAAAGGCACTTTTTTTTATTTAAGTTTCTCCTACTATTTTTATTTGTGACGTGTCTAACGAGCTAAGCTAAAACAGGTTTGTGGAGCTGCATGTCAGGGAGCAGTTATGCCCTTGACAAGCTTCAGGCAACAGATTTCCTCACAACTGGAACAGGGCACTGGGGGCAGTTCTGTCACAGGGCAGCTGAACCACTGAAGTGAAGGGACAGCTGGCAGTAACATACTAAATGCATATTTTAGTTGGTACCCACTAGTGTCAAACCACCCAGCAATAAAAAGGAAAAGGAAAAAAACATGCTGAATTGAATGTGCAGTCCTGTCTTTATTTCCTGGAGCGGGCCATAGCAGAAAGCAACCTGAGCTTTGGCGGAGATGCAAGAGAAAGAAGATGAGTTCATTTTTTTCTGCTTTAATGTGAGTCAGAATGTTATTGAAACCAAAAAAATTATTCAGTCCTGATGGTTATCAGTATTATTAGAGACCTACAGCTCAGCGGTAAACCTGCCAGAGTCCAGGTGAAGCAAACGTATCACTGCTGAAGACAAAAAGCAATTCCTCAGACTGCAAGATTTCAGTCGAGCGCTGGCGGTCCTGTCGATATGTCTCTGTATGACGGACACTGGCAAGTGCACAAACTTCTCTTGGTAACTAAATCTGATGGGGCCTCGAGTGTCGAAAGGCAGACACTCAGCCCGTCCATTAATGCTGCCACTCGTCGTAATTTGATCAAGTCGCAACTTAAAGTGTCAAGACTAATTTCTGTCTGGTTCGTCATTGGCCCGCTGCAATCACTGTGATGTGCAGGTAGCTCTATCACAGGAACCCGAGAAGCTAATGAGAAAAAAAATGAGGGTTGCTTTGATTTCCTGAGCAGCCAGTTTGATTTTTTTTCTCTCCCTAGTTTACTTTGGTTTTTTGGAGCTCGTGTTGTGGCTTGGCTTGCCATCTCTTTTGAAGTTGTTTTAGTTGGCCTCCCGGATTAAAAAAGAAATAATTCTAACACACAATTTGTTGCTTGTTGTTTCTCTGTAAACATTTTCTAAGATCAGGTAGAAAGATGGAGTCAGTTTATCCAAGAAAAAGAAAAAAAGCTATGGTTAAAAAAGCTTTGATCAATGAGCCATTCGCTTTGCTCTGATCTCAAAGTCAACAACAAGGTAAAGCTGCTAAATGGAAGTCTGAGTGGTGCTTTGGATTGTTGTTTGAATCAAATAAACACAGGATGAGATGTCAATCAATCCCTTGTGCCAAGAGGTGTTACTCTTAAATGAGATTGTTGAGGATTGAATACGGTTGATAGGTGAGGGCTGTCTAGTGGACACCCTCCATCTTCAGTGTTTTGTTAGCCCACTATATCTCTGGAGGGTTCAACGGTGGCTTTTGGCATCCCAGGGCCACCACCTTACCCTGTCTCATCTGGTTCCTGATGTTATCTTGTTGGGGCCCAGCAGGGGTCCTTCCTTTTGATCTAGAGCCGCTGGCTACTTCTTTCAGCTGCTGGTGAAAGAGCTTTGAGAATCTGCTGCAGAGCCTGTCCCTGGATCCCTCGGTTTTTTAGCAGATCGATGGTAGAAGGTGGAGGTGCCGTTCCAGCCACACTGCTTGACTTCAGCCGCCAGCTCGGCACAGCGTAGCTTCATGCGTTCATACGGCTTCTCCACTGAGTCTTTCCACGGACAGTGAGTTCTATGACGTAGACAGCTTTCAGTGTAGGAGACCAGAGTACCACATCTGGCCTAAGACTGATGGAGGCAGTCTCAGGTGGAAAGATGTCTACCAGCATCTTCCAGGCTTTGGCCATGCTGAGGTGTCTGGCTTGCGACTTGGTGGGGTGATGCTGAGGCCGTTTTTGTCCTTCCTTCACAAAGGCTATGGTCCTCAGAGGCTTGCTTGATGTTCGGGACAAAGAGTTGGTCACTGCCTGCTTACTTCCAGGGCCGCTGCCAGGCATTTTAGTACCTGATTGTGCCGCCAGGTGTAGCGGCTGTATGTAAGGCTGGTCTTACAGGCAGTCATGATGCATTTGAGAGTAGCTGGGGTTGGGTAGAGGGCACAGGTTGGATCCTCCCTAATGATAAAAATTCTTAGGTGAAGGAAGCATATCATATGTTCCTCTGATGACAAACTCTTCTCTCCACACCTTCCCATTGCATCCATTGCCCCTGTTTGGCATGGGAGACTGATTTTGCCTTCCTTAAAGACTCCTCTTGTTGGCACACCTCTTCAATCACAATCCTCTTCTCTGCAATTGTGGCTTTCTGCCAAGATGGGTTGCCCGCCTCTAAACCAAAGCCTCCTCCTTCCCTGCTGGACTTTCCCCACAATGTCTTTGTGCCTCGGAGCAGATGTGCTTGCTGCACTTCTTCTGCTGGGGCCCATTTCCACCCAGTTGTCAAGGGTAATGCAGCACTGCTGATGACTTGGTCTTTAGAGTCCTTTACATACATATTCATATTCACATACAGTGAGAATGTGAATATGTTCTAAATGTGAATCTGATGTATTTTCAAAGTGTTCCATTAATTTTTTTTTGCTCAGTGTATTTGAGCCTGCATGCATACTTTTGACCCTGTGTGGAGAAAATCCAAAATAAATTCAAACTTGTGCACCCAGTGCTTGTTTTTCAGAGTCATTAAAGATGTATGCTGCACAACCATTCCACCCTGTAGAAAGTTCAAAGAAATCATTAAAAGCCCCAAATTACCATGACATTCATGCCCATGACGAGTGCATGTAAGCTTCTGACCACAACTGTGTGTTGAATAAGAATAAAAAAATAATGAAAAAATAATAATATAAAATCAATGAACGCAGCTGCAGGCTACAGTTTACCACTTCCCATCAAGTTCCTTATTCTTAACACACTACTTAATAATCAAGTACAGTGCATAAAATAATTGAAGTGCTCTCTCACTTTGTTGTTTTTTTTTTTAGTATTTGAATGCTGCATTATTTATTCTTCTCTGTGGCCTTGAAGGAAGCTCTCCAGTGTGACCGTTTTACCACACAACACACGGACAGTTGGCATCTGTCTTGCATCCAGGGCAGTAATTGACAGCTTACCTGACAAATTAATCTCTTGATGCTATGTCCTTAAGAGGGAAAAAAAAGCCATAAATGCTCACATTGCAAATACATAGATTTGAATTTGCAGTGCTACTGCAGCAGAAGATGCTGCCTAATGTGGGTTTTCCATCAGCCTTTTTCAGCTGTAATTATACATCATCACCGAAGCATTTCATAAACTCATGCAGCTGAATTGGGGTTTTGTGCCTCCATCATCCAGCGAAGTTGCAATAATGCTGCGAATCATGATACACGGGGTCACGCCAAGAGGAATCAGGGCTAAGCTAAAGTTAAGATTTAGCGTGGCTTCATTAAATATGCTAAAATTCATGTACAAAACAAGCAAACAAAAAAAAAAATCAGCTGATTTAGTCCCTGACTAAATGCTCACACGATTTGTTCCTGAATTATGGCATCAGACACTTGCATGAGAAAAGTTTTTATTTTGTTTTTCTTTTCCCAAATCTACTCACCTTAACCTGACATTTTGGATATGCAATATCATCACTTTATTTAAGGATTATGCAAGATGTCATGAAAACCCTTCCAGGTGCATCTGCTATATCACAAGAATGGGACAGACATGACATAATGGTTTTTTTTGTTCTTGGATTGCACTGATTGCAGGATCACAGTCGTCTACTGATAAGTTCATGATGAGCATGTGTGGTGTGATATAACAAAGGTATGCACTACAACCATTTGTAGAGAGGAGTCCTAGTTATTGATGAGAAAATGCCAGTGAATATTAGTTTTGGATTGAAGTAGCGTGCATTCTTTTGTTGATTTGGAAAAAGTGTCCCGTTCAGTGTAGCTGAAGAATGAGGACAGCATTGCCAAGTAATCTGCCATCCTCCCCCTGTTTCTGCTGTGCACTTCAGACCTCTCTCTTTTGGAGTGGTGGTGGTGGTGGTGGTGGGGTGTTAGATCTTTCTTATCTCTGTGTCATATTAAAGCTCATATGCCAAAGCCAGTCTAGCCATTTCAAACCTGCTGCAGATATAAGAACACATACAGGCCTGAATGCACAAAAAAAACAATACACATTCAGCCGTAACCCCCCCCCCCTCCCACCCCCCCATCGCATGCACAAGTCACAACTACCCAGGTGGAAATTCTGCACAAATGGACTCAGGATTGCTGGCTGTGAATAAAAAGTCATATAAACACCAATGTGTGCAAACCCAAACTGGCATGAATTGAACACATCCTCAAGTTGCTACCTGTCCTATTTGTCCTCTGTCATTTCCCCTTTCCACGTGCTATCGCTCTCTTTTTCACACACACACACACACACACACACACACACACACAC
>JAVDPK010000518.1:842156-854827 GCA_034780415.1 Cichlasoma orientale | reverse complement strand
ACAAGACCAAGACCATCAAAAAGCGGTCTCGAGACCGGTCTCGAGACCAAGACCGGTCTCGAGTACTACAACACTGGGAGAGGGGTCTGATAGCTGAACGCCTCCCTGCTTTTAGAACCTTTAGGAACCACAAGTAAGCCAGCAGTCTGAGGGTGAAGTACTCTACTGGGATAATGTGATACTATGAGGTATTTGAGGTATAATGGGGTCTGATTATTCAACACTTTGCATGTGAGGAGGATTTCAAATTCAATTAGCCAATGAAGAGAAGCCAAAATGGCATAAATATATTTTCTCTTTCTAGTCCCTGTTTAGTACTCTCGCTGCAGCATTTAGGATCAGCCACTCGGGGACGTATTAGAACAGCCTGATGATAGGCAATTATCAGGCTGGTAGCAGCTGATAATTGGTTGACAGCTTGCTAAATAATCTTGCTAGGTTTAGCTAATAACCTAGCACCCTGCCCTCTGGGTCTAAGGGTTAGGGTTTTTCTCCAGCTGTCAACTGTTTTAACAACCCATCTATCAGTCTATAATCTGTTATTTGCACACAACACTGGGTGATTTAGAAACGCAAAGTTATTACCATCACTCCCTCTAAATAATAACTGCACCAGTATTAGCAATAAACACTTTTTAAGCTGTGACTTTGTGCTAATGAAGCTTTCTTTTATTATTTTGGCGGGGATGTGTG
This sequence comes from Cichlasoma orientale, assembly GCA_034780415.1. NCBI lineage: Eukaryota > Metazoa > Chordata > Actinopteri > Cichliformes > Cichlidae > Cichlasoma > Cichlasoma orientale. Next base: position 854,134 of record JAVDPK010000518.1, on the reverse strand, counting down.
AACATCAGAGGCAGTCAGGCCACATTTCTAACATTTTTACACTGACGGGTATAAAAATAAAGCGGAATCAAGCCTTTTCCCCGCACATAACACTTCCCAAAGCGGGATCAATAACATGCTCAAAAATGAGACGAGTCTGCTGCACGTGATTCTGTAAGCTGTTAAAAATAAAGACTGAAGACCGATGCCGGTGTCTGTCAGGGACGTCGGGAACACGTGCTCGATGGAAATGACATCCACTCACATTGTTTTACAGTAACTCTGCTATTATTGCAGTCATTAGTCTAAATTATTGGCTCATAACGCAACATTTCAGCATCTACGGCTGGGCTTAAGCTTTAATTTATATGTAAATGCATTTGCACCCTGTGTATTATTTGTTACCGCATCATTTTTTTTTTTTTTGAAATGAGATGTGGGATGTTTGGTTTGAAGGGATGTTGATTACAACTCAGATAGCCGAACTCCAGAGAATAAGTCCAATTTCTTTAAGATTTTCCGCGGAATAAAAAGATGATTTTGTTGCTGATTTCCAGCCTTGACTTGAAATAAAATGAGTTCATGTTTATTCTCACTGCGTTAACCTGTTGGGACAGGCAGAAAAATAGAAAAATGCCTCGACTTGAGTGCAGGAGAGGGCTTTATTCAGCAGTGACAAATGTAAAAGCTTCCCCAGACATAGAACTCATTACCTAAATGAACATTCATTTGTACAAAATGGTAACCAATTATCTTCCGATGGTAAGGGGGAGAAAGAACAATTTATTTACAGTTATATACTCAATCATACGCCTAATTAAGCAATTTCTGTACGGCATTATTCCTGCTTTGAAACCCAAAGAGCCCAATGAGACTGTGATTATACTGTCTGAAATATAACTTGTGACAGCCCTGTTTCTGTGAGCCATTAAGGATTTCTCAGAGACAGTGACACTTCAGAACTCAATGAAAAAGAACCAACCAACAAACAAACAAAAAAAGCTGTCAAAGCCGCGGCAGCTCGATAAAAGATAAAAACAACCGAGGGGAATGTGTGGCTATATCTTCATCTGTACTTATTCTGCTCTAAAATTCAGAAAACCACCCACAAAAAATCCTGAATGAACTTTTTGCTTTCTCTAAAATATCACATCTGATCGAGGTAAAATTTATAGGAGGGCTTATGCTGTTTCTGGTGGCTTTTTTTTTTTATTTTTATCAGATGCTTAATTATATAATAATAATATATAATATTACAGCAGGGTGGCACAGTGGTGCAGTGGTTATCGCCGTTGCCTCACAGCGAGAAGCTACCCCCTCTGAGGAGTTTGCATGTTCTCCCCATGTTTGCGTGTGTTTCTCTGGATACTCTCCCACAACCCAAAGACATGCATGTTAGGTTAACTGATGATTCTAAATTGTTCATAGGTGGGAATGTGAGTGTGAATGGTTGTCTGTTTCTCTGTGCTAGCCCTGCAGTAGGCTGGTAACCTGTCCAGGGTGTAGCCTGCCTCTTGCTCAGTGACAGCTGGGACAGGCTCCAGCTCCCCTTGACCCTGATTGGACAGCCAGAAGAAAATGGATGGACGGATGGATGCATGTATGGATGCAGAGATGGATGGATGGACGGATGGATGGATGGATGGATGGATGGATGGATGGATGGATGGATGGATGGATGGATGGATGGATGCAGAGATGGATGGATGGATAGATGAATGGATGGATGGATGGATGGATGGATGGATGGATGCGTGGATGCAGAGATGGATGCATGGATGGATATTACAGTAAATTAACCTCGTGATGTTTGACAGACAATAAATCAAAACAATTTTTAGTGGATGTGAAATCACTGATTCTGATTTTATATCTATCCATTGTTCTATGAAAAAAATCCTTGCAGACTATATACAGTACATGTGATGATCAGTGGACCTATTATGCTGCTAGTACTAGAGTAGCTTTGTGTTCACAGTTCAAAATAATCCTTATTCATCTTATATTGGACCTTTCCCGGCCCCTCACTTCATCCTCTGTCTGAAATCGGCTTCTCTTCCTCCTGATTGGTTTCCCCTGGCAAGCATATAGTCTGAACTGCAGGTTCAGACTATATGCACCCATAAATGCCTGCATAAAGGCATCGCCTCTCTTTGACAATGCACAACACCAAGAATAGAAAGAACTGTTAGAAATGGCATTTACAGCAATCTAAAGCCTGAGCCTTTGGCTCATGTTTAGGATGAGCATCCACCCTTGTAATGTCACATGCATGACAGAAAAAAAGTAAGGAAAACCACAACATATCTACTATAATAACATACATCACATCCACTCTGAGTTTGCTATGAAATAAAGCTCTGTGATCTCTAAGAATCTGGGCTTCAGTTAATTTGATTTTCTCTCATCAGCCTTGTTTTCCTCAGATGTGCTAAAAGGCAACTGTAACCGTACCTGCTGTATAACAACAAATACAACAATATAACAACAACAGTGTACAGGAAATAAATGAATTGAATAATCCTCTCTCTTCTGTCCACCTCTTTAAATTTTGTGGAAAATGTCAAGGACAACAAACCTGATTTTAAAAAGGAGACTGAAGAATATAATTGTGTGGTCTCTGCTGTGTGAACAGCAGGTTCCAGGTGTCCGTGACTCAGGGTCATGTGTGAATAGCCAAAAGCAGACTAAAAGCTCTTTATTGGACTTGTGTTTGGAGGTACTTTGAAGCCCTTGAAATGGCGGGAACATCAATCAGCCATCTAAGCACCCCTCAGACAAACCCTTCATTGTGCCGACATCTTTTAAATACTGCTCTCATTAATTTCTCCTCAGTAAGACTCCTGTCAAAAGCCGATGACTGTCAGTGAATGTCTCAAAACTGCATCAACATCATTTCTTTTTGTAGTCCAAAGTAAAATTAGTGCTTCAACTCTTTCCCCCTTGGACGCCCACTCTGGGTAACCCTTGTTTCTCCTTTCTGTCATATTTCAGGCCTGCTTTCAGAACAAAATGACTCAGTGGGCATCAGAAGTTGGTGAGGGTGATCTCTGCCTATACAGCTTACTAGGGCTACCCTTGGAAATACCCTGAACCCATTCTAATGCTTGTCAAACCACGTCTTTATTTATATATATTGAGGTGTCAAATGTGTCTCTCAAATGTGTTTTTGACTAATGATATGGCCTGCTGCCTGCTTAATTGTACTAACAGACTAGTGTATGATTGTTGGGTGAAAGAACAGCAGATGGAGTAACCCAATTTACCGGGACCTGAATTTCATGGGTGGACAGCGTGGTTGTTAGAGTGACTGATGGGTAAAAGCCACAGCAGAGTTGCAGATATGTTCATGTGCTGCAGCTGAGCAGCTGATGTCATATATGGCCTGCAAATGTCATTAGAAATGTATTTTTGGGTGCTGGTAGAACTTATTGGGCTGAGCAGGCAACCCCTATGCTGCAAAGCTTATTGCAGAGGCCTGGTTTCAAATTTATCTCTGGAGTTAAGAGATTGCCGCATTAGAATTATAAAGTTCTCTCTGCATTCTGATCAGATTTAAGATGCTAATTTTAGACTTGTTCCTACATGATTGTGACACACGCCCTACATGTGTTCTAAATCTGTAAAAGCAAAAATCCTATCAAATATGTAAAAGTATGAACAAGCGAAATGCCGACAGAGCCGTCCAATTCTAAAAACTCATTTTCTGTTTAGAACTCTAAGATTTTATCTGCAAAATGTGAAAACAGCCATTGTCTGCTGAAGGGAATATACGCGTGGAATAATCAAAGTTTTTCCCAGAAATCTTCGGGTGTAACTATTGACACAGACTGTCAGTGATTTACCATAAAGACGAGGCCTCTAACAACAAACTGCTACTGCTTAGCTGCTCCAAAGTAGCCCCCTGGCAGTGAACCAAACCACTGTAATCTCCACTGACTCTGATGCTGCACCTCCAGCCCACTTTGATTTCAGACAAACACTCCAGAGAGCAGCTGAGGCAGACGGTGCAGATGTGTGTGTGTGTTTGTGTGTTTGTAGAGAAGTGCATTTATGCTTGTGTTGCTTGACTTTGCTTAATACGTGCTTCAAAGCCTTTTCAGACACATCATGCGCTGTAATCGTATCACATTGTAATAAGGGTCTGATACAACACAAAGCGACCAATGTAAGAAAAAATGAAAAGTAATAAAATATCACTAGAAAATAAAAAAAAATTAACAGAAATTAAACTCAAACTCACTGAATTAACCTAGCCCCTTGAAATGAATAATTAATAATAATAAAAAAAGACCCTCTCTAATAACACTAACAGAGTAGTGCATTTGGGAAGCTTTTAAAACAGTCTAGCACACACTTTAATACACACATTGATTTTATTTTCTGTGATTCCACGTGGGAGCAGCTGAACTGGGCCACGGTGCAACACTTCTCTCCCCATCACCTTGCTGCCCTGCTTTTTCCATGTTCGGAAGGCTCAATATGCAGCTCTCAAACATAACCTTTCAGATGTCGATAAATGTTGAGGTTGTGTAACATAGTCAGGCCGGCCCAGAGAAGAGGAGAGAGTGAAAGTGAGAGAGCGTCTGACCTGTACTTGCCCCAAAAGTTGAGAACGGCCTTGTGCTCCATCAGCATCTGCACCCTTACTTAACTAACCCCCCCCCCCCCCCGATGCGCTTCACATGCAACGACCAGCCAGAGCCTGCAAACCCAGCTTGTGACCCCATTAAGCAGCACACACGATTAGCTGAACTTAAAAAGGTTAAAGAGGCTTTTGTAATCAATTCCTTATTGTTTCCTCCCCGACATAAAATCAATGCGCGGCTCATCATGAAAGCTGCGCTACTGTAATATCAGGGCACGACACTGAGAACATCTGATTATCGGCCACTAAGCGAAGGACCTTCAGAGGACCTGCTGAACGATGGAGGTGTTTTTAAATTAAAGCATTTAATAGTCCGAAACTATCAGAGAGCATCAAAGAGTGTGAAGTACGGTCTGCAGGATTTGGTTAAGGGCGGTTTCTCTTTTTATCTACTGAGAGACTGAAAAGAGAGCACAGAGAAAAATATTGCTACCAGGTGGTACAGTAAAATAAAAGGACAGTACATACAATTCACTGATTCCATAAAGTATGCTTAGTTTCAGTGGTTAATTATAAGTCCAGCTGAGAAGAATAAAGCTCAAAAATACTGCAGAAAACCAGAGGCTGGTCGGCTTCCATAGACCCAACTTTCCAGCATTAAAACGCATGTTATCATCCTGTTGAAAAAAAAAAAAAAGATTTCTGTGCCAGGCTGGATCATTTCCCCCACAGACGGTTTATTTTGTCATCATCCACCTGAATGTTGGATTTGGGAGCGTGGTCATAGCAGCAGTCTGTCTGCCATTTAGTGCTAATTAGCAAACGTGAGTGCCTGTGCATTGCACCCTTTCAGTTCATGGATGCAACTCATTAACCAAGCTTGCTGCCATTAGCTGATAACTTGTCCCTGCCAGCCCTGCTCCCCGTGTGGCAACTTCTGGCTCCAAAATAAGCAACATGGTGGAGGCAAAACCACTAAGGCTTCAAAATTCCTCTTCCTCTTTAGAAGTCGCCACAGCAAATCATCTGCCTCCATCTTGCTCCATCCCTGTCATCATCATCATCTTCTGTCACACCAACCCTAACATGTTCTCCTTCACTACATCCACTCTCCCTGCTCTGCATGTCTACCTTTCCTTTTCTCCCGCCGCCTTCGAACATGCCTTCCCCCTCTCCTCCTCCTCCTCTGTCTTTGCCCAGCAGTAGCACAGTTTCCACTGGCGCCCTGCTTGTTTGCAGCTCCAGTGTGGGTGATTGTTAACCGGGTCTAGGATGAAAGTCTTATTAATGATCCCCATGTTTGGTTTGGCAAAGATTTCATGGCAAATGACACATACCTCCCCACTTGTCCAGGTGTGGGACTGGCATTAGGAGTACACTGGCTTGTGGCCCCTCATGACTGCGTTACTGTGGCATCAAAATGCAGAGTCCATGACTGACATCACTTTAGCTACAGTCTACAGTCCAGCTGCAGGAGTCTTGCAGACCCTGCAAACCTACACACACATAACTGGATATACTGCAATATATGATGTTCCCAACCAGCCTCAGGAGATAATGCTATAAAACAGCAGGAGAGGTGCAGTTACTCCATTAGAACTGCAGTGGGTAAAATGAAATAGTTTGTGAATCTTTAACCAGCTGAAAGGTCAGCACAGCTGTCACGCTGCTGTGCTTGCAATGAGTCCCTAGGCTGAACCTGGATGGGCGATATGCGTGTGACATTTGCACGCCATGTCAGAACGCAACAAAGTTGCTCCAAATTTACCCAGCTGTGCTCTAAGTGTGGCTGCACCCTAAATTGCTCTTTCCACATTTATGCACCCCGCTGGCCCAGTTTATTCTTGCTTTCAGAAGCTGTAATAAGCAATGAATTCTGCAGCTCCCCTCAGCCAGCTCGCTTTGGTTTGGGTTTACACAGCCGGGGTTAAGAAAGAACACACACAATCAGAAACAAAGAGCTCTAACAGCCTTTATCCGTTCTCCACGGTGCTGCCAGACAGTCACTGACTGTCCCTGACCTGCATGTGGCTCTTGTCACATCTTTCTTACAGCCCAGAGAAATGGAGTTTGACTCAGGCTGTTCTTCCCCTGAATCCTCCGGGGGCTGTATTAAAAAGGCATCGCAGCAATGTTGACAGGAATACATTTATCGGGATTGTGTCTCCTTTCAAGAGGCGGCTGGGGGTGGCGCTGGCTGCCACAGGTCGCCTTGGCTGGCTGGCAGGCCATTTGATCTCCATATCACCTGCACTGGATGGACCCGCACCAGGCTGGCGCTTCAGACAGAGCCTCACGCTGCGGAGTAGATAGAGATCAGATGTGCTTTTTATTTATTTATTTATTTTAGTTTAAAATCACCAAGCGCAAAATAATTTTTTTTTTTTTGGCAAAGAAATCCACGAGCAGCAGTCGGAGTTTCTCCTCTTTCTTCTTTTCTTCTCGTCGAGCTTCGCTGTAATTGCCCGGCTGTGAGGCATTCGGAATATGAATGCAGGAGCTAATGACATCAGTAACTTCACGCCGCCCGCTCTGAAAACGGCGCACTGTGTTTTAAAGCTCAGGAAAAAAAAAAAAAAAAAAACATCTTCGTGGGATGTCATTTTAGCTTTCTGCATCAATTCAAATCAGCCAGCAGTGCTCGGTGTTTCTGCACCACCAAACTTGGTCGTGGTTTACAGCACCTGCAAATCCTCGTAAAAATGTTATAACACTATTGTCACGGTAAGAGTAGCTATAAATCTTTTTTTTTTTTTTTTTTTTACTGCAAATGAACCCTTCTACAGTTCCATCTAAAAATGGGGATTATGGAGTTTGTAGGACTATATGTGCCATACATAATTTAGAACTTTCCAGTCTAAAGAAGCTACCCTTCTTTCATTAGATGTTTCAGCATGGCAGAGGCGTTCAGTTCGCTCTTTCATCTCAGTGTTGATCACCATACCTTGTGCATCATGCGAGGGAAAGTTCCCTGCGCAGGCACGCCCAGCTGGGTAACACAAATGTCTGACGTTTTCTGACACGATGATGTGAGAGTTTCATAGTGACTACAGACAGAGTCTGTGAGCTGCTGTGACTGAACAGGCTGGCAGCTCAGATGCTTCAATCCCGGGAGAAGAAAGATGCAAACGAAGAACTGAGGGCACATGTGCACCTGTGTTCCTGATCACGTGGCTAGTGAAACCACAAAGGTGTAGTATCACATTTTGAAGTTCTTCAGGAAGTACAGCGTGACTCGAGGAACGAGGACAGCAGTGAGCTGTTTTTTCTTTTTACTTCCACTAAAAACAGTATCCAGTGAAACGGCACTTTTTAATATGTGGAGCTCGGAGCTTAGCCTGCATGGTCTGGAGATGCTTAAACTGCTTAAATCTTATCACATTTAGTAGTTGGCCTTGTCAGTCTAATGTCAGTGTAACTGAGACTTACTGTAGGCACTTATCTAAGGCAGATTAAGCCATAAAATCATATTACTTTCTCTGGTGATTGAAGTCCCGGGTCAAGAGTGACTCGAGATAACTTGCTCTATATGAGGGTGAAGTTTTTTTTAAAGCACTGTGACTGGTGGATTGTGTGAGACGGAGATTTTGAGCTGAAATGTAAACATGTCGGGGCCTGGGCATCGCTAAAGACTTCCTCGAGCATGTCTCGAACTTATGTCGGTTCTTTATTGACTTACAATAAAATAAATAAATGAATAATTCTTTACATTTTGATCAAAATAAAAACCGTTTCAGTTCAAGATTACCTTGGGTAGGCATGTGTCAGAATAAAATGAAATGGTAATCCAAGGTGCACTGGCTATATCCGCATGGACACAGATTCATCTTCTTTTTTTAAAACGAGGTTTTCCGCTTATTTTTATGAGGAAGAAACTTCTTCCTCATAAAAATGATGTCAAGCACTGTCAGGGGCACACCAGAGAAGAATGTGGCGATATAACCTTAACTGTATGGAAATGTTGGACTACAAACAACATGCCCGCCGATCTGAACAACAACATCAACAGTATGTTTCCAAAATGAGCATCCATACATGTGGCTTCGTGCGTTATAGGTGTGTGTGACGTGGCTGTAGCTCAGGAGGTAGATGAGGTCACCTATTCAGAGGTTGGCAGTTCAATCCCAGGTTGCTCCACTCTGCATGTCCTTGGGTAAAATAATGAAGTGCTTTTGAGACTGAAAACTAAAGTGACTAAAGTCACTCTATTTATTCAGTGTTTAAGCTTTTCTTGTAGCATCTAATGTCATTTAGTCCCCAAAGACTTTTCAGAAATCTAAGAAGTCCACATTATTGACAGGCACTTTCGCATTCGACCGCCAGAAGCCACTTTATTTTATTTTAAAACTTAGGTATTGGTCGTAAAACGTGCCCCCTACAAACAATAACACTTTGCACAGAAATAAAAAAAATAAAAAAAGATAAAGGCACACACTTTTCACACTGAAAAAACAAAATCTCAATTTTCTTTGTCAGCATGCAAATGTGGAAAGGAATTTCCTGAAAGCTGAAGTTCAACAGCTCAGTTTTCAGTGACCTAAAACCCCAATTAGGTGTGGACAAAAAGGCCAAAGCACAGAGAAAAAGCTACATTCACCAAAGTATCCGTGCTCGTGTGGGCGGGGCCTCAAACCTGAAGTCACTCTTTGCAGCATCATGCCAACAAGGTTGTGATGAAATCTGACGTGGACACCGATTCTGACAGAAAAGTCATTACTAGGAGATTATGAATCAAACATTTCTTCCAAACTTGGATTTATGAGATGGAGTGCGCTTTTGCATTTAAATAACCTCTCCTGGCCCACTCAAATAGTCCCCTTTATTAGGACTCACCCAGACTAATGATGCAGAACACCCTACTAATTGCTGAAAATGCTGGCTTCGGTTCCCTCTGTCGCTCAGCTTTCCCACCTTTGCCTTTCGCAGGAGAGGCATGTATCTGCCGACACGGTGATCAAAGCCAAGCTCTGATGGCACAACTTCAGTGTGAGTTGACGGGAAAGGTTTGGCTCAGGAGGATCAACAGTCTTTATCACAGGAGAACCTGCTGAATTCAAAGTGATGGAAACCCCAGCTTCTACTCTCTGGTTCTGCTCTGTGTTTGGTTTCGAATCAAATATCCAAACACAACATGAGATCCTATAAAAATGTATTGATCCCCGTGGGGGGGAAAGGGCTGCTGCGGCGGCGTGAGTGATAGTATTCAGCATGAAGAAAAGGACTACTAGAAAATAAGCACAAAATAACACTTCTATCACAAATGATAGCAGAAGCAATAACGTAGAGCACGAGCAGGTGAGAGGTTATAATGTAACAATATTTTTCCACCTACCATTCAGTAATAAATGAAATTGCAAACAGTGCAGGTACAGACTTGATTGAAGTCAACACACGTTCCTGAAATTTTATTTTATCAGATTTATCATACCTTATTATTATCTTATAAGTACAAAGATAAGTTATTTTTTAAAGCTAATTTAAACAATAAGCTAAGGGTACCTAGTACATAAAAACTGTGCTTTTATTTAGCTTCACATGCTGTCTAGCTAGCCAGCTAACTGACACAACTCTGAATTTGTTAATTAGCCAGTTCTGTGGTTTTACACATCCTGGAATCTGATAGTAGCCATATCCAAATTCATGGGTCCGGGTGTATCCTTCGTGGTCTACCTTATCCCAAGATTCATTGCGAGCCAAAGCCATTGCAGGAAATTTTCAAGCAAAAGCGGCAATGGTGGAGGAGAGGGGCAAAAAGATTGAAATATGACTGTTTATGTGACACAAAATAAACTTTTCCAGTGTTTTCAGGCAAGATTGTGGATGTCTAAACCTGAAATATCGGCTCGATTTATCAAGATATCGCTTAATTGCAGAAGACCGTCCCATTCAACAGCCACTCCTCAACCGTGACAAGTGTCGTCACCAGTACGATATTTTAGGGTTCACACAGCTGCATTCTCACCTAAAAACATCATAAAAACTTATTTTTTGTCACAGAAACGTCCATCCATCCATTCTCTTCCGCTTATCTGGGGCCGGGTCGCGGGGGGCAGGAGCCTAAGCAGAGAAGCCCAGACTTCCCTCTCCCCAGCCACCTCCACCAGCTCATCAGGAGGGACCCCAAGGTGTTCCCAGGCCAGCCGAGAGATATACAGTCATACTTAAAAAATTTCGGCCGCTCTTCTCCGCCATTCCCGCTGCAGGCCTCAGCCCGCAATGAATCATGGGATAGGGCAGACCACAAAGGATACACCCAACCTGTCCGTAAAATCCAAGGAAAAGGATTTTAAAAGGAGACGCCTTTGAATTGGGACAGCCGTCATCACTCGGCTGTGATTTAATCGGCCTTAAAATGCAGCCTTAGAAAGATGCAGTGCTGAATTGGGACGCACCCTTAGACTTCAGGCAGCCTTTGTTGGGCCCAGCGATGCCCCAGCGCAGCCTTTGTTCCTGTCCTTTTTGTGCCACACCTGTGTTCAATTAGTTATTAGCCCCCTAAGTATATACTGTATACCTGTTCTGTCATTTTGCCTTGTTAAACTTGTACTCCAGCCTTCCAGTGTTCCTCATGTTTTTAACCATTTCCCTTGTATATTTTTATAGTTCTTTATGTTTGCAGTTATTATTTTGGCCTTTTTGTCCTGTTTTTTGGACCTCGTCCTTTTCCTCTTGCCCACCTCTCGCTTGCTTTGTTTCCTTTAGCTTAGCTTTGATCTGTGTATGACCCCCTGCCTAGATTAAAGACTAGCGTTAGTTTTGCTTCTGTGTTTTGTGAATAAGTCCATTCCTACTAAACCAACATTTAACTGAAAACTGAAAAAACGTACGATGTTAAAAAAATGAAAAAAAAGTAACAAATGTTTTACAGCAACTTGCTGTGCTCACGTCTTTGGTTCTTATAAGTGAGGCCATGCAGTGATTTCCACTACAGAACAGCATCTGTGCTTAACGCAGCGCTGCCGGAGGGACTGAAGATCACGGCCATCCAGTATTGGTTTTCACTCTCGTCCCTTGTGTGCACAGACTGCTCTGGATTCTCTGAATCCACAAATCTCCAAATTCTTTGCAAATTTAGGCTGAGGCACATTTTCCCTTAAATTGCTGAGCTATTTGCGTAGACTTTCATAAAGTAATGAAGGCCTGCCGATACTTACTGCTGAATGGCTGGCCTCTCTGGGATCTTTTGGCAATTAGAAAACCAGCATTTTTAATTAAATCAAGCATCCTGTGTCATGAAGCTGTGTCTGGCATTTCTAGTGACTATTTTAATAGTGAATGTCTCTTTGTCCTGAGTTTTGGTTATTGTTTATTTCTTGCTTTATTAAAATGTATTTTTACCTTGTGTGATTGGTGCCTTCTGTCCTTGTGTTGTAGTTGTCTGGCCTGCACTGCTGAATACGCCCCCCCCCCC
>JAVDPK010000518.1:814692-842146 GCA_034780415.1 Cichlasoma orientale | reverse complement strand
TCCTTCACCTGTCAGGTCCTTGTGTCTCTTTTTTGTGACTTTAGTTTTTTATGTTCTTCGTATTGGATTTTTTTCGATTGGACTTCCTGCTTCACACCTTTTATTTTTCAAGTTTATTAAAATTGTGTTCAAATATTTTGACTTAGGAAATGATCAAATTTGATAAATACTTCAGTGCTTCCTTTCCTACTCTTTAGCTTGCTGGTTACACTGGGCCATCCTTTATGAGAAGTTATCATATAATTTACTGCAGTTTTCCATTTCATACCATAATTTACTAATGTGCTGATTTGTTTTGAAAGCTCATCAATTTAAGCCCACAGGCTAATTCTGAATATACTTTATTCTGCTGGTTATGAAGTTCTTGCCTTGTTTCGGATTAGAAAAGCGCTCTATCCTATACTAAAATGAATTAAGTACACTGAAAAGATGAAAAACGGGTTTTCTCCAGGACCATCCCCTCACACTGGGGAGAACCATCAACCTGAATGTGTTTTGCTGTCACACCCCTCACCCTCCCCAGCCACCTCGCTGACACCCCACCTACTCTTAGGACATGCGAAGAAGATGTGAGACAAAAGACCAGGAGGACACCAGGTCCAGATGGTGTGTCACCCTCCTGCCTGATCAGCTGTATTGGCTTGACCTCAATTCAGGACTTGTACAAATCCACATCAACGTGCTGTATATACTGTTTGTTTTGCTGTACATACCTACGTATATACTATACTGTCATGTCCCCATGTGTTTACTGTATATATAGTAACAAGATATTCCAACATCTTCACTCTGCACCATTGGACACACAAATATAAATATGCTATATGTGTTATGTGTTAAGTGTTGTGTACACATGGTCATTACAGCTGAGCCTGATAACTCAGTTTGCATTGGTTAGTTCCTCATTTTGGCTGTTGCTGTATTGGAAGCTTTTAGGATTATAATTATTTAATTTTGCTTTAGAGATGCTAATATTTTTAATGAAGGTATTTCTTCAGCAGTTAAAAAAATACGGGCGGCCAGCAGGATGATCAGCATTTCTTAGCACAGCCTTTCCCATCACCGTCGTGCACGGCACCTTTATTCTTTTGTTTTTCAATTCCAGCCTTGTGAAGGATGTGACATTTTCACTGGGTTGTTTATATAGCTCGCATAGGGCCAAAGTATGTAAGATACATTTTGTGCAGTCCATCTTTGTGACACTGCAAACAGCACGGCAGACCCAAATCAATAGCATTCTCCTTTGTGTTATTAAGCAGTGTCGTTTAACTGCAGCTGGATTTTCCAAAGTCCTCATAAATATTCACATCTGTCCTTCACCTTGTGATGGTTTCTGAAAAGTGATTATAGAAATAGAAGGAATTTTTTTAATATACATTTGAGGAAATGATTCAGTGAGAGAACAAAAACACGAGTTGTATATATATTTGTTTATCTATATACAGTTTTACACTTTAACACAAGGGATGAATAAGATTTTATGATTTTGATAGCAATGCCATCACCAGGTTTGCTCGTAGGGCACATTCTTTTTAGGGTCACTGCTTCCATCACTATTTACAAACATAGTCACTGATATTGTTTCAATAAAATCCTGTTTTTTCCCCAGTTCATAATACTACAGCAAAATCTCTTCTAAACAACAGCTGATAGTCTTTGACTCGGTTGACTATTTGACGTCAATACTAAGAACTGTTACTGTGGTCCTGTATGATCTCAGCCTGCGCCCTAATCAATATTACATCCTCGTTAGCGAGACAAATTATCCCCCGTCTCAGTGCTCAGCTCAGCCGGCATCCTGCTGCTGGAATGCTCTGCCTTTCTTCCTGGTCCAGCTCGTTTCTAATCACACCTAAAGGGGGGAAATTTTGATCGAGATTAATTGCATCCAGTGAAACCTTGGCTCCCTCCTGCCAGTTTGGGCCCTCGCCACCCATCCGGCCCCCGAGAGTATCAGTTTAACCTGGGTGGAGGAGGAAGAGGACGAGTAGGCGAGCTCTGGAGCGCAGCGCGGGGTGTTGTAACAGCGATGCTGGGTGGGGGAGTAAAGCTGATGGATTTGGGGGAATTTAAGCGAACACGTGTGCGCCTGTGTGGGTGTGCGCATGTTTCTCTTTGCCCCTGCTACTTCATACACCACGCCTGACTGGCTGCCGGATCTGACAGCCCAGCTTCCCAGAAATCCCCGCATGGCCGACCTCTCGAGGTTGGAGGGTCTCGTTGCCATGTGAACTGCACAGAGCAGGATGAGCCACACTCAGAGCCCTTACCCATCTCAGCAGCGAGGGTGCAATCACAGCTGCTGTTTATTTACTTTAGTGCACAACCAGAAAAGTTTTTGCTCTGTGTTTCATTTAGTTTGACACTGAGCAGTTATGAAGCAGGGAAGGCTCTAAAACTACTGACTCCAGCTTGTCTGTTGGATGGTTTTAATCACAGATGGCCCACATTTTAATTAAATAAACTTGGGATTAGTTCTTTGATTTGCATATTGTGTTATTTTAGTATGAGTAGGACTTTTTTTTTTTTATTACTGATCATATTTCTGAATCGTGGTTTGTACTGCTGATTTTTGGCGACTGCACAGCGATGGTCTGCTGCCACAAATCCTAAAAGAGGAAGAAGAAAATATCTCCAGAAGTAAACTTTGACAAATCAAGGTTTGCTCTGCTTTATGAGGTTTCAGGTATCCGCAGGACGTCAGCGTGGCATTGCACATTGTTGGTTAAATCCTTGGCAAGTCAGTGCGGCTGCCATTTCTCAAATATTTCTTTTCATTCAGTTTTGCATTTAATTATTTATTTTGGTCTGTTTTATCAGATTAAGTCTGTTCGCCTCCTTTCGTTGTAAAGCAGAAGTATTCACTGATATATAACACATCGCCAAATGGAATACTTTATTTTCTTGGTTGAAGCCACTCGTTTTGTGCGGCGGCATCTCCTGCAAATTGAATTGCTTGGCTCAAGGCTTCTGTGTTCCTCCAGAGTGAAGAGTCTTAACCACAGTTGTGTCTCCGGGCACCGCGGATTGATGAATGTGTTAGAAATTAAAAATGCAAATGCTGTTTTCTGTGCCAAAAGCTCATTTACGCAGCAGAAAAATAACATTATGTAACAGAATGTTTGTCTTTGACAAGAAAGTGCTATTTTCAAACTCTTTTTATTGTAAAATAATTTTTAAAAAATGTAAATGATTCCTGTCAAACTTTGCTTTTGTGGATTTTATGAATGATTTTTTTGGAGTGTTTGGTTGAAAATTGTGCAACATTTTAGAAGATTCTGGAAACCTCAGCAAATTCTTGTAAAATTTTGTGTTTGATCTGAACACTTAAAGAAAAGATTTGGCCAAGTAGAATTTTTGTTATATCAATTTATTGTTATTTTTTCTTTTAATGTAACTTTTTTAAAAACAATTTTAACAGGCAATTTTTGAAGAGAAAACAGCTTGGAAAAAAAAGGGTTCAAATCTAAATGAAAACCACAAATAACTGGCATTGTGTGGAAAATTTTTTAAAAAGTAAAATCATTGTTTGAACCACAAAAGCAAAGTTTTGGGATCAAATACATACATAACATAAAGTCAAAGTAATAATATGTCTTTCTGGCTACTTGAGGCTAAGGATCATAAAGTTGTGTAGATTTTAGCAACTGCAGATCCACACAAATCCAGCAGACACAGCGCGACATCCTGATTGGACAATTCTCTACATGGACAATTTATAATGACCAATTAATCCAATATGCATGTCTTTGGAATGAGAGATGAAGGTGGAGTAACTGGGAGAAAACACACGCGGGCAAAGGAAGAGCGTGCAAACTCCACGCAGAAAGGCCTCCAGCCAACCAGGAGACAGTAACCCAGAACCTAAGGTAAGTTCAGCAGCAAGATATTAAGTTGGAAACGGCATGAACAGTATGAAATGGAGGCGCTGGGGTGGAGGAGGTTGCAAAGTGGCTTGCAGAAGCAGCAGTAACTTGTTGGCATTTCCCATTTGAGAACATTAAAGTGCATGATGGGCAGCACACAGTCCTGCCTGACTGTAATGTCTGTAAGTCAATGTTAGTTTAACAGAACAACATTTGTGTCTAAAATTGTTGTTACTCTTAAAGCCACAGAGTGAAGCAGAGTAAAGTCTACCAGCAACTAGATAGAAACAGTGGCAGCCTACTCTACTGACTCTATTTGATCAGCAACAAAAATGTGAGTCACCAGAAGAAGCTGAATACATTCGCATGGACTAGTATTGTTTCCTTACCTCAAACCTATTGCATGTCAGTAAAACTCAGCAGCTTCTACTGCATTCTGTGCTTTGGGATTTACATACTGACCAGCTGCTTTAAAAGCCGATTTCCCTCAGACTTTGCTCCTGTCCACATTGAGAACAACAGTCTGTGAAAAGTCTCTTGTGTACCATGAAAACAACACTTCCTCTAAATAATTCCTTGCATTTTGGGATGATTTGATTCAGCTTCTCTCGCCTCACCGCGCTTTAATGAATCACACCACAGCTAGCGTCTTGAAGAACCCGAACTTTAATTTTCTGGCTCTCTGTGTTGCTGCTCGCTGGAAACTGCAGCAAAGCAGGAAGCCCGGCGAAGAGGCTGTGAACGCAGCCTATGTGAGCTGCTAAAACCAAACACACACAGCGAAAATAGACTCGCTGAACCCTGACTGACGCTTACAAACATGTTCTCCCGCAGGAATGAGATAAAGGGACGTGGCGGGAACCTAATATGAGATATATCCTCGCTCAGATTGTGGTTCATGTCTCAGTTACTTGTCGCGGTCTTTGCAACCTCTGACCGGCATAATCTTTTAATATCTGAAGATGTGTGTGCTGTGGTGAAGCTAGTGGCTGGTCCCAGAGGAAGAGGAGAATGTGACACAGCACTATGTGCAGTCTTATCACCAGCCTCATATCACAAACTTGGAACCATAAA
This sequence comes from Cichlasoma orientale, assembly GCA_034780415.1. Taxonomy (NCBI): domain Eukaryota; kingdom Metazoa; phylum Chordata; class Actinopteri; order Cichliformes; family Cichlidae; genus Cichlasoma; species Cichlasoma orientale. The sequence continues at coordinate 837,206 of JAVDPK010000518.1, read as the reverse complement.
TGGTGCACAAAATCATCAAGCGGTCCAGATTTGAAATGTATTTTTTAATTCTGCTATTTTCTTTCATTTTACTACAAAGTGCTCCGGAAAGCATGAAGTAATTTGCATGTAAAGTGTCTTGATTTGCCACCCCCCCCCCCCACTGGGTTTTTATTCTGGCTGCAGGGTAGGTAGACGATATCTCTGTCTCCCTCTCACACAGAGATGAATGAAGCTGCCCATCCGGAAATCCAGACTTCTTAGAATGTGCACATGCTTCTGTCAAACCTCTGGAGTGGGACAGCGAGGGGGAGAGCCAGGCGTCTCTTAGCGTGAGGCTTTTAGGAGCCGACGCCGCTCTCTTTAAACCTTCACCCATTCTGTTCACATCTGTTCTGGGAAGAAACCAGTACGCCAAGACGCGAACAATGTGACAAAGACTGATAGGAGAAGTGACGGCAACCCATTTTTTTTAGCTGTACTTCTCTGCGTGAAATGTGACAGCTTTCAGATTTAATGGATGCAATTGCACTGCACAAGTTCTGCGAGCCTGCACCAAAAAAGACAAGAAGGAAAAAAAAAAAAAACCACAATACCTGATTAAAATTTGCAGATATCCTATTATAGGTAGAGTCTTGGCCAGGATGTGTGCTGGATCGCTTCCAGTGTGGTGCATTTTGGGATTTGGGAAAGAAGGCAAAATCACAGTGAATCAAATCTGGAGAGAAGGAAGACTGGAGAGGAAAGATTCTCTGGGTGCGCCCCAAAAAAAGGCTCCTGTTGGCACGTGCAACTGTTCATTTCATTTATGTCCTCCTTCAGATGTCTGATGTAGAACTCTGCATTGTCAGTCTGACCCAGGGGGACGAGCCCACAAGCGTGTTTCTGCTCTCGATGCCTTTTAAAACAAGGGACTCCCACTCTCAAAACTCCTGCTTGGGCTGCAGGTCAAAGCCAGAGACCCAACTCTCACGACCAGTAATGATCTTTGACATGACAGAAGGGTTTGTTTGATATAAGTCGTAGATGCGTGTGCAGAGGGAGCAGAGCAAACAGTACTGTGCAAAAGTCTTAGTCATCCATCATATCTTTATATTTTGCTAGGAAAAAGGGAAAAAGCTGCACTCATTTATTGAAACATGTAAACATGCATGGAAATACATATATGGGAGCAATTTTAATTTTTTGGTTGTGCTTCTCTCTGTAAAATGTGACAGCTGTCAAATGTAACGGAAGCGACTGCACTGTACACGGTGCAATCACAAAGTTCTACAAGCCTGCACATAAAATCAAGATTACAATACCTGTTTTAGATTTGCAGGTGTCCAATTACAGGCAGAGTCCTGCTCAGGATGTGCGCTGGATCGATTCCAGTGTGGTGCGATTTGGGAAAGAAGGCAAAATCACAGTGAACCAAATCTGGAGAGAAGGTGAAGCTGGTGAGGACAAATTCTGTGGCTGTGCCTTTCATTTACTTCTAAATGCTGCTGTCTGCAAGCTGGAAGCATCAGTAAGTGCATATTTCTGACTATCTTCTTCTATGTGGTCAGAAATATATCATTATTGCAAATTTGCTTGAAATATCCTAAAATAACTTTGAGGCTATATCGTCCAGCCATCGTTCCCTGTTAAGACGATCCTACACTGCTTCACTTACGTTGAGGTCTGAGCTCTGGGGAGACTATTGTGTGCTTCTCTGTCCATGTGTGCTTTTACTACATTGGCAGTCGTGCTGAAAAATGAAGCCAACGCCAGTCAGATGCTTTTTTGATTGCATGGTGTTCATAATTTTGAAAAGATCCCCAACAGCACTGAAATGCAGCCCCAAACCATGACAGAGCCGCCACCGTGTTTTAGAGATGCTTTAGACTCACTGCGTACCTCCCTCCTGACCTCCTCTCTATATACAGACTCATTTTTAAAGGACGTGCTGCACACTATGCAAAGACATGTCAAGTGTTTCGCTAATAGCTCTTTGGAATCACCTTGGTCGTGCAAAAATATGACAGGTGGTGCCTGTCAAACTGTGTTATCTTTGGCATTTTTCATAAATTCAACTAAATGGGAATAAATGCTGCTGTTTTATGTAGACACAACACTGGTTCATCCCTTGAGTTAGGTGCCCTTTTTTTTTTATGTTTGAATGATTCGTACTGTGAATGAGTGAAAAAGCAGCCAATGTTGAAAGAACTGCTGCTCAAGACCACTTTAAAAATTACAAGAAAGTCTGGCTGCTTGGAATCAAAATATTAAGAAGTGAGGAGCATCAGAAACCAACAGGTGACATCACGGTAGCTACGTCCATCTTTTACACCATCCATGGTAAACGTCTCCTAAACCTCCTTAAGTCTCAACAGCTGCATTCTGCATTGTTTCCAGTCGATCCAACTTTAACCTAACCATAACCAGTCAACCCAAGACCAAATCCATCAACGGGGGAGTTTTATAAGTATCGAGCTGCCCTTCGATTTCTATTCCACTTAAGCGTTTGGAAATGTGAGCATCAAACAGCCACATATCTGTGTTCCGCTGTGTAAAAAGTTCTTTCAGGAACTAATAACAGAATTTCTTTTTTTAAAGACTAAACATCAAACAAAGTTTGACTAGCTGACCTTTCATTTGTTGCTAGTGGAAACGATACCACGGCAAAGGAAAGATAAATTAGAGTTTCGCTCACATGGCCGCGATCTGTCAGTGCGAAGAGTCAAATTTGGAGAGGAACAAGTCTGAACTTCGTCGATGTCCTCCTCATTTTTTGTGGCTCTTGGAGAAACTTGCGGCATGCCCACCTGCCTTCCAGTGTTTGAACACTGGAACCGGAATAGTTCAGCGTTGCCATGACAATGAGTAAATCTCATGCAATTCACCTGAGACGGAGGTGGCAGCAAGCGGCGAAGACAAGGCGAGAACTACCGCCTTTGCCATTTTTCTTTCTCCACTGCACCTTCATTTGCTGATGCAGTCATTATAGACTTGCAGCAGAAATATATTGAGGGAACAGAGACGCACATTAGGGCGGTGCTAGGGTTTCAGTAGAGCCACAGTGGGAGAGGAAAACCATTTTTCACTCTTCACCCCCACAATTCATCAGCCTGTTGAAGTCTTACATGAACGCACGGCGCTCAGCCATTTTCATGATTTAGTGTTGTTGCTCTTTCTCTCCAGGTCTTGTGTTCTTCAGCAACTTAGAGTTCACATCACCTCTCGCTGTCTTTTAATCCATCCACGCACACATCCATTTTCTATTAAATGCAAAAATCCATGCCTTTATCACAACAAATCTATTTTATATTCCCACGCTTCCTCAGTCCAAAGCCCCGGGTCATGTTGACAAGTCATGTTGACTGAGATGAAAATTTGTTTGCAGCTAGTGTAACACTACCCCGATGAACTCTGCTGAAATGTGCTCTGAAGACGAGACGATATTAATACTGGTGAGATGGGAAGAAAGCCCCTCCGCTCCATCAGTTATTTAGATTTAGGCCTCCCCTGCCGCCTCTCTCTGCATGGCTAACTCAGGCATCAGTAAAATAAAACACATTTTATCAGTAGCTGGGCTTTGCCAGGAAATCATTCACCTGTATAATTACAAATCGACAAAAGACAATTTGTACAGAATCTGATTGCAGGTGAAAGACGCATATGAATCAATATGCCTTATCCATCTTTTCTTGTTGAATTAAGGTCTTAGGGGTGTTCTTTGTCCTCGCTCAGACACCCATACGCTCCTATCGCTTCGCTCACACCTTTTTTCCGCTCTGTGTTTGGTTAGATTTTTGTCCCATTCCGCTTGTTCGTCTGATTCGTACTCTGTGCCTCACTCTGTATTTCGTTCCCTCAACCCAGACGATCAGAATGTCAGTCGGATTTTGAGATTGCACTTCTGCTGCCCGAGTGATCCATGAGAAATTACAAGTGCTGGTGAATCAATATTAGCAATGATCATTTTTGCACATTGAGGACATGAAGTTTTGTTGTGCTGTCAGGGTCAATTACATAAAGGTACACTTAGTAGCTTTTGTTAGAGCTTTCAGCCATAAGCTGTCATGTAGGTGAAATTTTATGTTCATTGTACAAACCGATCACTCTCATCACTATGTTCTGCAAGGCAGTGATTGAGACCGAGGAAGCCCTCGCTCTAAATATGGGTGCCTGCCTGCCGTCCTGACCTCAACCCCACTGAACACTTGTGGGATCAGCTTGGGTGTGCTGGTTGTGCCGGAGTGACCAACACAACCACACTTGCTGACTTGTGAGAAATGCCGGTTGAAGAATGGGATGCCGTCCCACAGCAGTGTTAGACCAAGCTGGTGACCAGCATGAGGAGGAGGAGTCGGGCTGTTCTGTTCCTTCAGACATCAATCATCCAGTCCGATAAACAACACCAAGAGTCAATAGCAGAATAAGCTGTGAGTAGGTTTTTTTATGGGCGCAACCCACAAATGCATTTTTCCATTCAAATGTGGTTCCATTTGAGAGCAAATGAACAGGTTTTCCAACAGTATGTGATTTATTGCTATGAATCATTGTTACAACAGAGAAATAATCAACCAAACACAAATGTCCAAACTTTTTGTGCTAAGTTTGGAGGGAGGGAACAAGATTTTAAATAAAATGAGTTAAATAGTATAACGGGGAACCTCTGAATGTTCAGGTTCCTTCTAGTCAAGGTTTTTTTTTATTGTCTTTATTGATCTTATCAGCTTTATTGATGAAGATAAGAACACTATACTGCTATTGCTTAATTTCCCCCAAAGGGAAAATAATTTTTTTTATCATATTTTATTGGATAGTTTCTCTTAAGCAGTGGTCTTAATAGCTGGGCTGCACCTTACATTTGCAGGCGACTGGGACAGAAGAGTTCATTCGAAGCCTTGAGTTTAGCACAGCAGTCGTCACCGTCGTGCTTCTTGTAGCCAAACGTGAACATATTAGAGCGACGGGGTGAAAGTTTGCAGTACTCATAAACAGATACCTGCTAATTCATCTTTACAACATCTTTACTATGATACATGAAGTCTGTCTATAAATTCCTCCTACACGATCAAACTTGGCACTCAAGCACATCTTAGGCCCCCATCAACTGTTATGATGTCATCATGTTGCCTAGTAACCACCCATCAATGGGGTTAAGTGTCCTGTTTTTACCATTTATGCACAAATAACAGCGCTGTATCGCATCGTTTTTATTTCACAACAATAACATTTAATTTATAGCTATAAAATGTGAATTATATTGCCTGGCAACCACGTAGCAATTTTTTTTTAATGTATCAGTTTGCTGCATGTGCCTGTGCTAGTACTAGTAAAACATAAAAAAAAATTTCACTGATTTTTTTTCAGATTTGTTGATCGATAGAGGGTTAAAGATTATTTATATTCTGGCTTATTTTTTTTATATAATTTATTTGTAGGCCATTTATTGGCTTAAGAGAGACAATACCTATTGCATAACTTATTTCAAATCAAACCTGTGTGACTTCATCTAAACGTGGCATTTTGATGGAGTACGTGTCTGAAACCGTCCTATTGTGTAACCTTGTGCATTGTGTGTGTGTGTTCGGTTCCTCTGGGTATAACAGAATATTGCTGCCGCTGAGCTTTGGCAACCTTGCACAAAGTAAGCGAGATTGTGCGTTTGTATTGTACTCCGTGTAGAGGCACTTTTATGATGTGGGAGCTTTTTTAAGACGACAAACATGATGCAAATTTCTCTGCAAAGAGACCAAAATTACAGTTTGATCTTTTATCAGAGGAGGAAACAGTGACTTCTAGGCCCGCAGCTGCACTCCATTTATAATAATAAGTTCTCATTACTGCATGCGAGACTTCTTAAAACACAGAAACAGAAGTAGGATACTTTAAATAAACAGATTATAAAAACTAAACCAATATGTCTATGTAGAGTTTATTTCCCCCCAAGGTGTTTAAAGCACATGAAATTAGATTTCAAACCTTGCTTGAAAATATCTGCTTCATATGTGGGTGTCAGGTGATTGATACTCTAATATTCACAGCAAATATATTGGATGCTTTCGCTTAATGGCATTCTTTGCTCATATGACGGTGTAACTACTCCTACTGGACTCTGAATGTTTGCTGCGGTCGGTCAGCCGTGCTCTCGCGTGCACGCCCTCGCTTGCGCGAACACCTAGTGAATAAGAGAAGGAATAGAAATAGCGCGCCAGTGCGCTTAGTGATTTTTGTACCTACAGCGCAACACAAGACAGAAAGCGATGGGGAGAGTAAGATTTTGCAGCACTGATGTGAAAGCACGAACCTGCCTCAAAGACTTGAAGGCAAAACAAGCTTTCTTCTTGTTTACTGTGATGAATTGCCTCTTTCTGCTGGAGCTGTTTTTCATGTTGAATGAGACTATGAAAAGCAAGACAGGAACTCAGCATCCACACACAAGTGTTGTACAGTATCCTTGACTATTTCTGCCAAATGCAGAAACTTGGAAAAAAAAAATACTGGCACAAACTATTTTCCCTTAAAATCCCCCCTTGGCTGATTAGTTTTGCTTTATTTATCTGATCTGATTTTATAATCTGTGGACTGTAGTCAAGTGTTGCAGCCAGATATTATCCTCAGCGCAAAAGTGTGCAAACACTGTGGAGAATTAACTTCTTTCTTATGTCCTCACTTGTTTGAGCTCTCACTTTTATCACGTCGAACGCTGCTGAGCTAATTTACTGACAGAAACCGCAGCTGCTGCTAATCACTCGTTTATCCCGAGGAAGCAGAGCGGCTAGGTAAAACAACAGCAGCCGCTCGTCTCCTACTGTACGAGCTGAAACACTCTGAAATAGACTCATTAGCAGGAGAGATTCTACAAGAGAAACACAGTTACACTGCTGCCTCATGCAAACAGGCAGCAAGTTCAACAATGTGGGCATGCACGATCCAAAGTTATGCACCATTTATATGCACATCTTAAGCAGAATTTGACCTTAATCTAAGTGAAGACTAGCATTCTAGCTCATTTGAATTCTTCCTCTCATCTGATGATGAAGCTTATCTAACCATAGCTGATTATCACGGCTATACAGTAAAAATACAGTACAATGCAAACTGTATGCAACTGTGGATAAAAAATATTGTCAAGTAGAACCACCTACGGTTTAGTCCACCATCAATCTCGCGCTTGACCTTGGCCAAATCTGCAGCCTCCGGGGCTGTAAAACAGAGCCAGTGTGGAAGAGCCAAAGCTGCAGTTCCTCTAATGGTTTCTCGAGGCTGGCTTCAGGGCTGAGTGAGTCACCACAGACTCCTGTTGTTATACGGCAACTTTATAGGACAAATAAACATGTTTACAACCTGCTGCAACAAATGGGTTTGGTCTCTACCGCTAATTTTCCCCATCATGACAAATGTACAGTGTGTGACTTTTATTCTTTATTTCAACTTTTTTTGTCGTATTATTTATTTTTTTAAGGTTAAGCATGATTAAGAGTGTGACCTCTTAGACTGATAAGTGTCTGTTGCCACTAGAGAGCAACGAGGCCTCGTCCCCTACTTGGATTGACGGGACCTCTCGGCTGTACGCTTGTCCTCCATATACACCAAACCAGCTTGTGGCGAACAAATCCACTGACTTTACCAACATGTTCTGCGAACTTATGCCGAATCCAGATGAATCCATAGTGTCACTTTGCACTTGCACACCTAGAACTGAGACAGTGGAGAAAACGACCACAGCAGGACAGCTCCTCACACAGCAGAACTGCTTCATCCCAAGGACAAAACTCCCAAACACAAGATCAGCAGTGTAGCGTATGCTGTGCAGTGAGGAGTGCTCAGACCTCTACACTGTAACCAAACAGCCTCTGAACAAACTCATGGCACAACATAGAAGAGCCAGCTCAACAGGACAAGACTCAGCTGCACATCTAAAGGTCAAAGGGAACTCGTTCAAGGATGCCAGTGTTCACATTTTGGACCAGGAAGAAAGTGGAGTTAAAGAAGCATCTATGTCCACTGTAAAGTGCCATCACTGAACAGAGGTGGTTGTTACGACACCAGCCACCTGCAATACTGTCTTGAGATCCCCTCCCCGGTGCCTCAAACTCCACTCACACCTTATATCAGGTGACCTCAATAGGTCACTTGGTAGGATGGAGCAAAGTCTCACAGCAGTTTCATCTGAAACCCTTTGGGGTAATGAGCCGCACCTGTTTTTACCCCTTGGCTCGTGTGATGATGCACATGATAAATAGCGGGTCAACGACCACCTCCAAAGGGGGCAAGCCCCACCAGGGTTTAAATACCTCACACTCCCACCTTTTTGGTTTTAGAACTGAAGAAGCCTCTTGCCTTTTTTTCAAGCTCTTAAGACTACCATGACCTGGATGACTGAGAATCTACACAGACACCCCCCCCCCCAACATAGATCAACAGTTCATTTACTAAAAGAGAGGCTGTCAGTGCTTCTCTGATGATTAAATACAAACAGGGGTCTCGGCTGGGCTCTTTTTTCCCTCCCCTGAACCTATGTTTCCTCATATTAGATGGAGGGATATAACGGTGTTGGAAAAAAGAATATTTAATAATGTGAATACTTATGACTCTGAAATAAGCTTTGTGGTCAGTGGCACGTTTCATGTGCACCCTCAATTGGTCAGCTGCCGCTGGGTTTGGACAGAGGCCGGCTTTGCTTAATTCTTTATGCTGATAGTCTCCTGACTGTAGCTCCATGCTTACACATATTTTAGAGTGATTAGACTATCTTCTGGTTCACAAGCGTGACCACAGTGATTATGTGTTGGACTCTTTCCACTGTCAAAACGCTTGTGACTTACACTGTGCTGTGGCGAAATGCTGCTCTGCTCACACCATGAGCTTTATCCCGTTTTAGGGTTCGTTCACAACTATCAACATTTTCCAAAGCGTACAAACCATACGCCAGTGGACAGGGGGTTAACACCCAACGCTCGCTTTTTAAATAGAAAATGTAGATCGGAACGATGTAATCTGAGCACTGAGCGCCTATAAGATGTGCACGAGATATAAGAATATATGCTCACTTATCGTTAATACAACTTTTCTTAAACAAAAAGAAAAATCCCAGATTCTTCCACAATATTCCCGTCACCTTCCGTCTTCTTTGCACACGGCTGTATCGTGGCATGGAACCAATCCTACACGTTTGTGTCTGTGTGTGTTAGCGCTTGCTAGAGTGATGTTAAAGAGGGCGGCCGTCATCATTAACAAGTGTCCATCAGCTGCTTCACATTTTAAAAAAATCACCTGGAAGCTAAACACAGCTCCAAAACACTGCTGGTGAGACCTGCTGTGGAGGAGCACAGCAGGCTCCACAGTCTTCTCACATATAAAAACAGCCTGAAATATTTGTGCATTTATGTCCACTAGTTATGGATTATGGTAGTCTAGATAATTATGTGTCATATGTGAACGCCACAGTAATAAGGGGATATAAAGGTGATAAGGTGCTCTCTCTCTCCGATGTAGGCTGTACCATAGGAAATAAACTTCCTGGCAGAGGTCAGAAGTAATGAAGTACAAATATTTAGTACAAAAACACATCATTTATGCTTCATTTATAGTGCTGCACTCTGGGGTTAAAGTGGTCACGGTACTTCAGCGTCGAGCTAGCGCTGCAGCAGAGGAGCGAGTATAAAGGGAGTGAGGTTGTAATAGAACAATGCTGTGTAGGGGTGCTTTCACACAGGATTTGACCTGCACTGTGCTGTGCCCAGAAACATTATTTTCAGTGGTTTGTGCTGTGCAGTGGAAGTCAGCGCCTGACACAGTGCACAGCTTGGGAGCTCTTGAGGACACGGCAGTCAAAGTTCAACAAATTGACAAATGGTGCAGCCAATAGACTGGAGGCATCCAGGTGGCAACAGGCACGCAAGGCAACAACGGAGGAAATAACTGAATTTTACAGCATATAAATTAGTTTGTATCACAGCCACAGGTGGAAACAGGTTTCCATCCAAACAGACGTGCGGTGGATCTTTTTAACGTGCAGGTAAGGAGCTTGTTGCACACCTGCATTTGCATTATATTTGCTAGGTCTTCCCACCAATTCCTCCACATTGTCCTACCTGTTCTCCTCTGGAGGCACTGAAAACACTGGCATCCCACTGGACGTTTTTGAGAAGTCCACCTGTTTTGCTCTGTCCTCTGAGGTTCCCACGAATGGTGGAACCCAGCTGTAGTCCTGCATGTGACAGCACCATAGCATGTCAGCGTAAAACCTCTCGTAGCTATTCGTAGGACATTGTTTCCACACATATGAAACATTCACTGATTCCTGTTGCACCATGCATTGGGGCATTGCAATCCTTGAAGAGAACGCTAATACCAGGATAGAAATATTATCACTTAGAGCACATTTGCACATTTTCAGGAACCCTTCCCTCAAAGGGGAATCAAACCACACCAGCAAAATGCAAAACAGAGCCGAGAGGTCTTATTTGTTGTCTGCATGGCGAATAAATGTGTGATTTTGAGGTGGGGCGGCCCAATGGAAGGAGCTGCAGCTCTGTCTGTGTTCTCCTGTCACCGCTCTGCATGCAAAATCTGCAGGGATGAAGGTGACTGAGGATGACAGGTAGCCAAATGCCTTTTCACCTGCAGCTGATTTCTGAACGCAGACACTTCGGTTTAGACAAATGGGAACAGGGCATGGCAATTACGACAGAGTTGACCTTCAGCTTGCGCTCTTTGATAGAGCTGTCACACACTTCATGCTTGGCCTCTTTTTATCACAGTCACACTGGTCCCACCTTTATAACTAATGACTCTTGTGGCAAAATATTTAGCAATTTTTTTTTGTAGATTTAGAGGTTTTTTCGTGCTACTTCATGACCCTCCTCACCTGATGATTTTTCAGTTGTGTATATATATTATGGAGAGACAGACTCTTCATCACTCGCTGCTTCCAGGGAACATTCCTGGGAAAATTTCCTAGACAGACAAGGGAAAATGCAGCTAATAAATTCTGCATGTAACGATTAAATTTAAATACGGAGGTCAAGAGCCCTCATTATTTGCACTAAAATATTAAGATACTGTTAATATTTCATTGCACCAAAAATGCAGCAGTGAATTAATTTCAAAAGAAAAATGTTTGCGTAGAATAAAGTGGTTCTGGGGGGCCGAGCGTGTAAGTGAGAAACTTTCATCCTGGAGCTGAATTTTTCATTCGTCCACGCAGAGCCTCGTTGTCAGTGTGACTCATTGAATCTTTTTTTTAGAACATGTGCACGATATGTTAACGGTCAGGTGTAAACATTGCAAAATTAGTCATATATATATATATATGTATATATGATCGTATATGGCCATACTAACACGACCCACTCAATGATTACCACTCACCATACTCTCTGCCTGATTTAGCTCCCACTGTTTAACCTTTTCCAGTTTACAGGCCGCCATATTAACACACTGTAGGAGATCCAGCATGCATCACTGTGCAGAAAACAGTCCAGAAGTGCACATGAAGAGAATCCTGAAGGAGAGAACGGCCAATTTTAAGTCATGTAAGGTTTTATATATTAATGCGTAATCTTTGTATGCAGTGATCCAACACAAAATGCAAAGTACTGACCTGCAAGGAGCATAGCATCCAATATATTAGGCAGGTGAACTGAAGTTGAGACGCTGAAAGCCGGAAAAAAATCTGAGTGACGTTGACAAGGCAGCAGCTTCCCGCAGGTTACCCACGGGAGCAGTTACAGTTATTTCCAAATGCATTATTTAACACTTATATTTGCTTACAACCACAATATAGTGGCTTGTAAATTATCTATTAAATTTTTATGTGCTGCTTATAAATGCTAAAAAGAGAAATTTAAAATGTTGCGCATGAATAAAACATGTGTACGGAAGAGCTGTGGAGAGGTGCTTTAATTCTGATGGACCGCTTTGCACCTTGTATTGTGGGTGTTGTAAAAATTAAAGATGAATTCATTAAAATCAAATCAAATGAAAAAGTCCACATTGTGTCGGTCCACATTCTCCTGCATACCAGACTTCATGACTGGCTTACAGTCAGTATCTAAGACTAATATATCAGTCTGCTCTATACTGTTAATTACAATATAATTACAATATAATTACCTCTCAATACAGCAAATCACTCTTGCTCATAAGTCACAGAAGGCAGATGAAATCCACGTGCCTCCTCACAGCACAGCAGATTCTCCCCATCAGCACACCGGGGAGATTCTGGAAATAAAATCCAATTCTGCTGTGCTTCTGTTCGCCTCTTGCATACATTGGTAAGACAAGTCACGCATGGGTAGCAGTGGGGCAAGTCTCTTCTCCAGCCTGATTAGTTCTGCTCCAGAAATGTGGAGAGTGACGAGCTAATCGCAAGGCATGGCAGTGGTGAACGGAGGCCTCTGAGAGACCCGGGAGGGGGGGCAGATCGATGATCAGCGGGCCCGACGACAGCAGGCGACGCACGGCTTCATCTGGTACAAAAACAACATGAAAGCATGCGCTGAGAGAGGCGTGAGCGATCCTTTTGGACGTCTCGACCCTCTAAATTCAGCGTCATAATCATGATGTAACTTCCTTTCTCCCGTTAACACAAAAGAGGTCAAAGCTGCACCAGCCAGCACCCGATGTTTCCGCCACATATAGTCCCACATACTGAGAAAAGGTTCCAAACATAGCAGAGCATGTGGAAAATAGCAGCATCTGTGTTAAGTCGACCGTGCCCCCTGGGGTGCTCTGCCACCAGGAAAGACTTTCACACCTCGAGCATTTGCATTTTACACCTTAATGGTTTGGCTGCACTTGAACTTGAACTTCAAGCTGTGAAACTCATTTGCTTATTGGGTCATTTGAATCCTGTGTTTCTCACTGCTAGGTGATTAAGGGTGAGAGAAGGTTTAAATTCTACTATTGTTTCATATTGTGTTTTATATAATTAGATTATGGTTTGTAGTTCTGATCATTTACTACTGCGTTTTTTTTGGCACTGCTTCACATCAAGTAGGGATCAGTGAAGATTATGACTTTGTGTTTAGTTTTTGTCATTCCTGTCAATTATATGTTAACAAAAAGCTTCACTGCTGACACGTGAACGCACATTTTCATTTGATAATTACAGTCACGGTTCCTGCCTCTGTCGTCACTCTGTCCCTGCCTCCTCCTTTCAGATTCTCGCAGTTCTCCTCCTGACAGCAGCTGCCTTTACACCTTTTCTCCAAACACCCACACCAATCACTTGCTCACCTGTTCCTCATTCTCTCTCTTCCGTAATTTGATTACTCACTTCCACCTGCTCCCAGTCACTTTTACACGTACCTTATCCCATTACCCGTTAACGTAATCGTGTTTGTGGCCTGTCTACCAGCTGTGCTTATTTGAACCTGTTGACTGGACTGGCTGTAATGGCTCAGTCACACTAGAGTAAAAATAGGACAGCGGCCTCCTTGAAGCTAGGGGGAAAAAAACAGTGGTTGCTCAGTGATTGCATTGAATGTTTTTGCTGTTGGACTAATTGCAAATAGTTGCAGCAACCGATGCTTTCAATGCCAAGGTGATTGTACAGGTCCCCTGGTGGGAGGCAACCTGTCTCCAAACAGTTGTGTTCCAACTCAGACTGACTGCAGTCCCTCACGGACAGATTGGTGAAGGTTTGCAATGGAAATAGAAGCAGATTGCCAACACGTTGCAATCAGTCTGAGTCAGTGTGCGTCGATGAGCGCGACTCACCTGCAATACTTCTCTTTGAAATAGGGGACTCGGCTCAACTGGTTGCCAACTGGTTATATTCCTATGTAAACGCAGAGCCAGTTAAATTGCCATCCTGCAGCAACGTCTCTATTTGTGGAGGAATTGCTGTGTTTCTGCGTCAAATCAATGCTGTTCTATAAATAGTTCATGTGAATTTCTGTGTATGCAGACAGCGATTTTTGCCGGTTTATAACAGTTAATCACTTTGTTTTTGCAAACCTTGATAATACAGTTATTCATTTGCATGCAAGTTTCCATTTGATTATGCTATATTCCATCTACAGGCGTGGATGTGAACTTTGCTCCAACCATAACCCAAATCGTAGTGGTCACTGGTGATCTGGTGGATATTAAAATGCACTCGTTTAACTGTGCTGACAGCTAACAGCAGATTAGTGTGATAGCAGGGAACTCTTAAAAACGGAACTAATGTCAAGCAAGTTCTGAAGCATATATGACACTGTCAGTCATTTATACAACTGGATGTTGCAACTATAAGAGTCACCCCCTGCTGGCCATTAGAGAAGATGCAGCTTGTGGGAAAGAAAGATGTACAGCATCACTGCCAAAATATGTACTTAGTTTTGAACCCATAAAACACCAGGTGGTCCTGGTCTGACCCCTAAACAGAAAAGAAATATTGTTGAAGACCCAGCGGCAATGAGACTGACACCTTAAACCTATTCTAAGTTATATATTGAGCGATAAAACAACTTCTATATTTTTTGAGGCTCTGCAGGTCAGGGAATTCTGTTTTACATCCTTGGAGATTCTGAGATTTACAAGTGTATCTGTATATACTGCAGCCAAGCCCTTAACCTTTGGGGTGTTTTTAAAATACTGTGCACAGTGCACCTTTCACGCCCCAAAAGGGCAAAAATGTCGGGTGAAGAAAGGTGGTCACATTGTGTTGAAATAACTCAATTTCTGCTTCATTATCTGCCCAAATCTTTTTCTTCAGTCTTTAAAGGTGAAGCCTTTGAAATCAAAGTGGGATTTATCCTCCTCGCTCTCATAACGAGTTGTTTTGTGTAACGAGCAATACTTAGACATGTAAATAAGCCGCTTTGCTTTCTTTCTATGAAAGTTAGTTTAGCTTAGCGAAAACGCTTGCCGTAATTATCCTGGAGCACCTTTAAAGCTCACTAAAAAGCATCATATCTTGTTTTGTTTTAATCTATGCAAAAACCAAAACAGCTAAAAAGCAGCAGCGTGTGCGTGTGTGTGTGTGTGTGTTTGATGGGCGGGGGTTGTAACAACCGTTTCCTCCTCTCAGACACATAATTCCTGATATAAAGCAGAGACACGCTGCATGTAAGGTGTTACTTTGTCCTTCGCTGCCCGTCCTGCTTCAGATAAATTTACACGCTCACACTGATTTCCACACTAAACACTTTCTCGTCTCTTGTCAGGACGGATTTAGACAATGTTCCACAACTAAATTCATTTCTTTCTAATCGTCTCTCCTCACCTGTCCTTGTGTTACCTGTCCCCTTCCTCCTCCCTCCCCCTTCCCTTCTCCTCTCTTTCTCTTCTCTATCTCTCTCTCTCTCTCTCTCTGCCCCTGTCTCTCGCTCTCTCTCTCTCTCTCTCGGCTGAGTGACTCGCTGAGATGGACGTAATGAGACAGGTCCATGCAGGGAGGGAGATGGAGGCAGTGCCATGAAGGAGTGCAGCCGTAAACAAGGTGAAAAATAATCAGGTGATGGTGGACTGCAGCTCTCTGAGGGCCCGCTGCAGCCACGGGCACAGCAGTCATGCAACAATACATCACATTCGCCTTAGAAATGACTTTTTTTTTTTTACCTTCAGTCAACTCTTGTTAGCTGTGCCACAGTTCAGCTTTTTTTTGTTTATTTGCTTTCACGCCTGTCTTGATTTAGCACTGACTCGCCTTGTTACTCGTTTACTCGCGGCCAATTTGATTATTCTTATAAATCATTCCTTACATTTCAGTGTGTGACCTTTGTGAGTGTAAATTTGAGGTTTGTTGTTGTAAGATGTCACGGTTTTCTTTTCACACTGTTTTGCGCTTTGGTGCTGCTGTAAAATGAATTATAATTAAATGTTTGCTTTGAATTGAACTGACAACTTGAATTATTTTTATGTTCAAATGTGCACGGAAAATAATGAGTTAATCAAAATACGGCTAAAGCTTACTTAGTTTATAAGCCTTCATATTTAAGCCTGCCACGCAAAGAGATTTGCAAACAAAGAAATTAAGCCATTTACAATAAAACAGGGATAAAGCATAATTCATTAGGATACAGTTCAATGAAATAGACAATGTAGACAAGTTCATATAGTTCTTTGGTCAAGTTCTGGTTCTGGTGTCCATCCCTCAATGGAAAAACAACAACAGAATGGCACCCCCAACTGAAGCACAAACCTTTTGGATGGTCTGTACCTCACAGCTGGCCATATTGTGATTCACAATTAGCAACACCACCACCATCACGGTCAAGAGGTGTAGTTCAGTGACCATAAGCTATAAGAACAGGCTGACTTCTGGATGTCTTAAAGACATAAAGGCCTGGATGACCTCTAATTTCCTGCTTCTAAATTCAGACAAAACTGAAGTTCTTGTACTCGGCCCCACAAATCTTAGAAACACGGTGTCTAACCAGATACTTATTCTGGATGGCATTGCGTCTTAGAGCAACTGGTTTTGGTGCAGCCTCTTTAAATTTGAATGAGACATTTCACGCCCCCCCCCCTCCAGGTTGCAGAGCGTTCCACTCCACCCCGTTTGGCTATTTTTGTAGTTTGACAAATAAGAAAACGTAACAGGGAATAAAGAAAACCGAACAGACTGAAAATTATGAACTAAAAAGAATATAAAGATATCTACACAGCACCGGGAGAGAATACATTTAAATTTCCTGCACTGCTACACACTCAAAGTACACAAAAAATTGTATTTAGGGCTAAAAAAGTGGATTTTGCATGATATGTCTTCTTTAAAGACCTCATAGTATTGTATCACCCCAATAGAGCGCTTCACTCTCAGACTGCTGGCTTACTTGTGGTTCCTAGGATACTAAAGTGTCATGGGCCTGGCTGACCTGTCTTGCTCTGAGTCTCCCATTCTGTGGTGGATGTCCACTAAACAATCCCTGTGTTGTAGAGGCAGTCCTCCTCCAGCTTTCAGTTGCTAGGCACCTGGGCTGATCACCACAGCTGGTGGTGGTTTAGGTGATCACCAGTCCTACATAAGTTGGAGGAAGACGTGCACTCGATGCCGGATTGTTACTTTCCTCCCAGTTAGTTGACATCAGTTCTCCAGTACCTGTACCAGCTTTTGAGTGGACCCCTAGTCCTGGGAGCCTTCAGAGCGACCACTGAGAGTTCCAGTTGCCACCCCGCTATCACCATTTATTGTCTTCTTCTTTGCACTGTAAATAAATGCAGTGAAAGCGATTCTGACGAGCCTGCATTTTGGGTCTACCTATTCCCTCAGCCATGACAGAATGAGTAGAATGGGAGGCAGAGCCTTCAGCTTTCAGGCCCTTCTGTGGAACCAGCTCCCAGTTTGGATTCAGAAGACAGACACCCTCTCTATTTTTAAGATTAGGCTTAAAACTTAATTTTTTGATAAGGCTTATAGTTAGGGCTGGATCAGTTGATCCTGAACCATCCCTTAGTTATGCTGCAATAGGCAGTATGTTTCTTTTCATTCATCTCTTTTCACTCTGTTTATACCCCACTCTGCATTTAATCATTAGTTATTATTAATTTGTGGTTCTCTTCCACAGTGTGTCTTTTGTCCTGTCTCCCCCCCCCAACTGGTCGCAGTAGATGACTGCCCCTCCCTGAGCCTGGTTCTGCCGGAGATTTCTTCCTGTTAAAAGGAAGCTTTTCCTTCCCACTGTCGCCAAGTGCTTTCTCATGGTTGTGTTTTTTCTGTAATTATTGTAGGGTCTTTAGGGGGCTGTTTGTTGTGATTTGGCGCTATATAAATAAAAATGAGTTGATTAGCAGACAGTAATCAGCTGCTGCTCAAAGAAGCCACACCCCTAACACCACTTTAAGCCTTAGCAGAATCTAAATTGAGCCATAATAAACTCATGCACATTATAGGTGCTAAGATGGGGAGAAATGAACTGTATATTGTGCACAGCAGCAGTGCTTGAGTGTGTGTGCCTGTAACTGCTCAAAAAGAATGGTATTTGTGTCACTTTGTGACATATTGTGTGATGTCGCTTTGACAACACCAAAACATTTTTAAACCACTATAGGTTTGTGACTTTATTTTCCTTTATTTATTTCTAATGACTTTCTCCTGGTGTCTTTGCTCTGAACTACGGGCAATTCCTTTAGGCAAAGTCTGCTAAAATGCAGACTTCTGGAAAGTGTGAACATAAATTGACAGTTGGACCCTAAGCCCTCTAGAACTTAGCAGCAAAGCGCCTCATCGGGACTTGGTCATGTCTGTCTTATAAACAGGAAGTCCCAGGGCGTCCTTTCATCTCATGCTGCAAAGCCGTAGAGGTCTGCCTGTGCTGTGTCTCCATTCAGAGGGTTTTAACCTGCCCTAATGGCCCCAGAGGACAAATAAGTCTTTTCAATGAGAAAATCCACAGAAATGTTAAACTTAAGAAATGTCTCCCAAAGGCAGTGTTTCCCTCTGCACTGTGGCAGACTGTGGAGGTGGGGAGCTGTGTAAAAACAGGCGGAAGCCTTTAGAGTATTTGCACTCATTTAAATTGCCACAATTTTTAATTCAAGTTAGCTAAGGCTAAAAAAAAAGAATCCAAGACTTTTGTGTAAAACTCATGGGACCAAAGTTTCAATGCAAACTTAGTAGGAACAAAATAGCTTGTTAAATCAAACCTGAACCAAGCAGCCGACCTTGTTCTAAACGACTTCACAGCAATATTATGTATCACATGCAGTCTGCAGACTGAGCTCAAACAGGCTTTACAGTTGGATTGCATCACTTTATTGCCTTAAAATCTAATGACTCCTTCATTAATGTTCAGATAAACTGCTCGCTTGTGTTTAAGAAAACCATTAGAGGAGTTTTGTTGAAGAATTTCAAGAAAATGTAAACTTTGCAGCATGAAAGCATTACAGTACCTTTTTTTCAGTCCTCTAATAGTTATTTTCCCAAACACCCATCAGGTCAGCATACCTTTGAATTTTCCCATAACTGATCAATAAATTAAATTCAAACCCTGCATTCATCTTCCTCTGAACGGCATCATCTTCCTCTGAAGTTCACTGTCTTATTCGAAGATCAGCCCACACACATAGTTTAGTTTTCTGAGATAGCCGCTGTGTATAGAACAGCAATAACACTTTATGTGTGCGGAGGGTGACATCGCAACCTCGAGTTTTGAGAATCGTTTCGTGCCACAATAAAGCGGTACCTCCGGGGCTGAGAAACGAAGCCAGCGGAGAAGTGCTGCAGTTAATTGAATGGCCACTTGAGCAGGTTTCTGCCAGGAAAGTTGTTGACCCCGGTGGGATGGGGCAAATTAATGCTGCACTCAATTATGGAAGCACTGACAATCCGCTATGACGCTAATTGTGGGGCACAGATGGAACAGCACAGTTGTGTTGGCCTGAATTAATCATTTAGCCTGGGCGAGTCTGTTGTTAGTGGACATTACTGTATGATTATCAGCTGAACTTACTTGTAACAGTATTAGGTTGTAATCACGTGAGGAGCTTCTGTAAGACTGGAAGTCTTTTTGATGCCAGCCTCAGTCATGGAAGATGGCTGCCCCTCCCTGAGCCTGGTCCTGCTGGAGGTTTCTTCCTGTTAAAAGGGAGTTTTTCCTTCCCACTGTCATCAAGTGCTTTCTCACAGGGGCTCGTTTTTAATTGTTGGGTTTTCTCTATAATTATTGTAGGCTCTTTACCTTACAATATAACGCACCTTGAGTAAACTGTTGTGATTTGGTGCTATATAAATAAAATTTTATTGAACCAGTTGCTATTAAACAGAAGGCACTTTCCCATTGGCTTCACTTCATCCATTGTTTATGTTGTGTTTCCAACACCTGTTGGCTTTAGGAATTATGATGTAGTTTGAATTTGTTAACATAGAGATGTTATTAAAATGCTTTCCTCTGGTCTTTATATGTATTAGTCTGAAATTATGCCACTTCATAAGTTTAATGCTGCCGATTGATGGCCAGGCTTTTAATCCCCTTCCCAATTCTGAACTATCTTATAGGATTAATTTCAAGGTAACAATGTAAAGGACTCAATTCAAACAATCTCAGCCCTGCTGGAAATTAACAGCATGATGGGTTTTGGAGGTGGAAGAAAAATCAAATGGAAATTGCTGCTGCAATGCAGTGACTCAGCTCCTCTTGTGTCAGGGGATGTCAGGTGCATTTGAGATGCAACAGTGTGAGAAATTTCAGCGAAGGAATGTTTGATGCGGCGTCTCCCTCACAGCAAATGTCAGGTGTAGGTGACTTTTAAAGCTCTGATACCGATTCCGATTTATTTTTACACTTTACAGCATTTTCAGCAGCGTTACAAGATATACAGTAAGCGTCTGGTCTCAGTTTCCTTCCCATCAGAGGAAATTGAGAAATGTGGTCAGCTTTGATCTTTACCACGCTGCTGTACAACACTCCGGTGTAAACAATAAAGGTAAGCCCAACCAATCGCATCGCTTGGCATGTCCCCACTGCTACACTGCTGTTTTTCCCCAGCTTGTGCTATAATCAAGGCTTGCGGAGGCAGAATCGATTCAGTCACCCAGTTCTGCTGTAAAACCATTTATTAAAACATCAAATACTCTGGTGGATGTGTGCCCAGTGATTACCTTTGCAAATCAATTAAGCTACTGAGTAATTGATTGGATACGAGTCCGTGGTTCCTGGATCCGTGTGTTTTTGGAGCGAGTGAAGGTCAGCACGTTTGCACCGGCTTTGCTTCAGATTCCCCTCTTTCTATCGAATGAGGTTGAGTTAACATGAACGGAGGGATCAATAGAGAAGGGATTCAGTTTATGTTTTGGGATCTCTCCGGGGGGGTAAGGAATAGATTGTGTGGTTGTGTTCAGCGGTCACACTTTAACTTAAATGAACATTTCTGCAGTGAAAGAAAAAATGTCTTTTGTTTCAAAGAGTAATATTTACACAAAGATTGAAGCCCTGTGATTAAAAACAATATTTGAGAAAGAAATTACTCATTCAAATCACAACTTTGCAATCTAATGTGTGGTAGGTTGGAAGGTTGTAGGTTTGACTTGATGCTATTATTGATGTACAGACAGGAATTCTGCATTGTGAGCTTTGGTAACGCACATTCGAGGCTTTATCTTACAAATACTGATGGGAATTTGTGGTCAGCGTCCCTGTAAAGCCGGGAAAAAAATGAAAGTAGGCGGTTAATGAGCCTCGGCAAGTCATCTGAACTGGAAAATAAAAGATATTCCAGAAAATCTGTTTTACAAAATTCTCGGCAGCATCAAGATGCGAACATCAATGAAACTAAAGTCAGGTAAATATTAATATGGAGTCCTCATGAGTTTCATCTGAGTCAGGTAGCAAGCAGAGTGCCAGCAGGACACGTGAACTGGGATCAACATCAGTAGCTGCATCCTTTGAGGGTCTAGAAGAGGTAGGTTTTCCCAGAAGGCAATTATTCATTAGATTAGTGTGGAAACGTGGTTCTGGTGGTTGTGTACAGTGGCCAGTAATTTGCACGGTAATTAAAGATTTGAGCTCCTCGCCGTGCCGCAAGCATAAATCACATTTGCAAAGATGTCTGTGAAGCACTCCACCTCATTACAGCCAAACTCCCTGTGTTTGAACTTAAACCTTTATCACAGAGACTTTTCCATAACCCAGCATGGTTTACAACATAATGGTGAGTGCTCACATTAGAAGGGCTGAGGTAGAAATCTCCCTGAATATGGTTCCACGCACTGATAATTGACTAAAATACCACTAATAACTGCAATTGAAGCTTCAAAGGAATGGCTAACGAGGACCACTCTTAAGTTGGTGGTTCCTGATAAGACAGAACAAGCTCCTGGGCAGTCCGAGCTCCATTCATTTATTTGTGCAGCTGCCTGCTAATGATAATGTGTCCGAGGGTGCTGTCTGTATAAAAGAAAATATAATGAAAAAAGCTAACACTGAATGCAGTTCCACGATTATTGTTTGTAACACTGATAACTAATAAGAAGAATTGCTACTTCCCTGCTGTCAGTGCAGTTAGTTTGCTCCTTTTAGCTCAAGCTGGTGAGATGCTGCCAAAGGAAGAGCTAAACAAGCTGTATTATCTTGCTGACAGTCTAATGAACAGAGCGATATCACTGTCATTGTCAGGGACAAATATCGAGCTGGATCCATGAGGTGTTTAGCTCAGCAAAAGGCCGGAAATGGGAAAAGCTCGTCCAGTGTGGCTAAAGTCAAGCTATCCCCAAAATCACAATCTTTCCCTAAACCTGACCAAGTGCTTTAATGTAATGAAGTACCTTTTAGTGCTCACAACTAAAGAGGATGTGAAAGTGTAAAGCCAGTAAAAACCATAGTAGCTATAAAAGCCCATTAGCTTTGGACTCTGTGCCATGTTGTTTTTATGGGCTAGTAGTTACCTTATATTAGCTAGTTGCTGGAGGTTGTTGGCACTCACCAGAAATCAGTTGCAAAGAGGATGCTGCAACACAAACCTCCTTGTGATCTGGTTGCCGGCAGATTTGTCTGTAAACACTCAGCATTTACTCTCTGAGCTGTTGTGAAACTTTATAAAAATGCAACGCAAACCATCCATCCATCCATCCATTCGCTTCCGCTTATCCTTTTCAGGGTCGCGGGGGGGCTGGAGCCTATCCCAGCTGA
>JAVDPK010000518.1:778976-804616 GCA_034780415.1 Cichlasoma orientale | reverse complement strand
GGGCTGATGTGTTATTCAAATGATGTGGGCTGCTTTGTGTTTAAGGGTTTATTTAAAAGAAGGGTTTATCCCACTGGGATCACGAATGTGTTTTGGAGTTATTGTGACAATCTCCAAGGAAATATTATTTAAGTTGATGACCTAAAGTTGGCACTAAAGGCTCACCTACAGTATGGTCAGATGTTAGTGCTGCTGAAGGTCCGGGCATGGTGGTGCATTGATAGTTCATACGTGCCTTGCCTGCAGGAGGCAGTATAGAGTTAATCAAATATGTAGAAACACTGGGGCTGCTCTTACTCACGTTAGTCCTCGAGAAGCTGACTGTGCTTCTCGCGCATGATTTTTTTGGTGATGATGATGTTTTTTCAGGCTTCCTTCTCTTTTTTGTTCAAACTTTCAACCTGTGTGTGTCCCTGCAGCCTTTATGTTGACTGAACTTCCACGATCAGTCAGTTCAGTGGGAATTGTTGACAGAATTCCCACAGAACTGACTGATTACGGGAATTCCACATAACTAAACATTACCTTTGGTTGCTCCCTTACCACAGCGCATAACTCCACATTTTTAATTTAATAGAGTCTTACACCTGATGGAGCCCCAAAGGGTATTTGTGTCCCTAGCTGGAACTGAACCAGCATCCTTTCACTTACCAAGCAGTAAACCAGTACACTACGGACCCCCATTAGCACCTGCTATCTTTCTTTTTCACCATGTGCAGCCTCTCAGCTACTGAGTTACTCTGTCATTACAAAAATAAATAAATAAAACACTCATCAGAGGCTTTTATTGCTTTTATTGGAAGGCCAGAGGAATGATCATCAGGCATTATGACAGTCCAGAGGTCCGTACAAAAGGTCACATGAAGAGACATGAAAGCTGGAAATAAAAAAAGTAAAGCGAACGTACCAACTGTGACGTTATATCCTTCTGAAATGCCGATGGAAAGGCAGACATGGATGGACAGGGGTTCGAGTGAATCGGGTGGCAAACAGCAGCAACCCTCAGACAGAAATCACGCTTGGTTTTCAAAGTGAAAATAATAAGAGTAGCTTTCCACTGCTGGAGACAGCTGTTGGAGTAATTATGCTGGTATTGTTTCTTCTGGACTGCAAAGATCAGCGTTGTTATTGCTAATGTTTGCTATGTGCTAATTGTCTAGCTGAGTTTATGCAAGAAAAAGTTGTGAGACCCGGCGGCTGAGATAAGGATGCCGCAACGGAATAATACGGCGCTATCCGGTCGCTATGACGCTAATTGTGTGTCACAAACAGAATAGGTGCACAGGATTAGGTAGCTGCTCTTCACGTCTGTAAAAAGACTGTGTGTGTGTGTGTGTGTGTGTGTGTGTGTGTGTGTGTGTGTGTGTGTGTGTGTGTGTGTGTGAGAGAGAGAGAGAGAAAGGAGTGGGGAGTTTATCTTCCACTTCCAGCAAGAGAGCACAGAGTCACAGTTAATTACATTCACCTACAGCGATGGATGATTCAGCCTACAGTAATTAATTAGTGGACATAAGTGGACAGATATACCAGCTGCACAGGTAAAATGCTTCAAGTATTTACATTCTCCTTTCGTCTTTATTCCTTTTTTAACTTCTTTGAAAGTTTTTTTTAGCTGTTTAAGTGTAATTATTGTAAACGTAGACCAAAAAGATGCTTAACGGCAGCCTTAAAGGATGTAATTTGTTTGTTTAGAAAAAAATCCCCAGTGCTGAGGTCGGCTTATACAATCATGTCATAGCTACCTACCAAACTGTAACCTGGGGAGTTTCAGACCATCTATGAACTAGTTTTGTTAAGCAGTTATCCAGCTCAGGGTCACAGGGCTGGAGCCTATCCCAGCTGTGGTAGGGGACAAGGTGGGCTACAGCTGGACAAAGTCACAACAACCACACACTCTCACATCCACACCTACAGCCAGTTTATCCTAACAAGCATTTCTGTGGACTGTGGGAGAACATTCAAGCTCCACAGAAAGACCCCAGCTTCTTGCAGGAAGGCAGCAGCGTTAAAGACTGCACCACTCCAGATGTTGGGGCAACTATGCTAACCCTTGCTCATAAACACTGCCACCTAGTGGTGACATTTTACTTAAATTTTGCAGATTCTGGTTTTCAGAAGATTTTCAGAACCATCACAGCTACAATACAAAAAGAAAAAAGAAAAAAACAACACAGCATTCAAACTGAGCTCAGTGCTCACTGGGCCAAGCTGGCTGGTGTTTCCCCTTTAGTAAGAAGAGCAAGCACTTCACAGAACATGAGCTGTGGGGTCGGCCGCTTCTTCTGATTAACGCCGGCGCGTAAAAAGTGTGCGCAGCGGCTCCTGCTGACAGCGAAACACATCTGAAGCTGCGCTGTGTCATTCCTGTGCCTGTTAACTAACCGCTTTATATATCTGCATACACTGTTACCACAGTGTTGTACACACACACAGTGCAACATTAGGTTATGAGATGCCGGTGGGTTGGGCTTGCACTTGTCTCCCAGTTCTCTGCTGTCACATACTCTGAAGACCTCCATTCTCCTTGAGATTAAATTGCCTGTCATGAAGCTCGGCGGCTGACTGGCAGCTCCTCTAAAAGTACATTCTGGAAAAGACTCAAGGAGCCTAGCATAACAACCTTCATAACGACATCCCCTATCAATTCCAACCGCCTGTCAGCCGCCACGTAGGCTTGACGAACTGTAGGAAGCCATTGCCGGACTTGTAAGGCCCCCATTATTGATGCTGAACTTCTGACAGGAAACAGACAGTTCTGACAGCCTGGTTAGATTAATTCACAAATGGTCTGTTTGATGCAGAATTGGGCAGAGCAGCATGGCAATGCATAGTTTCATTTTAATCGTCCTCAATTATGCAGGAAAGCAAAACCATCCAAGACCCATCAGGCCACCGCTTGACAAGAAAACCTGCATAATCATATCAAGCACGGAGTAAAGAGTTTCCGCCAGTTCAGGCTGTTTGATGGTCGTTGAACACGCTTACGATAAAGTCTTCCCCCTTTTCTTTTTTTTTTAATAAAGAGTCATTTACATTTGGAGCTGTCACCGTGATTAATGTGCCACTAATTTGAGAATAATTTCAGGCTGAAATAACAAAGAGCAAAGCCGTTTCTTGTCAGACGAGAAACTGTCTTCAGAGATGGATCTACAATGTGTCTCACCTCAGGAGGGGGATCGTTAACAGGATTCGAGTAACTGTCTCAAACAACGCTAAAAATACTAAGAGGAAAAACTGAGTCTTCCCTGAGTATTGTGTTCATTTAATTGGCGGCTGACAAGTGCTAATTTAACTGGCGAAAGATCCGTTTCCATTCAGCTCCTGAAGAAAGGCTGGCTCGAAGCCTTAACGCAGCAGGTACAGGGCTCATGTTTGTGTAATTTAGCCGTGTAATTGGAACACTGCGGTTTCCTTTTCTGCAATATGTTTTGTGCTCTAACTACCGTGACCGTGCTTTTCCTAGCGTGGCCATTTTAAAGATGAACAGGTAGCGAGTTTTATGTGTGAATCGGCCTGAAAAAAAAAAAAAAAAAATCAGCAAAAACTGAAAGCGGTGGCACTACAGAGCCACCTCTCCCCAAATTAAGTTTTACGGTCTGGACTAATGGGCAATTTCTGCCACAAATCAAAACTTGTAGTCGCTGTTCTTCGGGGAAATTTATCGGTGGGATGCTGCTCTGCGTTTATTTTAATGGTCGAAATATAGCAGATTAGCATCCAGGAAGTGGCAGGATGGGAGGAAAAGAAAAGCTTCAGCATTCATTTGTCAGGCGTGCCTGACATTAAAACCTGCACTTGCTACACGAGTAAATAAAAAACTCCATATTTCCTATCAGTGGGAAAGCCTGGTGCAGTAGGATGGGCTCCATTTGAATCCAACTTTGTGAAGCTCCTGAGTTCACAAATCTTGGCGGGATGTTGCTCTTCTTTCAGACTTCTTTGAAAGCAATTTGTAATGCTCCTTTAAATTTGGGAGCAGCATTATAAAATTAGGATGCCTTGCATTTTCAGCCACGGCTGACCGGTGCTTTCAAAATGACAAAAAGCAGATAGCACAGAAATGATTTTCATGGACGGGCAAAAGTGCTCTTTTCAAAACAGTGTTTGTACCCGACCACAGATCAGCGAGCGAAAACAGGTATCGATCCGCAGCTCGGTTATATTGTTTTGCTCGGTAGTTCAGTGAAAGGCCAGCAGAATTATTGGTCTAGAAAAATGCTGTAGCTCAAGGACTCAAAGCTGAGCCTTCATGAATATCACGGCAATATTTCAAGCTCTGAGATGTAATAGTTTGAGAAATCTAAGCAGCCCACACCTAATCTTTCACTTTAAAGCTGCGATGGTAATATCTGCTCATCAGCTAGCTTCACATATTGTATATAAAGTTTGCCGAATTCAAACAAAACTATTGATCCAACACTGAAGACAGATTACTGTGTGTGTGTCCCAATATAATATTAAACACCATCAAAACTACTGACACTCCACTTTCTATTAAACTAATGTGATGTATTGTACTTCAAAGCATGCACCAGCAGCTTCTTAGCACCAGCAGCTCAGAAAGAAAGATGGTGGCTGCGAGAGACCGGGGGCAATGTTAAAAGATTAGTTTTTAAAAAAAATGCCTTTGCCTCTCTCTGTGTGGGAGTATTAGTTTTGTCCTGATGATAAAGGTGAGCTGGCTAATATATTCCCACTTTTAATTTCTTCCAATTAAAAGAGCAGTTTAGTGTCATTAGAGTCTCCCAGCAGAGCGGAAGGGAAACGGGCGCTTTGATTAACGGGGTTTTTGCCAGAAATGCTGTCTTTGCAGAGCAAATGACCGCGTACAGTCGTGCTTTTCACTGGACTCCGTGCAGCTCGTAGAGCCACCTTTAGCGGCAGTAACCTGGAGCAACTGTTATCATCATTGTGGATGAACTTTGACCCTCTCTCCTTTACAGCATTGCTTCAGTTCTGAACAACAGAGCTGGGTACGGAGAATGTTTCCTGCTTCTGCCATGAATTGAATTTTCCCCCCATTTTTCTACATTAAGCTGCAATCAGAGTCATTTGGACGATTATGCGACAAAAGCATCAAAAAGCTGCTCTGAAATCCTCCGCACTGCAACTCCAAGAGCAAAACACAAATCTCCCTGAGAAACGATTCTCCTCAGAGTGAGACGCTGCAGACTTTTTCATCTGTTCAAATCGAATTGTGAATCTGGAATGTGCCGGATGATCTGAGGTTTTAAAAATATAAAATTATAAGAGAGCCGTAAACAGTGTAATAAAAAGCAGCTTTCTGTACACAGAAAGCGGCACTGGCCCACGTTAGATTGCTCTCCTCTCTCGTCCCTGTGGTAAAAAGCATCGCAGACAGTCCAGGTTACTGATGCCGCCTTTGAGGATGTCTGTGTTTATCTGCATAAAAGACACAGTTTAAACTGTTACCTCTCGCTGCCATTCGGGGCTTCAAATGTGCAAAAGTCACTGCTGCGGCACAACGTATTTACACATGTTAGACACTGTTTATCGCGCTGAGACGTGCTCCAAACTGACTCTATTCCCCACTGAGTCCCAGGCTTTGTTGTAGCCATCGCATTGTTTACATTGTGAACTCTCAAGCTGCTTCCGGGGTGCGTTCTATGCATTTATGATGCAGCCATACAGGTCAGAATAGCTGAGAATTCCTAGTTTATGTTGTGCTGTTTTCCCAAAAGCTGAGCAGAGGTGAAGAAGAAAGCGCGACCCCCCGCTGCTTTAAGCAGCCTGCAGAAAGATCTGAAACTTAAAAAACTTGTTTCTCTGACTGAGTTCAAAGGTGTGCGGGATAAATCCGCTGGGAAATGCTGATGCTTTGAACAGGTTGTTGTTATGTGTTTGGATCATATACCTCTTCTCGCTCCTCTCTCTGGTGTAGTTACACTACTGGGAGATGTGGTTAATAATATCATTTGGCTATAATGTAAAAAAAAAAAAAAAAAAAAAAAAGGGCACTCTTTGAAATTTCTTTCGATTCTTTCAAAATGAAAGTTAGGACTCTAATAAATTAAGACAAGTAAAACTTTGAAATATCAAATATGATGAGGAGACGATAACAGATTTATCACCTGGACTCCGCTGTGAAGCATCTGACGTTACCAAAGCTGGTCTCTGTCAGCAGAAATCTATCAAACAACAAAAGAGAAGATATGTCACCATGTGATAATTAACTAAATCTGTTCCCAGACATCACTAAGATATTCAGTCTCATCTCAGAAGCCTGGACCACTAAAAGAAAAAAAATGATTATAAAGATGTATAGATATCCCATTTTGAGGTCCCGACAAATCCCTTAATCAATAGCCCCAGGCTCCAGGCTCCTGGCTCCAGGCAGGTGTGGTGCAGGCAGTTTAAATAATTAAGTACATGGAGAGAGGCAGAACCGAAGTCTACGGGTCGTCATAACACAGTGAAGGATACGGGCATCGTGTTACAACGTTAAAAGCAGGTAATTGGAGTGAGTAATTGGCCAGTTTGGGTGCTTGAAGTGGACTGAAAGTGCTAAGGAGACATGGCAGCCCATTGATTACAGGCCCCAGGGGGTCCAAGCACCGACTGCAAACATCAGTTTTTAGGTAAAGGCGACAGAGACGACAGTAATAGAAGCCGCAGTCTGTTGACCTTGAAGAGCTGAGGTGTGTTAGGTCACATTCAACAGGTTTGGATGTGGCATCAGTGAAGGCTCGCTTCTTAAACTTACCTTAGTGGTTTTGATCTTGTTCCCTGTAGCACAGCTCCAACCCTTCAGATCAGGAAGAACTTTGCATTCCTCCCCATCAAGGCACGGATGCATCTGACACCACCACTTCTGTTCCACTATTGAGGCTAGCAGAAACACAGAAAGGTCAAAGAACAAATGGATGGAAATATCTTTGTTCACTGTGCTGTCCTTTGGAAATAATGATGACAGAATATATTACAGTTTGAAAATGTAAATCACATAACAAAAAAACCTGAAAAAAAACCCATGTAAGACATAATGTTTATGCAAAGTCTCTGAAAATTACACATAAGTATGAAAGATGAAAAAACACATATCAAACAACCTCTTCTTCAAGCTGATTTCGCTGCAGGTCCAATGCTAATCTGGCATTTCACTAGCATTGTGTCTCTACAGGTTTGCTAACTCAGCACACTTGTTGAAAGAAAAAGAGTCGATAATATATTTATAGGTTGAATTCATCCACAGTCCCACTAAAAATCAGAAATTTTGTAATTTCAGTTCCACACCATTTTCATTTCTCAAGCACATTGTGAGTCTGAAATGAGGGATCCCACCATCATACGTGTCTCTCATCAAGCCATGTCACCTTCTGTCAGCCATCTTAAGTGATGTAAGATTTGCTTTTTGACTGGTAACACTCACCTCTATTTTGAGTATTCAAACATTAGAAGAGCCTTGTGATAAATTTGAGCCGCGTGTAAGGGTGGGATGGGAGCAGATGTGACTCCAGTCGTGTAAACGGAAAGCATCCAGTCGCATTGATAGCACCACTTCATCTCATCTGCCTCCACAACAGTGAGCGTAAAACTGCTAATCCTGCGATCTACAACACATTATTTAAATTTGGCTTATTACAGAGGTCATTATCCATATTCCACAACCCCCTCCACTGCCGTTAGTGTACTTCCTAATGAAGAGAATGAGTATTATAATACGCACATACCACTGGAGCCTCACTCGAGTAAATTGCAGAGAATGGAGATGTTGTGACATGAGGGAATCAATTTGAATTACGCAGCTGGGGTTATGGCAGCAGTGTGGTGTAAAAAGTGCATCAGGTCAACTGCGAGCAGATGGTGGTTGTGTAACAGCAGCTATTAAAAAGCCACAAAGGTTTCTCATGAAATGAAATGAGAGTATTGATAACCAAACATACAAAAAGTGTACGGGATACATCTCACTTAACAGTTAATGATGCTGTAAAAACACGAGAGCAGCTCAGAATGAAAAGCATCTGGGGGGAAGAATTAAAGTTATGCTTTGTTTTTCTTACATTATTTTAGTGCAGCGATAAAAATGCATTCGAATCAATGCGCTGACCTTGAGTTTATGCTCGAAAATGATCGCACTGGGGATACACACATCCAACTTTTTCAGCCCCAGAATTCAAGCAGACACTTGAATTTCTCTTTCGTTGTTAAATGAATGAGCTGAATTCCTCACTGTGAGCGAGAGACTGGGAATCATTAATTAATGTGTAAAGAAGAATTAGGTTTGAAGCATTATTTTGTAAAACAAAATGCCAATCTAATAGACCGCAGCAAGACTAGGAAGAAATAGGGTAAAATGATTTGCTGTCAGAGTTATGCTAGTTTCTCTCCTTTCCTCCTCTGCTCTCTGTTTCACCGTGTTCGTTTATCCGAATCACTGTGTGTGGGTTGTGGATGGGTCACAGGTGATGTGAAGATGACAAACTCACATCAATGTGAGAGCAGTAAAAGAGAGGGAGGCTGTATCAGCGTCAACTCACTTATCCACCATAAAATCAGAAATGAAGTCATCTAAACTGCTGCAAACAGCCTCATAAGTGTGAAACACCTCCAGACTGATGAGTCTTCATTGTTAGTTCCCTTTATGCGGTGTTAGCGTTCCTTTTAGCAAAATAAACATGTGTACCAGAGGTCATCTGGGTCTAGCCTCAAGCTATGTAGCAGAAACGTCGCCGCTCTATGAACCTGCTCGTCGCCTCAGATCCGCAGGTGTGGTTCCAAAGTGGAGACTTAAATCTAAAGGTGACCGTACTTTTGCTATTAGAGCCTGTCAGCTTTGGAATGACCTGCCTGAGGAGATCAGGCTCTTAGAATCAGTGACTTACTTTAAATTACTCCTTAAAACCCATTTTTATAGACTTGCTTTTAACTGATTTTGTGTCTGCGATGTCTTTTATCTTCTGGTTATCGTCCTTTAGTTGTCTTGCTAATTGCCTGCCTCCAGTCTTTCATTAATTTATTTCTATTTTTTATTCCTTTTGTTTTGTGTGTGTGTGTGTGTGTGTGTGTGTGTGTGTGAGTGTGTGTGTGTGTGTGTGTGTGTGTGTGTGTGTGTG
This sequence comes from Cichlasoma orientale, assembly GCA_034780415.1. NCBI lineage: Eukaryota > Metazoa > Chordata > Actinopteri > Cichliformes > Cichlidae > Cichlasoma > Cichlasoma orientale. The sequence continues at coordinate 795,542 of JAVDPK010000518.1, read as the reverse complement.
TGTGAGACTTCACACACACACACAGTATTATGAGTATTATGCTTTTGCACTTCTGCCAACACTTTTTGAACCCTGTTTTTAAATGTGCTAATATAAATAAAGTTTATTATCATTATTGTTATGAATAATCTTTTCTTACAGTGGATCAGGTGTAACTCCACCTTTTATTATTATGCACAGTGTGAATATGCAAACTGGTCCTTGTACCTCACCCTCTACCTTTTGGCCGGAACCTGTCCTAACTGTGTTTGTATGCACAAGCCCGTCTCACTCACAGCTTCTCTTGCTATGTGTCGGGTGATAGAGAACAAACCACATTCTGAATGTGTGTTTTGTTAATGCTCACAGGACACACGGGACACAAAAATTGTGCTGTTCTGGCCAGTCAGAGGAGAAACAAAGTAATGGAAGCTATCAAAAAATCCACAGCGCCTGAAAAAAACTGCTATTGCGAGGAACTCCCCTACTCATTCCAGCTGACTCTGCAAAACATTTTGTGTATAACTTTAACACAGTCGCACAGTCTTTATGCTATGCTAAATCACTAGTTGGGCTAGTTTTAAATTTACTGTATAGACATGGAACATTAATCTTATTCTCTAACTATATAAGACGGAAGCCTGGGCTTTTCCCCTCAAAATCTTTACTCAATAAGCATGTTGGCTCCCACCAACTCAGGATCAGGTTCAGGATGTAGCAGTCCCCTGAGAGTCTCCCACTGCAATCAGTTCACTGTTATTTATTCGGTAGATTAGTTTGAAACAAATCCCTCAACTGGAGTTGGACTTCAAAAACCAGCATGTGCTTTCAGCATTGATTTGACAGTGTGATCAGTCGCGAGATTGGAAATCTCTGCCCGGTTATTAAGCTTAGTGATTCTGCTAAGACCTCAGTCACACAGGCCTAGAGACCAGTCAGCGACCCCCCGGCAACCTCATGTCACTTCGTATTCCCCAACTGATTGGTGAGTGGCTGCTGGAAGTTGCTGGGTGAAAACAAAGAAGGTGCGACACCAAAAACCGCCTGTGGTTTGCATGGAAGACGCCAAATTATCTGCAAGCAGTCATCATTTACTCTTGAAAAAGTGTGACGCAAACTGGAAATGCAGAATGTTCACCTTCAAAGTAAAAGTTGTGCCTTCCTGCTACAACTACACATTCCAAAAAGGTGCTGCTTTTACTTTGGAGGCGTACGGTCTCCATTTCCAGTTTCCACCACACTTTTCCTCCCGCAAGTAGTTTGCGAGTGTTTGCAGACAGGTTGGCATCTTCCATGCAAACTACTGTCAACGACAGCAACCTGCTAGCGACCAAAACAATCTTATGGAGGTTTTTGGTGCAGCATCGTAAACCTCTTTGCGACAACAAAGCAACCACCCATCGGGGAATGCACATTTTTCCATACAAACTGGTGGTTGCCAGAGGGCTGCAAACAGGTCTCTGGGCCTGTGTGACTGAGGCCTAAGCTAGAAAGCAGACGTGCTCTATATAAACACAGAAACACAGAGTTTTCGTGGCCATTATCAGATTATCAATAACAACCCTTAAAGAAATCATGTTTAGTTAAAAGTCACAATACAACAGCATGGATGTACTAAATCCATTGAGCAAAGTTTGCAGGTTTTTCCTGTAGCTGCTCCTCTAAAATTACACCTTCAGATCTATTCAAGTTTTCTCAGATGTCTGAAGGTTCATTTATCTTCATATAAAATGGAGATTGTCTCACACTGAGTGGAGCTAAAGGTAATCCCTGGTTGTGGAAGAAAGAATAATTAAAAGGTTAAGTGCTGATCATTCTTCTCTGAGATCACCCATGGAGCTTTAAACTGAGGCCAGTGGCTCACAGCTCTAATTTGCAGAAAATGTCAATACTAAAATGCCAAGGAATAGGTCAAACACGACTGGGTCCAGAGTTTAGCCAGAAATCTGCGCTTTTCAGTCCAAAGAGAAGCAGCCACTTCAGCTGACACATTAGCATGCTAAGAGACATTCTGGGTCATCGACTTTACAGTCTGCAGTGGACGGCGTCGCGTTCATTTATCAGTCACTTTAAAACCCTTCAGGAGAGTGTTTGTGAAGCCCCAGGTTTCACCGGGACACCAAATTCTGTGAGAATATTTCTGTGAGTTTTAATCACACGGGCATCGCGTATTCCACAGCATGGACCAAGCACAGAAACATTTACTGATTCAATTTTATATATATATATAAAATTCCCAACAGTCTTATTTTATTTCCATTTTTTCTTTTGTTATAGTAAACAAAGTGTTTTGAGATTTTGGAGCTCCAGTTTAAGTATGAGTATGCTAGCTGGGGCTCCAGGAAACTGATAAGACTGTCTATGTCTGTTCTCCATTTGATATATGGACTACAAAAACAGGACAATTGTTGTAGTCCATTGTCTGTGTCCTGTCTAATAAGATGACTCTTAGCATCTTTTTTCCACATATATTAGACTTGGTGCTGTGGGTACTGGCACTTAAAAATGACCTCAGCAAATGCATCCCTCAAGATCCGTGGGATGGAATACCAGAAAAAACCTGCTTAACGTTGCCAATGAAATATTCAGTTAGCGGAACATACCATCTACACATGATGGGGCGGCTCTGGTGGTGCCCGCCACTTGCCCAGGAAAGCAGGAGCACTTCACAGTTTGTGACCGCTCCTCAATTTTGTTCTTGTTGCAGCAGCGGTGCAACGCCACCACCTCGCAGGTGCCTGTTCGGACATGGTGGGCTGCTGGAGAAATGATAGAGAAAAAAAATGAAATAAGTCAGTGCTCGTGATTCACTATAGTTTGAACACTCATTTACAACTGCACTACCGGCCTTGGACTGAGTCCCAAGACAGTATCTCTCTTTGGTCTTTCATCTGTGGAAAAGGTTAGCCTGAAAGCAGAAAGACCACTAATTTCCTCTTAACATGCATATTAACATTCTGCAAATTTGTATGACTCATAAGTGACAGCTTTAAGAAGACGCAAAGGCCAACAGATCCCACATATCTGCATATCATATAATGTACCCAGTCTCGGGCCCAAACACCCCACGTTCATCTTTCTAAGGCAGAGTTTCTGTATTAGGAAATAACCCTCATGTGTCGAGCTCCAAAAGCAATTAACCAATTACACTGCAACTGACTGCTTGCACCCAAGCACAGTGTTGCCTTTAAGGTACAACTGCAGAGTTTTTGACCACCACCAGTTCTATGGAGAATTGTTCTAAAGAGTGGTGAGCAGAGATATAATGTTATATATAAGCAGCATTTAACCTATTTAACATTTTACTAAATGTTTATATTTTTATCTGAAAGTTAATAAAAACATACATAAGAGTGAAACTAGATAAATGATCTAGTTGACTTGGACAAGCATTAAATGAAAGAAAAATCTTACAAGTATTGACTAAAACGCTGACAAGAGATATAAGTATACATGTCACATGCATAACAGTAATACTGCTATTTTTAACAATAATAATAATAATACAAGTATTGACAGTATAAAAGATGGATGTTGCTTCTTGGTTTGAAAAGTGCCAACAGGAAGTGCCTTAAACCTACATTCTTTTTAATTCATTCATTTATGCACAGCTTTCTTCCTGTCACAGCATTTCAATCAGGTTAACGTCTGGACTTTGACTGGCCCATTGCATTCAGTTATACTTTTGTAGATTTGCTTTGGTATACAGAGAAGTTCACGGTCAGCTCACGGTGTCCAGATCCTGTGGCTGCAAAACAAACCCAAATCATGACCCCTCCACCACCGTGCCTGACAGTTGGTGTGAGGTGTTTGTGCTGATATGCTGCGTTTGCTTTTCACCAAACATGGCGCTGAGCATCATGGTTAAACATCTCCACTTTGGTCTCGTCTGTGCAAAGGACACGGTTTCAGTGTTGTGGTTTGCTCAGATGCAGCTTTGCAGGCTGCTTAGAGAGAAGAAGCTTTCTCCTGGCAACCCTTCCAAAAAAGCCAGACTCATTCAGACTTTTTCAATTGTGCTGTCGTGAACTTTTAACATTTAACATGCTGACTGATTTTATTAATATGACGCCAAATCACAGTAACCGCCAAATCACCTCAAGGTGCTTTATATTGTAAAGTAAAGACCCTACAATAATTACAGAGAAAACCCAACAGTCAAAACAACCCCCTATGAGCAAGCACTTGGCGACGGTGGGAAGGAAAAACTCCTTTTGAACAGGAAGAAACCTCCAGCAGAACCAGGCTCATGTTAACACACACCTGAATACTCCAGACCAACAAACTGCCAAAACTACAGCTTTCATAGAGATGCTCACACTTGCTGATGATGGTATACTTTCTTTTTAATAGGACTGTATCGATTCATCCATAATTCATATAATTGTTTTTATGATTAAAATGCAGAAGGGCCCACTTTTATTCATAAATCACAGTATGACACATATATGTCACGTAAGACATACAAATCAGTTAAACCATAAATACTGACAGTTAGAGGCTGAGGTTCTAACACGAGAAGTTTTTGTTATATCTTTTCCATGCAGGTTTGTTAGACATGAATAATATCACACAGCATATATGATGAGAAACACTAAATGTAACATTACCTTTGTTTGTTTACAAGAAAACTCCAAAGGGAACCTTTAAGGTTAAACTTAGAAAACCTTAATGGTCATCGTCCCTTTAAGACCATTACATAATACTAAAGTCTGAAGCCCAGTTGTTGTAAATATAGTACTAACTCTTTACACGGCATAATAAGGTGACCAATCAGACGCTGGCATCATAAACACCATTAATATAATCCTAATTATTGCATGTAAAAATAGAAAAATGCACTGTTTATGTGAAGAATTACTCAAGTATGATGCTGTTCAAGATTTTTCCCAGCAAGCGGCCAAAAAAACAAACAAGCAAAAAGCAAAATCAGATATGTAAGGCGAAAGTGCAGCGCTGCAGTATGTGGAGCCAATTTTCAGATCACGCTCTATTGTCTGAATTATTTAGAGCCTGAGCTCCTCCATCCTCTTTTAATTGCATGTGACATTTTCATGAGGTGTCCTTCTGCTGAGACACACACACTGCTGCTGCGGTAAACAGTGAATCTCAAATGACTGCACGAAACTGGTCCTAACAGTCTGTACTCTGGCAACTCAACTCAGCCCAGTTAATTTCATTTTCACTTCAGTGTGTTATATCCGTGGACAGCAACAGTTTTCAGCTGCTGTAACAGGCAACTGCAGACTCGACCGGTGATAGAATCAGACTGAATGATATTAAATCTGACAATATACAACACAAACGCACCTCTGGGGTCTATATGTTATCTTATTTGAGCTGTCAAACTCATAAAATATGACTTTAACATTAAAATGAACCATGTTGCACCATGTTTTGGGTCACCCGGCCTCTACAATAGGATTGCATCAAATATTTCACACATCCTATGCATGTTATCCCCAGGTAGAACAAGACAATAATTAAAATACAAAAGCAAAGAAACGTAAACACAGGAAGATCACAAATAATGCAGGTAGCCACCCCAAATACAGCGGGATGCTCACGCACGCTCTTTTGCCAAACGAGAAAAAAAAAAAGATATGAAAGACAAACACACAGTAAGCTGAGCTGCTTTAGGTCCTTGTGCTGCCAGTAGCCTCACGCTGAGAAGCAATGGTGTTTCTGACTGGATTTGGAGTTCTTCTTGGATGCCCGCTCAGCGCACACTGCCAGCAGATACAAAGAAAAGCATTTCACTCGGGAACCATTCGGTCCTCCTCATACAGAGTCCATATTTTAGCCTGCTGTGCCACACAGTGACAGCGAGGATCCCTCTGGCTCCGGATACACCACAGCTGCTGTAGCCGGGGTTGTGTTTTTAGATTTGTCCTTCAAAATTTTATAACACCAGCATGATGCCATGAAATTTAAATAACAGGATGCAGGGACACCCCGATGGCTAAACGTGCCGTGTGACTGCAACGCCTCTAGTTTGATTATGACCGGGGACCTCTGCTCCTTGTTGTAGCCCCATATGTCCCGTCTGCACTTCAACTGCGGTTCTAGTCAAAAATGGCAGAAATGGAAACAGAAAAAACTAGACAAGTGTTTTGGAGAAGGACACTGGAAATGAGGAATACTGAAAGGTGCACAGTAAATAGTACTTCTTCTGTGCAGTGAGTGAGAGACATATGGGTGGTTTGTTTCCCAATTACAGCATGAAGATAAATTAATTTAGGCTGGTAAGGCGAGACCAAGAACTAGAAAAGGAGCACTCAGGAAATGCAAGTGGGAATAAATACCAAACCACTTATAATGATTTGAGTTGCGGGCAACTGATGCTGCCCTGTAACAATATGGCAGCCACACTGAAGTTTGCAGCACAAAGTTCAGCTGTGAGGAAATAAAGTACACAAAATGCAGTCTAGTTACTGTACAATAGCAAACATGTTTTATTCTACCGAGAAGAACAATATCTCACACATGCTCCTGTTTGCAAAGTAAAGGAGTTGGGGAACGGTGGCAGTGGACCAAACCACCTCACAATCTTTATTGTTTAGCAAAATGTGACACAGTCCCAAAAAAGCACCCTGTTTGTTTGTGTTCATCGACACAAGTTGTCACATTTTTTCCCTGACAGCACTAATTTATTTCAGTAGGAAATATATTTCATGTCAGCAGCACGTTTTAGTTTGTTTTTTTTTTTGTTTGTTTGTTTGTTTTGTCCAGACCAAGTTGGAAAGTGTCACCACGGCAAACAACAAAGAAAAGCAATAAATGACGTTTGTGTTTCACCCAAAACCATAACTTTTTTTCCTAAACCCAACCAAGCCATTTTTATTGCCTAATTCTAACCAAATAATTTCTATTGAAATAATAACGTATTAAAAAATTATACAAATGTGTGAAAATCTGTGACTCGTATTCTGTGTATTGAACTCTGGTGTGAGCAAAACGATTCTCTCTACCACCATCTCTAAATTTGACTTTTTTGCCCTTTGAAATTGAAAAATATTTATTTCATGGACATGAAATAGTGCACATGACACTGGACTGATGAAAAACTGTGTTCAGGGACACGGAAATAATGTTGGGAAATTTATATTCAGGAAGAGGGAACGCCAGTAAAAATAGTATCCAGAAGCATGAACCAGCGGATTAGAGATAATGACTGTTTGATGAACTACTGTGAGATTCTGATGTCTATAATTCATACAAGAGCTTTGAGTGCATATTATCATAGAATTTGGCCATATATAGCCATATTTAAACTTGTTCATTGAGAAGGATTAAAATGTTTTAACAATGACTGAACCTCAATGGACAAATATCAGCTGAACAACCAAAGATAAAATTTAAAAACAGTATTAGTATTACTTATAACAGTATTTGTATAGTTCTGATGTTAAAATGGTTAATAGTAAGACACATTAGCTTTCTTAATAGATGCACCCTACACATACATAGTACCTGCTAATTAGTGCTACAGATAAAATACTAGCATGTTACTTAAAACTCACAGACCAATTGGAAGGGCAGCCGGGACAGCAAACCACACAGCAAACCATGTTATTTGTCAGATAATTACATAATTGCATAAAAGATTCTCCAAAAGGCACCAACACAATAAACACTGCAGGAGGTAGCTGAGGTGACAACTAGCATGCAGCTAAGAGCCAATTTGGCCTGCCTGTCAGTCAAAGTAAACACAGCTCTAGCAAAATATAATCTAAGTCCTAACAAAAGGAAACAGCTAATTAAATAAAATCACCCCAGGTACTCATAAAGGGGTCAATTATCCTTAAAAACTAAATCTGTTTTTTATACCAGGCTGTAAAAGCCAATTTATCCTGTGAAGTTGAACCTTTAAAAAAAACAAAACAAAACAAAAAACAAAGTTACGAAAAAAAGAAAAAAAGTGAAGGGCTCTATAAATAAAAACTTGAAGATAATACAATAAAGATTTTAATAAGATCTAAGAAAAAAATGTAGGTTTGAGGCATGGTTATCCATTATTATCCATAGCCATTCACAACACTTTCATTTTGATGACCTTTGTGGCAGCTGATGGAGGAATCCAAACCGTCTTTTGATTTAAAGTGAATTTAAACAGCAACAGCTTCTCTGATGTTAACGGTTTAATATCCAGGCCACAGAAACAGTCCTTCGTAGTAAAATATCCAGGACTGCACCGGGTTTCATTCACACAAACACTGCAGTCCCTCCACATTTCTTCTTCCCTCTAAGATTAACGTCCCTGTCTGCATGAAAACTCCTGAAGCGAGGTAGTGTCACACTGGGAAATGTGAGTGTCTCCATGAAACACATCAAACCACACTCAGTGTGTTCCCTCTGAGTCTTAATGAGCTCACTAAGCTCGTCCATCTTATTGTCCAAGGACCTCACATTCCCCATGATGATCGTTGGAACAGCTCCAGCACTGAAATCTTGTTGTTTCCTCTGTAGCTCCTCTGGGGTTACAGGCCTTGCTCCGGGCAGTAGAACTGTCAGCGTGATCAGCTGAAGACTCTCTGTTGCCAAGAGTGTAATAAAAGGGGGGGGGGGGGGGAAACTTGCAAACTAGGCTTGCAAAATAAAACACAGCAATTTCACCTTTGCATAAAATATAATGAGCATGACGAATCGATTTCATGGGTGATAAATTAATTAAAAATAAATAAATAACAACTGGTGCTGCTGTAACAGGCTGCCATCTATGCAGTGCCAGGAAAAATATCTCCCTGAGTAAAAATCTCCTGAGTAATGAGCAACAATGTTACTCAACAAGAGTTAAAAAAGAAATTATGTACACATCAGCATACTGTGTAAATCTTTTTATGGCAAATGCCTTGCTGAAATATCACGGTAAGACGATCAACTTTTCAAACATTTATTGCAGCTGCAGTAGAGCAGCAACCCAAACAAAACCGACACAGCGAGTGCAATTTAAGTGCTTGCTTTGATGAGGCCACAGATTGGACCTGATGCGGAGATCCAGCGTGCTGCTGATATGCATTTCAGCTAATGCGTCGCCCTTTCTACCTTCAGTACAATGTGCTGCACATACCAGCAAAAATTAGTCACACGAGACATTATTTCTCACATCTGGCGCGTTAAAGCCCGGAGGCCAATAGCTGCTCTTTTGTCATTCTCACACAACTGTGAGCTCTGAAACCCAGCGAGGCCATGAAATCTCTGCCCTAATGCCCGTATCGCCCACCACAGTGCGCATACACCAGCTTTAGACTGATCAATAATTATGCAGCTATATAATCTGACAGTGAATTAGAGGCTCTAAATTTACCACATCTGTGCTTAGAAGTCAAAACTGACACATTTTTATCTAAATGTAGAAATTTTGTAAACTGTTACTTAAGCACTTAGTCGGTCTTTCATCCTAAATCCAAGTACAATTAAGCTGTCCTTTGAATGGCTAATAATAATAATGTTCTAGTCATATATAGCCTGCCCCTCAGCAAAAATTACTGTTATATCTGATGATTGTTCAAAGGATGTAGATCAGTACCAGTGACTCATGTGTTTCTTATTAGGTGCCAACTAAGTGGCATGAATTGAAACATACCCTTTATCCAAAACTCTGTTTTTTTTAACAAGCTCTAATTTTACATCCCAGTGCATTATTAAAAACAAAGGATCAAATGTCTGAAATGAACTGAGTCATTTTATAAATTACTGCTTTTGCTGTATGCTTCTCCTCCCCCTCTGCTTTATGTCTGTTCTTCACTTTCTCTCATTTCCTTTTCAAAGCACATTTCTGTTACTGATCACAGTGCAGTCACGAGTAGGAATGGAACCCACGACACTGTCGTTTTTTCTGATTCGTGTCCGCTTAGTCTTTAAAATGCCTCAGTTGGAACATGTTTATAAGACAGACCTCTGAAAGTCAATGCTTTAAAGCCTTAGGTGGAGATCCCCTATTCTGGTCCAACTCTTTGAGCATTGATGGCAGCATGCAGCGTGCTCACGGGCAACCGATGAAAGAAGTTAATTCTCATGTGGAGTGATAGTCTTGCTGCGGACCGAACCTTTCACTTTAAAAAAACATGACCTCCAAGTTATCTGAGCAATATACACTTAACAGGCACTTTAGTAGGTACGCCACTCAAACTGCTTGTTAACGCAAATATCTAAATCAGTCAATCACATGGCATCACCTCGGTGCATTTAGGCATCAATCTCTAAAGTTCAGGAAAGAGAAAATATCCAGTGAACAGCAGTACTCTGGATGAAAATGAAGGCTTCAGTAACTCAAATAACCACTTGTTACAACCGACCTATGCAGAAGAGCATCTCTGCATGCACCACACATCGAGGTTTGAAGCAGATGGGCTGCAGCAGAAGACCGCCCCAGGTGTCATAGATACTCCTGAGACACCCAGGGTGGTCTTCTGCTGCTGTAGCCCATCTGCTTCAAACTTCAGTATGCTGTGTGTTCGGAGGTGCTCTTCTGCAGACCTTGGTCGGACCTGCTAAAGACAAAAGGGAGTCCAACCCACTAATAGCGAGATGTAAAGTTAAAGATGCTGTTAATTTACAAAATGAGGAACAACAAAAACTTCCTAAAGTTTAGGCGCAAAAAACTTTAGGGGAAAAAGTTGGGTTAGGATTCAAAGACACCGTTTTGCAACGTAAAACACGCATTGAAGGGAAAACTTTGTCCATGTGTAGCAAGCTTGTCCAGTATTTTCCTTGCCTGCTATAATTGCTGCATCTATTTCCAACAGTGAGAGATTCCTGTTGAACTCTAGCGGACTGCCCTGCATGCTGAAAAATTACACTGCTGGGAATTCCCAGACCCAGGATCCGTCACTGTGAGGGTGCCAGTTACACTAATAAAGTTGCTGCTTGTGGAGTAGTCAGGTGTTTCAATCCTGAGAACCATCTCCAACATCATCTCCCAACACTTGATGATGCGCAAGTATTTGTTCCTTTAAGGAGATCCTTTGAGCCAAAGCAGTTTCCGTGTGAAGGCACGGGCTTTCTCTCTCTGTGCAGCGCTGAAATTACTTTCCTCAAGAAGCTTTTATACATCGGTCTCTGGAGACAGAGCGGAAACGACGAATGCATGCCTGCTCTGTATCATTCGTGAAGCCGTTGTGAATGATAATGTAATCATTGCTTTGCTTTATATGCTGCATTGTGTGCAGCCATTAACACTCCCTCACATACAGAGAAAACTCCTTTAACAATGAGCTCACTGACTGAATCCCTCTTTACAAACCTACATAATGAGAAGTGGAAGTGTTGTACTAATAGTGTTCAGAATGTCCCTACAAGCTATTTATTGCTTTGTTCGTAGCTGTTTGAGCAGTGACACACGACAGAGCACTTTATATGAGGCATAATCTTGCAGCCATGATCACAAAATCTGGTTCAAGATGCTGAATTCAATGCAAATGAGAATATGGGTTTGTTTGTTATGTTTAATATGGGGGTCCGGTAGTGTCTCCGAGTGTTAGTTACTGCTCTCTCAAGGGTGCAAGGAATGTTTGCCTTTCTTGGCAGGATGCTTGTTATCCAACAAATAAATCTTTTTTATTACAAAGGGCAGAAAGTGCAAGGTGCAGAGTAAGCAACAATCTTTGATGCATATAGCACAGAATGTAAGCCAGACATGGAGGTCATACCTCACTGTAACATTTACAATGGTGTAGCAGGCACTTCAGATGTTATACTGCAAACTGAATCTTCACCTGTACCAGCTCGGTGCTACCTGAGTGCGGCTAACATCTAAAAATACCGAATCTAAACCTTCAGAAATATTTCACTCCTCTCGGGTTCAAGTTCCACTTAGCAACCCGCGCGCTTTCGTTCTCACTAAGTGGTTTGCCATTGTGGACGCTGAAATTTAAGGCTGTAATGTGTCTGCAGGGATCACACCGGCACAATCTGAAGGTCAGATTTTAAGCTCTCTACAACCCACTTGGGTGACCACGAGCACTGTGTGCAGAGATTGCAATGCAATATAAAAAAAATAGGTAGAGATGCCTTCCTACTGTTTTTCTGATAAAACTGTTACAGTCCCACAGTTGTTTTTCAAATAACTGATTGATTAGGTGTTCAGCGCCGCCGAGGATCAGCTCTCACAAAGCAGGGCTTACTGCATCAGGCTCACACGCTGCAAACGTTTGGCAGCTGATGCGGTGTGTTTTTGTTCGGGCGTTTCTTAAAGGCTTTGCAACTTTTTGAATTTTAATCTTTGTTTCATGCATTAAATGTTACATCATATCATCTCTTACTGTTGGAATTAACATATCAACAACAAATACACAATTTTCCATTTGTGGAGACATCAAATAGATATCAAAGGTACACGTCCGGCCTTTGCGACAGACCAAGCCCCTAAAAAATGTAGATGAAAGAAATGAGTCAGTTACATGTACAGTAACTCACTCAGTCCAGACATGACGGTCAGGTCTTTGGCAACATATGTAGCAGAAATGGAGGGACCATCATCCAATGTTCATCCAGCAGCAGAGGGATGTGTGTCTGTTTCAGCTGCATTGTCGATGCTGCGTAGCTAGCTAGCTAGCTAGCTAGCACTAACTTCTACACTGTGACATTTTACCCTTTTATGTGGATTAAATGACGTAACCTAGTCAGTCATGTAGATAGATTGTGTTACCTTTGGACAAAGCCTCAGTTTTAAGCTAACTATCCATTGACTTAGCTTCCTGTTTACCATGCAGACAGGATAGTTGCATCCAGCAGTTCCCTCAGACTACAATCTATTGCAGGAGACCATACAAAGTACTTAATTTCTCTAATATATGATGCATTACTGTAAAGTATGTGGTTATTTTGATGCATGCATATATTTAAATACACTGAAAAGATACAAAAGGCAAAGGGGTAAAAACAAGAGAGAACCAGCTAAATTTAGAAACCTAAAGTCTATTTACAGTCAATTATAGTAGATGCTAATTAAAATAAATCAGATCTCCCCACAACATTAGAGCCAAGCCCGCCTGCCTGACTCCTTCCACTGCTCAATAAAGGACGAGCACAAAGGTGAATGGAATGACCAGAGACACTTATTAAGTTTGTGTTGTAAACATCCACTGTAGCAAAGGACAGACTCCTCTGTAGCAAGCTGGTTTGACAGGAGAGTGCAAAGGCAAACTTTCTTTTTAATAAACCAGAGCAGAAAATAAACCAAATTTACATAACTGTCATAGAGCAGCACGTTGTGACGGTGCAGCCACGATCCCGTCTTTGCTGACACAAACTGGTTATCTAAAGAAGCGAGCTCGCAGGTGCATTATTAAATCAGCTTGTCGTCTTGTTGAAATGAAATAAATTTGTCCTGCTTGTCAGAGAGTGAGCTTAGGTTCCTCCTTCTTCTTCTTCTTCTTCTTCTTCTTCTTCTTCTTGGCTGCTCTCTGAAGAACTGGATGGTGTCTCTTCCGGACATATTCTGGCTTCATTTTATCTCTTGAATGATAAGAGGTTTACAGCAACACAAATAGCACCCAGTGGAAATTAGGGAGCAGCGGTGGCTATCAGTGTGAAATTGAGCACATGCAAGGTTATTCTGATCCATTTCCTGCCGAAATGATGAGCGCCTCGAGTGGGCATGGCTGCCAATCAAAGCCACTCGCATCAAAGTGCTGTACTCTAATGTAATTGGTGGACAAAGAGGAGAGAGGTATGTGCAATTTCTGTCACGCTCGCAAATGGACATCCTGTCTGGCAGCAGAACTGCCTGCACACCGCCAATTACCTGAGGATGTGCATTGTCAGTGAGACTCCCAGTGATGAAACATGTGGGTTGGTCTCTGCTTGTAATGTTGCTGAGTTGCCATAATTGATCTCTGCGGGTTTACTAGTGACGACTCAACAACACTTTTAATTAGGCAAGGGGAGACGGGTTTGACTCATACCACCAAAGTAGCCGTTTCAATCCAATTACTCCTCCATTTACCACTGTGAAATTTTATTTGTGATGCAGAATGGTGACAAATTCCTTTCGTAACATCTTGCATGAGAAGTGGCAGCCTATGTGGCAGCGCTCCTCGGTGCATTTGTTCTGTGTGCCGCCTTGCATTTGTCACTCTGTTTTGGGAAAGTCAAACAAGCCTCGGCGGGTGCCAGTGGCTCCCAAAGAGCGGAGTGAATGGATGGAGTGAAACTAAACAAGCTTAGAGAGAGAGGAAAGTTATTTATGTCTCAGTCTGGAGAGGTACGTTATGTTGAGCCTCTTCAGGCCACTTGATAAATCACACTGAGAACATGATGAGACTGAGACACCTAATAAAAAACCAAAGTCTCGGGATCAGTTCTCTCATTTTTCGAGCGTACTCCAGAAGGACTGACTGACTGATTATTCTGCTACTTTTCTTTGTTCTGCCATTAGCAAAAGGCATACCTTGCAGATATGTCAGTTTACAAGAGATGAAGTGCGTGACTCAGTGTGTGAGAAAGGTTGTGCAGTGTCTTCTGTGGCTCTTCAGGAGCTCCGTGAAATGGAACAATTTAACCCCTGACGATGTTTTCAGTGGCTGATGCAGGAGCCTGACTGTTCTATTACAACAGTAAGCCAGAGTTAAAAACTCTGTGCGTGGAGCTCCAAGGGCACCGGCACTCCTGCAGGTGTGAAGATCAAAAGGTTATATTATGGGAAATGTAGTGTGCAATATTTTGGAGCTTTACCCAGCAAGAACTAAAAGTAAATTCTCACGACTTGGATTGCTTGTCCAGCCTATTCTCAGTCCCAGGGCATCAAATGCTGCTGTTCTGTTCGAGCTTCTGCCGTCTCAATGATGCATACAATGTTTGCAAAGCGCCCCTTGGCATCGCATTTAAACCCACTGGATAGCTGCCATTTTTCTGTGTACACAGTTAATGTTATGACTCAGGAGGTAGAGCGGGTCATCTACCAATCAGAAGGTCGGGGGTTTGCTGAGTTCGAGTAGAAAAGCGCTATATAAGCACCAGTCTATTTACCATTTAAAGCAGCTTGTTTTAACCCAAACGACAGTCTTAAACCTGACCAGTGAGTCGAGTGGGTGCAAACAAAACAGCAAAAGCAAAGGGGAGAAACACAAAGCTTCCAACTGGGACACACGCCAGCCTCCTGGCTGACAATCTCTTGACTTACTCCACTGTTAATCCTCCAGTTTCCTGACACAGCCTTTGCTCTTTAAAAGAGGCCCATTATCTCTTGATACACCAGCTGTGGCATCCAATTTTACAACCAGAGCATAAAGGCTCCGACTCAAAGCACAGCTTGAAATGCCAGCGGCATCTCCAGAACATCAGTACTTGAGATCCTGGGAAGAGAATGCATTGGCTTGCTCACAGGTAGCTACTTCGGTCCATACGGCACCGACGAAAGTGATTTAACGAACACTGCTGCCATTATTTGAGACGTCTTGTCAGAAAACTTCAATACAAGCCCAACAATCCTTGTATCTTAGGGGTAGCTGGTACAACTAGAGCAACGCAACAACCACCTTCTCTCTCTCTCTCTCCCTGGTGCTGTTCGTGGTTGTGCCACATGCACCGAAGAAGAGATTCAGTTAATTAGCTAACTTTTTTTGTTTTTGATATTAAATTAATTCGCTCGCTCCCGCTCCAGTCCCAAATTAGTTTTTCTTCATGTTACTTCTCTCCACTGTGCAGCAGCTACTGGTCCCGCCATTCGCTTCCACATTCAGAGGGAAGGTCCAGCTCTCTGAGCACCCGAAAAAAAATCTCCACACTTTGTGGAAACTCACAAACACAAACAGAATACTTTTCAGGGAAGTGACAGAAATCTTGTGTCCAGCATATTTCCATATTTATAGATTTTAGCTTTCTGAATGAGGGACAATGATAAGAAAGCAATGTCACACAGTCAGTGTTATTTTAAGCAGATTATTTTGTATTCATCTCAAATTGTTGGTGAAAATACTCTTTGCCTGCTTGCTGGTCCCCACTGTGGCACCGTATCATGCGGTCAACGGGCAGCATTAACCTTTAATACTATAAAGAATAAAACAAAAGCTGTAAAAAAAAAAAAAAAGATTTTTATAAATATATTCCTTTTACAAAAAATAATATATCACTGATTGAATCATAATTGTTTTCAGTGTCAAAGTAAAGCTAAAGCACGGGCACCAACCTGTGTGCCCATAACAAACAATGTGCCAGTTCCTTCCTGTATTGCCACCTTACCGACACACTGATATGCATGTACTCCAATGAGACACGTCTCCAGAGGCGTGAGCATCCAGATGTTGGCCGGACCAGTGATCTCCAGCAGTTCAGCACTGCAGCTGAAGGACGAACACTTGAGGAGCAAGGTAAAAGCAGACGCTGCTTCTGTTTCTGTGGCCTCACCTGTTGCTGCTTCTGTTGGTACAGACATCTCCCAGACACTCATGACAAGCACCATTAGAAGTAGAGCCCCTTTGCTTCCGATCTGCGGGTATGGCTCACTCATCCTTGGTAAAGAGGAGAGAAGAGAGGAGTGTTACCACAAGTAAGTCATTTATTACAGCAGGAGGATAGATAGATAGATAGATAGATAGATAGATAGATAGATAGATAGATAGATAGATAGATAGATAGATAGATAGA